>CM032456.1:166819222-166865396 GCA_019049505.1 Pachyrhynchus sulphureomaculatus | reverse complement strand
ATATATATATATATATATATATATATATTATATATATATATATATATATATATATATACATATTTAGCAACAAATCATTTTTGGATTTTAAATTGGTAGTAATGAAAAAACATAACTTAATTTTCGAATTCTTCGAATCCTTTTTTTATCGTATGTCACAGCACGGGGAAAATAGAATAATACAAACACACAACATATAAATGAATAAATAATACACAGATCCATCCATAAATACGAACAATAAGTTCGTATTTATGGATGTTAATAAAGTAAGCAATATAGGTATAAATATAAATTAAACCCAGTAATAAGCAAAATAAGATAAAAGTTCCAACAATAATATAAAACCTCAAAACCTAGCACTAAAGATCCACTCTTAATTTTCGTAACCATTCAAGGGCAGTGATTGTTACCTCATGCAGTTGAGTAAGATCTCCTTCAAAAGCTAAGTTCGCCTCGTTTACTTACAATATGATGCGTCGTTTGCTCAGCCGCACCACATATACACTGCTAAGAATTTTTAAAACCCTATCGATGCATAAGATAAGCGCATCTACTCTGGCCGGTTCGGATTCGATTTAGAAAAAAAACACTCTCTTCGTGGAAGTGGGAAACCACGAACTCGATCAGAGGAGTCATCGATTAAATAAGAGTTCAAAGGTGGCTTGCTGTTCCATAGTGTTCTCCCATCAGTCTTTAGATAGAAGTTCTCATCCACAAGTCTTCGGGCTGTGTCGCTAGGAGATTTACAAAATCATGTGTGGACAGGTAAGAACTGACGAGACGAATATTTTTCCCACTCTCTGCACAAGATCTCTTCGGAGCTTAGGTGTGGGGAAGGTATGTCCGAAAGGACTGGTAGCCAGCTGGTAGGTGTCGATCGAAGAGTTCCGGAGATGATCTGCATCGCGGTGTTCACCTGGACATCGATTCTCCAGAATGTGTGCTGTTTAATCATACGGGTGCACCATATTCAGCTAGAGCATAAACTAAAGTTGGAATCGCAATCCTTAAAGTTTGAGGATCGGCATACCAAGAAGTACCCGCAAGTCTCCGAATCAAGTTGGTTCTTATTTTAACTTTCTATGCCAGATTAGAGAGAAGTCTGTAAAACGTAAGAGTCCTGTCCAAAATCACTCCTAAATATTTCGGATGACCCTTGTGCTTTACACTTTCACAGCAGAAAACAGCAACTCTTTAGTTTCGACGAGTTAGGTTGTAGTCTCCACTTTTTAAAATAGGCTCCCAAGAACCCCGAAAATGACATATGACACGATATATACCAAACAACCTCTAATGACCCACAGACCTTTCATGTTTTATCACCAATATTTATGTATAAAATATCTCCACCCGTTTCGCTTAAAGAGGTTTCATCCCTTCATTACGTATTATATCTGTACCAATTTGAAAATTAGTATTTTATATCGTTCGTGAGTTATCGTGTCAACAGACTAATAAACAGGAAGACTGATGAAAATGAGTGACAATATTTTTCGTGATCTAGGAACCTTAAGACGTGAAGAGAAGCAAAAATTTCGGTGGATAATTTTTTCGCGAATACGAAACTTCCCTTTATTAAGAAAGGTAAAAAAGAAATCCATCATTTAAACTACTCAGAATTAAGACACTTCCAGAAAACAAGCCAAGGCAACGATATTCTTAACTTGATATTCCTTGACTGACATCTCTGTTACTATACTATTTAGCATATTTTATAATAATAACGACAAACGAACTGTAACAGCTTAGACAAACTGGCTTTTCTACAATATATATTTTTTTCAAAATTTCCTATTATCTTTTACTAGCCGGGCCCGCGGCTCCGCTCGCGTGGACTTGATTTACTACTATCGTCACTGCTTTTTCCTTATTTTACCCAACGTAATAAAATATCTCCCCATTATTTCCCCTTATCTCCCTATATTTCTCCTTATCTCCCATTATCTCTACATAATTTCCATTATCCAGGCTTATCTCTGCTTATCGCCCATTATTTCTCCTTATCTCCCATTATTTCTCCTTATCTCCCATTAGCTCACCTTATTTCCCATTATCTAGGCTTATCTCGACTTATCTCGCAATATTTCTCCTTATCTCCATTATTTATCCTTATCTCCCTTTATCTCACCATAACTCCCATTATCTAGACTTATCTCTGCTTATCTCTCATTATTTCTCCGTATCTCACATTATTTATATACTTATCTCCCATTATCTCACTTTATCTCACATTATCGAGACTTATCTCGACTTATCTCCCATTATTTCTCCTTATCTCCCATTATCTCCCATTATCTAGGCTTATATCGAATTATATAGAACATATGTATAAATTTATAAAAAACACGTAAATCGGATAAATGGTTCTCGAGAGATAAGCGCACTAACGGACAGACAGACAGACAGAGAGACGTTGCATTTTATATATATTATATTCTTTGCTACATGGTATTGTTCCATATTTAATGCTTTACGCAGTGTATTGCAAGAGAACGCGCTAGCGACAAACTTTTTCTCCGACTTGATTCACTATTATCGTCACTGCTTATTCCTTATGTCGCCTAGCGTAGTAAAATATATCCTATAACCTGGCCAGAGAAACATAAAGTACGTTTAAAAAAAAAGTACATAAATCGGATAAGTGGTTCTTCAGTGATAAGCGCACTAACGGACAGACATACAGACAGACAGAGAGAACAGACATTTTATATATATTATAGATATTCTTTGCTCCTTGATATTGTTCCATATTTAATGGTTTAGCATGTTTAAAAAAAAGCACGTAAATCGGATAAGTGGTTCTCCAGTGATAAGCGCACAAACGGACAAACAGACAGAGAGACGCTGCATTTTATATATATTATAGATATCCTTTGCTACATGATATTGTTCCATATTTAGTGGTTTAGGCAGTGTATTGCAAAAGAACGCGCTAGCGGCAAACTTTTTTCCGATTTGATTCACTATTATCGTCACTGTTTATTCCTCATGTTACTTAAACGTAATAAAATATAGTCTATAACCTAGCTAGAGAAACATATGTACGTTTAAACAAAAAAAACACGTAAATCGGATAAGTGGTTCTCCAGTGATAAGCGCACTAACGGACAGGCGGGCAGACAGACCGAGAAACGTTGCATTTTATATATATTATAGATGTAATAAATTATATATCTATAACCTAGTCAGAGGAACATATGTATGAATTTAAAAAAATCACGTAAATCGGATAAGTGGTTCTCGAGGGATAAGCGCACTAACGGAGAGGCAGACAGACAGAGAGACGTTGCATTTTATATATATTATAGATATAGATTATTATTATTATATAACCTGGCCAAAGAATATATGTATGGATTTAAATAAAGACAGGTAAATCGGATAAGTGGTTTTCGCGTGATAAACGCACTAATGGACAGATAGACAGACAGAGAGACATTGCGTTTTATATATATTATAGATTATAGATATTCTCTGCTACATAATATTGTTCCATATTTAATGGTTTAGGCTGTGTATTGCAAGGAAACGCGCTAGCGCAAACTTTTTTCCGACTTCATTAAGTACTTTACGTCACTGCTCATTCCTTATGCTACCTATCGTAATAAAATATAGCCTATAACCTGGCCAGAGAATATATGTATGTTTAAAATCAAAAAGTACGTAAATCGGATAAAGTGGTTTTCCAGTGATAAGCGCACTAACGGACAGACAGACAGACAGACAGGCAGACAGAGAGACGTTGCATTTTATATATATTATAGATGATATTCTTACGAAAAATGTATCTGCAGCTTTGTTCAGTATTTTTCATGTAAAATTTATTAAGTGGGTTAAGAACTTGGCGCCAAAGCTTTGGGTGATAAATTTCAAAATTGTTTATGATTTATTTAGCTTACATACAATATAATTTATGTGCTTATTCATTTTAAATACTAAAATATTTTATGTGTGATTTTAATGTTTTAAATTCATATATGTATATTTAGAACCGCTACTCGATATTACTTACCCAAAGTACACCTAGAATCTATTTAACTTCCTCATGCATGCCACAATAGAAAATGTTACGGAGTTCAAATTGAGGCGAGTCCAGTGACAGAAAGCTAATTTTTGACTATAAAAAAACTAATATTATAGTCAACATCATAAATTTTAACAAATAGATTGCTGATGTCTTTAATATCATATATTTTTTTCCACATTTTTATTTTTTTTTTTTTGGACTAGTTCTTCGAGAATTCGCCTGTGCTCTGGAACTTTTTGTCTTTTAGTACGCTTGCTTCATTATTTACTCGGTCATTTTCGGCGTAGAGTAACCAAAAAATTCTTTTACTAAAAGGATACATTCTTGGTGAGTCTCTTAAAACGAACATCAGCCCTGTGTAGCGAGCTAGGAGTGACCTATACAGTCTATATATTCAATGAGTAGTTGAGTTCTTGGATGGGATTTAGGACTTTACGAAAGGATCTTAGCGCCAAATTTCTAGCCTCTCCTAACTATTAAATGTGAGGATATAGAATATTAGTTGCCAAGGTAAGGCGGAGCCAGGGGTGGGGGGTCGGGAGCATATGACCCCTTTTTTATTATGTTTGTAAAAAAGTTTCACCTCCCGGTCATCGATTTTTAAATTCAATGTTAGGTTTTCGCAGTTCCATTGTATATACGGTTTCTTTTTTGTGAAAAATTCCGTCCCTCGGTAATCGTTTTTTAAATCTGTTGTAAGTTGTTAGAGCTCCACTGTAGGTAGGGTTTTTTTTTTGTAAAAAATTACCCTCCCTCAGTCATCGATTTTTAATTTACTGTGTCGAGAGAAGAAGTGCAAGTGGTTTTGCTCTTCGATGTCGTTTGAGGTTTTTTTCCTCCGCTATCAGTAGTAGTAGCTCTGTTTTCAGTTTTCTCTTTTTTTTCTTAATTGATATGCCTCCGCCCTTTTAAACATGGGTATGCCACTGCTGACAAGCTTTATTCACCAATACTGCTTGTTTAAATTTAACGTGATATTGTTAATTCAGGTTAGCTCAGATCTCTCTCTATTTCTCTTGGCGACTATTTCAAATAGCATTGCTCCTAACATAATTAGTATTCTTTTTTATTAGTTGTCAATCAAGTTTTCTTTTTCATTTTATATATACAGGGTGTCCCAGTGTTCCGTATACATAGAATTACTGTGGATTTCTGGGATGAAAATATGACCATTTAACCCAACTTACCTTAGTCCAAAAATTCGTAATTTTTGAGCTACAGGGTGTCAAAGTTATGCTTTTATTTTAGTTTTTCTTAAGTAGCTTTCTTAATAATTGTACTATTTATACAAGATTCGGTGCTAAAAATTCGAAATCAGCTCACAGTTTTATTGTAAATTGTAGGAGGCCGCCACTTATTGCACTGTGTATTTATTTAAATTGACGTAACTTTTTTATATCACTCTGTATGATATTTTTAATTAAATATTCGTATTTTCCGCTTTCCCCTGTCTGCAAAAGCTCTCTTGGTAAATGTTGTTCCGAGCAACAGTTTCTGAGATAACGGGATGTTTGTTTCCATTTTTTAATTCCATCCACACTTCATCCAGGCTTAGGACAGGTCCAAAAGAATAGTCTTTGAAATTTGGAGCAGGCTTAAAGGCAAACAGGCTAACAACAATAATAAATTTAAAGACCAACGGACCAACAACAGTAAAAATGTAAAAACCAACTGGCTAAGGACATAAAAGATTACCCACAAATTGATAAATTTGTAATCAATAAATAAAAACATCCCACTATCTCAGAAACTATTGCTTGGAGCCATATTTGCCAAGAGAGCTTTTTTTAGACAGGAGAAGGTAGAGAATACAAATATTTAATTAAAAATATCATACAGAGAGGTACAAAAAAGTTATGACAATTTAAAAGTATACACACTGCAATAAGTGGAGCCCCCTACAATTTACAACAAAACTGTGAGCTGATTTCGATTTCTCATCTCAAAAAGCCCCTTAGCACCGAATCTTCTACAAATAGTTTAATTATTAAGAAAGCTCCTTAAGAAAAAACTAAAATAAAAGTATAACTTTAACACCCTGTATCTCAAAAATTACGAAATTTTGGACTAAGGTAAGTTGGATTAAATGGTCATATTTTTATCCCAGAAATCCACAGTAACTCCATGTACACGGAATACTGGGACGGGACACAATATGTATATATATATATATATATATATATATATATATATATATATATATATATATATATATATATATATATTTATATATATATATATATGTATATATATATATATATATATATATATATATATATATATATATATATATATATGTGTATATATATATATATATATATATATATATATATATATATATATATATATATATATATATATACACACAATTTTCTTGTTCGGTTACGTATAATTTCTGTTTCTGCGTTTCTTTTAATATACAATATTTTTAATAATAGCCGAGTTATAATCTGCTTTCTTTCTACTAATTTACATTACATCTCTTTACTAGTTATACTGCGTATAACATCAACTAAAGTTGAAAAGATGTAGCCTTGATGCTGAGCTATACCTTCTGTCCAAAGAGAACTAGAATTCTTCGAAAATTAAAAAAACAGAAGTCAGCTCATGTTTCTCTTTGTTGTCAAAAAAGAGATATTTTATAACTTTACTAAGTTGATATGTTGGATCACTTACAATATTCACCTGATTTAGCTTCCTGTAAATCCTGGTTTTTCCTTCAACTTCATTTGAAAAAAGAAATTAGCGAGTTATATCTTGACGAATACTGTGTCGAGGCGGAAGGAGAATATAAGCGATAGAAATAAATAATTCGAACAAGTATTATTGAACAGAGTGTAGATAGATGTAGACCAACCAGAACCTCAAAAGTGTTCTTGTTTGATTTAAGAAATCATATTATAATGTAAATATTACATAATGCAAGAAATATATAGTATAGGTACCTACATAAAGCACAAATCTTAATAAGATTTATGTGTGAATTTTTTTTTTAAACAAACAGTAGTTGAGCTGGGAAAAAAAATGACATATTTCCTGAATCAATTATTACGGAATTCCTTCTAAACTGTTCTAAAAATTTGTAAAAAATGGAGGTCATGGTCAGTAAACAGCGTTTATTTTTAAATTCAAAGAAAAAAATGTAAAAAAGTAGTACATGACTAACAATACCTAAATTATTTCTCCATTAAGTTAAGTACATATTTCTTTTGAAGTTTAATTTATAACAATCTCGGTACAATAATAAAGCTTGCTTTCTTTTTCACATGAAATCATCTCGTAAATTATAAGTTTCCTCGTTTTTTTTTCACACGGACGTGTTATATGGGCTTTATTGTTTCCTTGTTTATCTTTTGTTAATACAGCATTATTTTTAACTGCATAAACAAATCTGCGGTTGCTCTGGAATATTACTAACGACAGCAACTTTTAACAGGATATAACCATTTTTAAGTCAACATAAACTGTAATTTTTGTTCGGGCTTCATAAATTTAAGGAAGTTATTACTCAGGAAGGAATTTACAGAAATACTGTTAAAATATAAGGTGCAGATAGTCAACTAGCAGCGAGATACTAAAGAAAGAATAGTGAATAGCGAAAAAGTGAATAGTCAAGTTAACAGTAAACAACGAGTGGCACTAAATAAATGCTGCCGTTTATTTGTAGATATGACAGTTCGTCTGCCTATATAACTTGTACTGGTCATCAAATCAAAATACAAAGAAATAGACTTTACCCAAACGATGCCCACATGACAGAAGTTAAACAGCTCTGGAAAGAAATAGAAAAACTAGTAAAAAAAATATAAAATACAAGCTTACAACAATTCAACACTAAATTTATCCCCGAACAAGCAGAGGACATCCAGAAGACAACTCCTACTAGAAAAAAAAATGTAGCAAGATACTACTTCCAAATCCAAATAGCAAAACATATAAACAGACACCAATAATAACCAGAAGATTTTTTTTATGGGTCTAGCACACGTGCTGCAGGGAAGTCCCTAAACCGCTCCAGGAGCGGCATGTGTGCGGAAAAAAGCGATTCACGTTGTTCTTGAATCGTCGTAAATTGTACTCGGTGGGAAACACAGCGCTGGGCAAATTATTCCAAAGGGATGATGTTCTCCATATAAAAGACTGCTTAAAAAGCGTTGTACGCGGAGTAACAAGCTGAACCTCATACGGATGTGAAGCATCAGCGCGCGCGCGCGAATAAAGCTACAACGAAATAATGACTACTTTCAGGAAACACGACTTCTGGTTTGACTGAGTAGTTCCATTAGCGGAATCAGTTAGATTCTATCCAAAAACTATGGAAGACTCCCAGAATCATGTCTAAGCTTTTGAAAAGCCAGAGAAAAGAATTTAACACCTACTTATCAACGGAGGAAAAACCCCTACATCCGTCATTAGGGCCGTTCTTGAAATAATATCTAAAGATGAACCTCATCGAAAAGAGATTACTAATAATTATGTCCTTCCATTTGACAGTAAAGGATTGCCATTAAAATGCTAATGATTTAGTAGTTCGTCCAACCCCATTAGCGTCGATGATCCCCTGGTATCTTCGGGACATACTATTGACGAGATTTTCCGCGTATTCTTGGTGCAAAGATTTCCAAATTGACCAAATTTGCCGTGACAGCTGCTTCACTGTGTGCACCTTTTGACTGCGAAGCTTTTGCTTGATGTATGACCACACGTTTGAACTATTAATAAGGTTAGAAATGAATCTCTTTCCACAAAACATTGTTTGCAGAAGTTCCAACAATAACCTTAAAAAAAAAGGAATTTCTCTTACCGACAAGTTATAGGGGACACGTTCTTTCTTGACCGACTGTACATGTAAGGCCCGCCCTAAATCTTTAAAATGGGGCCAAGTCTTGAGACAAGACCAAAAAAGAATCTGCTGTAAGCACAAATTGCTGCCCGACATAATGAACCTTCTACAGTAGAGGCCCGAAATATCTTAGCAGCAGACGTCTCAACAAGCCCGATCGAGAAAATTTATAAGTGTGTGTGACGTAACAACCACTAATATATAATCTATTCGAACTTTTTTTTATAAAGGTTATCTATTAAAATTATTTATATTAATGTCAATTATATGTTTTTAATTATATTGAAGTTGTTTTCAAAACAATAAATTTTTAGTAATGCTTTTAAAATTGAATTTTTAATGTTGTGGTCTCCGAAATATTTTTTTTTTTCCGAATAGATTAGAAAGACATTAATAAAACTATGATATTAGGTGGAATTCCAAATTTAGCACAAGTAAATAATCCTTAAAACCCGTCTTTGCTACAACGTTTAGTCTGCATGGCTAGCGGCAAACCATTTTTATACATCATGAGGACAGCGTACGGAACAGCGTGTTTCTACAGGTTCTCCTCGATGTACTGGTGAACAGTTAATCTACTGCTACGAGTCTCATCAGTCACGAAAACCAAATCAGTTTCCGCATCCAGTATGATGCCTCCACATACCATGACAGAACCTCCTCCATAGGCGACCGTTTCAGTAATGCAGCACTGCGCATAGCGCTCCCCAGGCTTCTTATAAACTCGTTGTCTTCCATTATTGCCATGTAGATACATTCGGGACTCGTCTGAGAATAAAACTGAGCGCCATTGATCTAAGGTTCAGCCGACATGTTCTGGGGCAAATCTGAGTCGCACTTGTCGATGTACTGCTGTCAATTTGGGTCCGTTAGCTGGTATCCATTTTCGGATGACTTAATTAGTGAGCAGGTATAGCAGAGATGGTAACGGTTGAAGTTCCGATAAAGGAAGGATAGGAAAATGTAGTCGCATGTGTTTTTCTAGGGATGAATAGTGCGCAACGAGTACGTTGCTGAGCGAGCAAAAACGGTTCTATGGAATAAAACTCTTTTAATCAGTAAAACTTTTTGAAAGTCCAAAAGTTTTTGGTATTATTGAAAAGAGTAGAAAATCATCATTCTAATGATACCAAAAATAATACCACTATTTAAAAATTAAATTCAAGGATCGGTGCTAAATCATTTGAGTGGTTTTTTTGCTCATCAGTGTAAGTAACATTTCATGAAAGCCTTCAACAAATGTGCCTTTATTACAAACTCTTGGATACATTTTTGAACAACCCAAATCCTATAGAACATTGGGCTTTATGAAAATTAAATTCATGCAATTGTATGTCTGAATACTAAATTATACCAACATCCATCTCAAATATTATCTATCAACAGTTACAGTTTAAGCAGGATCATACTTAGAAATCGTAGCCAGATTCAGGGGCCAGGGGGGCGTATGGATACAAGGGACGTTTCTATAAATGAAAAAAGAGAATACTAAAATCGTAGCAACTTGTAGTAGGGGCGAAGTCAATCGACCAATGGGGACGTCGAACGAAAATCGGCCGGCGAAACCTCTTGATGAAAAAAACCCTCCTGCACTGAACTCTAAAAGCTTAGACTCCTCTGAACACAGTAAACTATTTTTATAGAAAAGAACCTTTGCCTACAGTGGAACTATTGAGACTTCTTCTTAGTGTGCCTTATCTTCTAAGGACGTTGGCGATTACATTTGCTCATCTGATTTGATCTATTGCGTGATGTCATGTTTGTCCACTGTCGTAAGTTTTTCAACCAGGAGTTGCGGCGCGTTCCTGGTCCTCGCTTACCGATTATTTTTCCTTCAATTATAAGTTGCAGGAGCTCGTACTTTTGGCTTCTCATAATATGGCCAAAGTAAGTGGTTTTTCTCTTTTTTTAGCAGTTGGAATCAACTCTCCTTCTTTTCCCATCCGATCAAGTATTTCCAGGTTTATGGTATGCGCTGTCCAAGGAACACGCAGCATTCGACGAGAGCACGACATTTCGAATGGCTTTACTCTTTATTGTGTTAACCCTGTGATTGTTGCAGCTTCTACTCCAGGGGTGCTCAAACTTGAACTGCTGGCGATCTACCTCAATATTGTTAGACTACGATCGATCGACTCTGAGAGGCTGCAAGTAAGTGTGATGCAGGATTGTCGCCTAGGTAGGGTGTATCGTGGCATAGATATTAGTTTTCCGCACAATATGCATTTTTCTAGTCAAGGTAAGTGTAGGTCTGCTCTAAAATGTCAATGAAAAAACTCATAATTATTCAAAATTGCGAGTTTATTGGTTCTTACAAAACAAACGAGTTCTAGTGTCTAAACTTAACTAAAGAGTGACTTTGGATGTTGAAGCGTGGCACTGCATGTCCTCAGCATACTTTTCATAAGATGGTACGTAATTACCGAGTGCTAATCGCAAGCATGATGACATATGTTCGTCAGTTAGTCGATTGCGATATTTTGACTTAATTATCTTCATTTCAGAAAATGCAGACTCGCACAAGTAAGTTGACCCAAACATTGCCGTCAGTTAAAGCGCGATTTGCCTTAGATTCGGATATTTATCTTCAGATATAAAACACCAGAATTTTGTATCAGATGCTGCAGATGTATATCTGATATAATCTGCACTAACTCATTTTCAACAGAACATGAGTCCATGTTAAACTGACTTGCTATTTCAGTAGCTAATTCCTCAATGTTTTTACACGACAAAGGATAACTCATACATGATGCGATATTTGCCAATTTACTGAAATCATAAAAATGTATTTCGAATTGGCCCAAAATATTTGATAATTCTGCCTCATAAATATCATAATTCAACTGAGGAATCCTTGCTTTCAAAGATGGAAAATTTTTCAGATCCTTTCTTTTCAGTTGATCTATCATAAGTTGCAACTTACTTTTGAATGTGTTTATTGCGCTAATCATCTCAATAATAGTTTTTCCTTTACCTTGAAGCTCCAAATTAATGGTGTTTAAATGTATTATGATGTCTGTCAAAAATGCCAATTCAGTCAGCCATTTGCAAGCTACGTGCACGGATAGAATTCACAATTTTTATTGCAATAATATAATCTCCTCCATGTTTAGAACTTTTGAACACAAAACTTGTTGATGTGTAATGCAATGGAAGGAGAAAAATGAAAGGGAATCATCATTAGCTCGACACAATGCCACAAAACCGTTTTTGTTTCCAGTCATTGCTGGTGCTCCATCGGTTGTAATGCACACTAGTTTATATATTAGTAGCTTGTAGTTTGTTACAAAATTGAAGAAAACGTCATATATATCTTCGCCACGGGTCTTTCCTTTCAGAGGAATCATTGTCAAAAACTCTTCCTCCGACATGTCATTGAATACCATTCGAATAAAAATACACAGCTGGGCGGTGTCTGTCATATCGGTGGATTCGTCGAACTGTAAAGAAAAGTATGTACATTCCATGATACCATGTTTTAGTTTATCTGCCATGTCCTGACTCATGACTTCAACACGCCTTGTGACAGTCGGACGAGATAACTGAAGTTCTCTAATAGCAGACATAATCTCTGTTTTATTTTTAAAATCTCCAAATAAAGTCTCACCCGCTTCAATAAATGCTTCCTTCACAACCAATCCATCATCAAATGGTTTCTTGTGTTTCGTCAATATATGAGATATTTTAAATGACGCGATCGTTGCAGCTTTTGATTGTTTGGCTGGTTTTGTGAACATAGTTTGTTCTTTTTTCAAACAAGTTATCAAATCACGTACTTTTCGTTTTCTTAATTCACTCTCTGACGGAAAATCCTTTTCATAGTTTTTATGAACCGTTTTATGATGCCTCTCTAAGTTCCCAAGCTTAGGTATTGCAACTGACGCACGGCAAATGAGACAAATGCACTTATCCTTTACCATACAAAAGAAACATTTTTCCTCCCAATCGTTATTAAAATGATAAGTTTTACTTTTCTTCGCCGCACTTATTTTGGACTATTTATTAATAAACTTTGTATCGATGTATCGCCTTCAAGTTACAACTCAGACTGACTCCTATTCCTGCAGGCGCAACATTTATATCGGCGCGAATGAAGTCTCGAATGTTCCCGTCAAACACGCCGCCTAGAAAAGTCGGCGGGAATCAAAAACGCGGCTTTTCTTTGACAAGTACCACGCGTTCCTTTGATAAAGCCGCCTTTTGCCGCTAGCAGGGGGTTACGATAAAAGAAAGTGATGAGGGGGTTATTCTGGCCTAATTGTGGATCGAATAAATTTTACTAGTTTATTCATTACATTTTGTTTTAGTTACCTGAAACAAAATCTGTGAATAGTTCTATATCGGAATTTTTTTCTCGAGATCGACTCAAAAAGCACTCGCGATCGACTTGTCGATCGCGATCGACCGTTTGAGCACCCCTGTTCTATACTGTATAATATGACCGAGAAAATATTAAAGGAGCTTCGTGCTTTTTCAATTCTCGAGCGTATTTCAATAGAGTAGTCCCAATCTTCACTAATTACGCTTCCTAAGTACGTTATTTTTGTTACCCTTTCAAGTGTTTGTTGATGTATTTTAATATTTATGTTTGCATTAGGATTCTTACTGACCACCATTGTTTTTGTTTTGTTCGTATTCAGTGTCATTCCAGATTCCTCACGTGCATCAACAATTCCATTCGTGGGTCTTTGTAGGCTAGAATGACAGGATCATCAGCGTAGCGGAGGTTATTTATACACACCATTAATTGTAATTCCATTTTCTTTTTCAGAAAGTGCTTTATTAAAAATTTCCTCCGAATAGACTTTGAATAACAGATGTGACAAAATACAACCCTGACGTACGCTTTTCTTTATTTTTATTTCTTTATACATGCGTTTCTCAACTTTTATTTTGGCAGTCTGGTTCCAGTATAAACTTGCTATTATTTGTAAGCCTTTGTCATCAATGTTACACGATTGTAGTATTTCATCATTTTCTCATGATTTACCATATCAAAGGCTTTTAGGAAAACTATGAAGCATAAATAAACATCAGAGTTGACATCCCTACATCTTTCAATCAGAACGCGGATGGAGAATAGTGTGTCCCTCGTTCCTAGTCCGTTCCTAAAGCCGAACTGTGTTTGTCCAGTACGTTCATCTAGTTTTTTATATACTCTGTGGTAAATTATTTTCAGGAAGAGTTTCAAGATGTGGTTCATTAGACTTATATTCCGCTATTCCTCGCACATTCTAGAGTTATTCTTTTTTAGTAATGGTATAAAAATTGATGTCAACCAATAATGAGGTACATCACCTGTGTTGTATGTTGAGGTCCTGTATAATGTTCATATGTTTTTCAAGAAAAATTTATGTATTAAGCTTATTTGTATTATGTTGTCTAGTTGTGTCATCATACATTTCCCCTATATATTCTTCCCATCTATCTATTCTTTCTTGTATGTAGTAGTTTACCTTCTTTATCCTCTATTATTTGTGGTTGCCTTTGTAACCTTAGTCCAGCAGCTTCTTTGATTTTCTTATGTAAATTAAATGTGTCGTATTTGTTTCCTAATGCTTCTATTTCTGTGCATTGTTTATTTAGCCACATGTCTTTAGCCTCTACCTACAATGAAACTCTAACACCTTACACTTAATATAAAAATCAATAACTGGGAAGGTAACATTTTTCACAAAAACCTTCAATAAAAAATAAAAAAAGCTCCGGTTCTGAGGGGCATTTTTTTACATCTATAGCGGCTGTTTCCCTTAGCTAAAGCTTGGAAATCTATTACTAGGCTATGGACCAGGGAATATCAGTCAGCTACAAATACTGGTCTTTTGCCTTTCCTGACTTTTTAAGTATTCTAATCTTGAAAACTACAGATCTCTGCAGATGTCTTAGGTAATCATACGTGACATGTCGAAAAGTTACTCTAATTTGATATGGCCTCCAAGAATTATGATTTTTCATTTAACCACAGCAGTGAAAGCGTCCGTTCAATGTTACAACATTAATAACTCTGTTTTTAATCTCTCGAATTAATAGTTAATTAACCTTAAGCTTAATCACCATTAGATCCTAAAAAGGCATTTTACATTTTAAAGAATCAATAAAATCCCGATTTATCTAAAGAAGACGACCATTACGAAATGCTTAATTAGACTGAATAAGAGTTTAATTTATTTGATAGATTATTTGTTTTTATGATTAATTATAAGTACAGACGGAAGTTGGTATTATTTACATAATTATTAATTAGATATGCGTTTTTATGTACTACTTGGACTTGGTATAATTGAATAATGACAGAGGATAAAAACTATTTGTTCTTATTTTTGAATGAGAGGTCAACGAATTATAAGTTTCAATATTAAGATTTGCGTTTCCGCAAGTGAGAGGAAAACGACTTAGATGCTGTACAATTTGGCCTAGTCACGATTACCAAAGGACGCCAGCAACTGTACAGTATTTCACTAATTACAGAAAATTAGGTTTCGAATACCAAAAATATTTTTTTCCCTAGCATTGAAAAATATTTTTAAGACATAAATCATTAATATACATGAATATTTATTAAAATAGCATTGATCTCGTATGTAACCTTTGGTAATCATGATTAGATAACACAGATATACAAAAAAATGATCTGTCTTTTAAGTGAGATACGTGTTTTCTTAAGTATTTTTTTTTCAGAATCCAAAAAAAATCTTAAAAGGAGACCTCCACCACTTAAAACTATTAAATTGGAAAAAATACATTTTAATAAATATAATGTAAAACTATATAATCATTAAAATTATGGAATAAAACTATTATATCGGACATCTTTAAATGTTCTGAATCTACATTTATTATAAAAACATAAAAAATATTAGGTTTTAGTGTTCATGTTTAACAAAAAACACGCATGCACCACCTTTAACTAAGCTACGTAGCAAAATGCTGTTAAAAATAAATTTGAGCAACCGCTACATTAAAAAAGTGTCTTTATTTTTTATTAATATTAAACAAAACACTCACTCACTAGCTTGCTCAGTCACTCACTCACTCATTCACATACCCCCATACTCACTCACTACCTCACTTACCCACTCATATTCTCCCATATTCACTAAATCGATCTATCCCCAAAATTGACTTCTAAAACTGTCAAGGGATATACATTAGACTGCATTTTGCAACCTTTTGTTCCTAAATAGTAAACGGATATTTTTTTCCCATACTAAACACTATTCCTCATATTTTGATATCAAATTCGAATTTGAAATTTAAAAAATTACTAGAAATGATACTTGTTTAGCATTTATTTATTTAAAAAAAGCATTTTAACCAACCATATAGCACCCTTGTAAGTATTAAAAGGAAGTTTTTGGTTGAACCTGAACTTAAATATTTCTTGATGTCAAGTCAGGATTAGGAACTGGAACCCATAGTATTGCTTAATATTAATAAAAATTAAAAACAATTTTTTAGTTTAGCGGTTGCACATATTTATTTTAAACAGTATTTTGCTACGTAGCTTAGTTAAAGGTGATGTATGCGTGTTTTTTTAAAATATGAACACTAAAACCTAATATTTTTTAAGTTTTTATGATAAATTTAGATTCGGAACATTTAAAAATGTCCAAAATAATAGTTTTATTCCATAATTTTAATGATTATACAGTTTTACATTATTTATTAAAATGTATTTTGTCAATTTAATAGTTTTTTGGCAACTTTAAGTGTGCTTTTTGAAAAAACCTCACGGTAGATGTCTTTTTTATGATTTTTGGATTCAGCGTAAAAAAATACTTAAGATAATACGTGTCTCAGTTAAAAGACAAAGAATTTTTTTATTTTGTATACCTACGCAACCGGTAGCTTGGTAAATAACTCGCGTTTTTTGACGATTCGACGCATCAACGATAACGTTATCTAGGAAGAACTATCTAATAAGCTGGAACTTAAGGGATCATGTAGTAGTACGGTGGACCAACAGTCAAAGTTACTTACTTTATAGCAGGGGTCGGCAACCTTTTAACTTAGGGGTGCCGGTTTTCATCCATACAACATTTTGCGTGCCGACATAGGTACTTACTACAACTAAAATTAACAAAAATTAACTTAAAATATTGCTTTTAGAAAGTTTAATTACAAACAAATTTTAACATTTAACAAATAATTTTATTATACTAAT
The DNA here is from genome assembly GCA_019049505.1 of Pachyrhynchus sulphureomaculatus. Lineage (NCBI taxonomy): Eukaryota > Metazoa > Arthropoda > Insecta > Coleoptera > Curculionidae > Pachyrhynchus > Pachyrhynchus sulphureomaculatus. Next base: position 166,848,356 of record CM032456.1, on the reverse strand, counting down.
CCTAGGACCTAGTGTGAACCCTGTGCTTGAAGTTCTTTAGAGAGTTTTCTTATTTCCGGTTCATGTCTGGTTATTTTCAGTGCCACACATGCTTCTGAGTTGTCTGCCTGCTTCGAGTTTAAAATCACTCTCATATGGGAAAAAAGTTGTTCACAGATATAGTATGATCCGAAAGCTGTAAGCATGGCAAACGCTACTTTGTTAAGACAAATAAATTTCTCTGGTAAACTCATCCAACAACTGAGTATCTCGTTTGAATGGTTCTGGCAGTCACCTTCTAATACCCTTCTTAATTCTACAAATTTCGTGTTCCATAACTCGGAGCTTTTAAATTCAATGTATTGAAGATCAAAATCATTAATGTCCATCCATGAGAAAAAAGATATGTCAAAGCAACTGCTGGAAAAATCCATTAAATCTGGTTTGATTGAAAAAGCACAAAAACATAGGACCATGTTTATCAAAATCCTGACCCCTCTCGATAAACTCCTCTTTTAAATTAGTCATATATTTAAAAATTTCGTCTATTAGTGCACCATCGTCGACACTGGATATATAAGTTTTTAAATTTGGAAAATATTTATATGTGTTTGTAGTAATATCGCTGATAAATAAATCTATTTTTAATTTGAATGATTTCCAGGATTCGTATAAATCCAGAACTGTTTTGCCTGAACTTTGTAACTTTAAGTTGAGTTTACTGAGATGGTTTGTAATATCAGTAAGAAACATTAACATACAGATCAAGTTCTTATCTTCTAGTTCAGGATAAGCATCCACTTGATTTTTTTTCCAACAAGAACGATTTAATTGCACAAATCTAGAGAGCACTTTACCACGGCTGAGCCAGCGCACATTATCGTGCAATGGTATATCTGAATATGCACTTTCTAATTCCTGCAGAAACGCCTTAAATTGTCTATGGATCAGTGAAGAACGACCGACAATGTAGTTAACTATTTTAAACCGCCCTATCCATCACGGATTTTAAACTTCCACCGGAGATTTTAGCGCACAAACTCTCTTGGTGAATTATGCAATGAAAATTCAAAACTGATTGACCCATGCGTACAATAAGAAGGGAAACAAATCCTTTATATCTCCCAATCATAGCAGGAGAGCCATCTGTCGTTACGCAAAAAATTTTATTTAAATCAATGTTCCGCTTTTCAAAATGTTTAAAAAATTCTGAAAATATATCCTCTCCTCTTGTAGTTCCCTGCAATGGGAGCAGACAAATCAGCTCTTCATACACACTGCCATCATCGAAGTATCGCGCAACGATTGCCAGACGGGCAATGTCATTAATATCGACACTTTCATCCAATGCTACACTAAATACAAAACTTCATTTGATAGCGTCTCTCTGCTGTTTTTGGACATTTTGTGTCATTTCGGTAATTCGTCTCTCGATGGTCCGCGCTGATGCCGGTATATCCCTAATCTTGGCCAATATTGTATCCTTATTGGGCAAGTCGTCGAATAAAATCTCGCCGGTACTCAAAAACGTTTGCTTCATAAATTCTCCGTCAGTGAACGGCCTACCCTTTTGTGCCAACGATTGTGCAATTTTGAAACTGCATTCAGTTACATGATTTTTTTCTTGGAAAACTTTGCTAAAGAATGTGGACTGTTTCTCGTATTGTTTACTTGCTCTTTGTATTGCCTCCCTTTTACCAGCGTTATCTTTAAATGACGATTCATGTTTTATCTGGAAATGTCGTTGAACACTAGATGTCCGGAAAACTACGCTTTCCCGACATAGGACACAAATGGCCCGATCGTTTTGTTGTACAAAACCGTAATCTGTTGTCCATGAAGTTTGAAATGATCGAACGTCTATCTTCTGTTTCTCCGCGGCCATAACGCAACGTAATTTTAATTTTTAAACTTTTCGACGACTATTGACTGGAACGGATGTTACTTCTGTACTAAATGATCCAAACGTATAGCCGCTTGCTATATATAGAAAAATAATGTTTCGAGAAAATTCCAATAATTACGTTTATTAAATTTCTTAGAACAAAAATTATTATCAACAACGCGCCCATTGCAATCAAAGGGCTGCCTAGAAGTTAAATCTAACAAAAACTAAAGTTCGGCAATATAAAAAGAGATGCGGCTCGCGTCGGAACGATTGAAGTCAAGTCAAACAAAAACCGCCTTTTGATCTGAATTGAGGACGTTTATTTGTGTTTTTGCCTAGGCTTATATTTTGAGGCTTACCGTCTTTAATACTTGCCGAAATTAAAGCAACCCAACGTATTCAGTAAAATTATAAATTACAAAATATATATTTTTTAGTTTTTGGTAATAATACCTAGTGGCCTATATAATATATCGTTTTTGTTTGTATCGTTAAAGTAATACTGTCTTCGATTATTTACTTAATTTCGAAACATGTCACAGATTACAGAATTAATGCGTAAACTTTGAATAGGTACGCGTGCCATTCAAAATTCCTTGGCGTGCCAGAGATGTAAAGTAGTTTGAATAAAGGTCGAGGGCCTACTCCTTATATTCCCTCTACTAAGTTACTTGACCAGAACTAATGGCTCCGCCCATGCTATTGGTTCTGCTAGAGTATTTCAAAGGTTATGCTGAGTATAAATACGTTAAATTGTAAGTTTAGCTTTAGTCAATCATCGCTCCTTAAGAAGCTAATATGGTCAGTGAAACGTGCGTCAACCGCAAAATTAAAGTATTTGGTGTAGTGGTGATATATAGTGAGTAGTGTCATTGTGCCAAAGATTCCAAATCCCCAACATATTTTTTTCAGTCTATCTGAAATCAGTGTTTTAATTATTAAAAGTAAACCATCAACTATACTCACAAAGTAAGTATAATAACAGTTTTTAATCAGTTTAGAACAATGTTTTTCGCACTAACGTTTAATTTATTCCAAAGGTATAAAAATAAACATATTAAATTTAAAACTAAGATATAATAAATTAACTATCAAACTAACTATGTTGCAAATCTTTTTCAGTTTATTAAACAGTGAGTTTAATAAATAACGTCAAATTTAAAAGGTTAAACAAAAATTAACTGCAAATGTTGAACTGCAGGCGTAGTGTAATCCGTGTGTCAATAAATCTCTAAGCCATAACATAGCCTACTTTCCAGATGTTGTGTTTGTGTGTTAGCATTTTATTGTAGAGTGTTGATGGATTAAAATTAAAGAAGGCTTTTTATGTAGGTCATGAAAAGGTGCGACATATACGAGGCTTGTTTGATAAGTTAGTGACTTTTATAAAAGATGGCGCTCAAATCGCTGCCTCCTTTTATTGTTGTTATTTATAACCTCATTTAAGGTGACATACCAAGTTTTAAGTACACGTATCTATAATATATATAAAATACAACGTCTCTCTGTCTGTCTGTCCGTTAGTGCGGTTATCATTGGAAAACCACTGATCCGATTTACGTGTTTTTTTTTTAAGCATACATATGTTCTCTGGCCAAGTTATAGGCTATATCTTATTACGTTAGGTAACATAAGGAATAAGCAGTGAAGATAATAGTGAATTAAGTCGGAAAAAAGTTTGCCGCTAGCGCGTTCTCTTGCACTACACTGTCTAAACCATTTAATATGGAACAATATCATGTAGTAAAGAATATCTATAATATATATAAAATGCAACATCTCTCTCTGTCTGTCTGTCTGGGTGTCTGTCCGTTAGTGCGCTTATCACTGGAGAACCACTTATCCGATTTACGTGCTTTTTTTTTAAAATATACATAGGTTCTCTGGCCAGGTTATAGGGTATATTTTATTACGTTAGGTAACATAAAGAATAAGCAGTGACGATAATAGTGAATCAAGTCGGAAAAAAGTTAGCCGCTAGCGCGTTCTCTTGCAACACACTGTCTAAACCATTAAATATGGAATAATATCATGTAGCAAAGAATATCTATAATATATATAAAATGCAACGTCTCTCTGCCTGTCTGTCTGTTCGTTAGTGCGCTTATCACTCGAGAACCACTTATCCAATTTACGTTTTTTTTTTTAATTCATAAATTTGTTCTCTGGCTAGGTTATCTATAATGTTCTATAATATATATAAAATGCAACGTGTCTCTCTCTGTCTGTCTGTCTCTCCGTTAGTGCGCTTATCACTGGAGGACCACTTATCCGATTTACATGCTTTTTTAAAAAACAAAACATGCATATGTTCTCTGGCCAGGTTATGGGATATATTTTATTACGTTAGGTAACATAAGAAATAAGCAGTGACGATAATAGTGAATCAAGTCGGAAAAAGTTTGCCGCTAGCGCGTTCCCTTGCAATACGCTGCCTAAACCATTAAAGATGAAACAATACCATGTAACAAAGCATATAATATATATAAAATACAATGTCTCTCTGTCTGTCCGTTAGTGTGCTTATCACTCGAGAACCACTTATCCGATATATGTGTTTTTTTTTAATTCATACATTTGTTCTCTGGCCAGGTTATCTATAATCTTCTATTATATATATATATATATATATATATATATATATATATATATATATATATATATATATATATATATATATATATATATAAAACATATATATATATATATATATATATATATATATATATAATGCAACGTCTCTGTGTCTATCGGTCTGTCTACCTGTTCGTTAGCGTGCTTATCACTCGAGAACCACTTATCCGATTTACGTGCTTTATATTTTAAACATACATATGTTCTCTTGCCAGGTTATAGGACATATTTTATTACGTTAGGTAACATAAAGAATAAGCAGTGACGATCATAGTAAATTAAGTCGGAAAAAAGTGTGCCGCTGGAATATTTTCTTGCAATACGCTGCCTAAAAAATGCAACCTCTCTCTCTCCATGTCTGCATGTCTGTCTGTTAGTGCGCTTATTACTCGAGAACTACTTATCCGATATAAGTGTTTTTTTTTTTAATTCATACATATGTACTCTGGCCAAGTTGTAGGATATATTTTATTACGTTAGGTAATATAGGTAGTGACGATAATAGGGAATGAAGTCCACGCGAGCGGAGCCGCGGGCACGGCTAGTTTATTATATAATATAATATGAAACATTATTTTTTGCGTGGAAAAACCATTAGAAAAGTGAAGAAAGGCTAAAAAAGTATTATGAGGACCCTGCTCCGTCACATGGAATGGTACACTCAATTTCGTTGTGGTCGTACAAGCACAAGTAATGCTGATCGCCCAGGACATCCAAATGATGTTACAAATGAAGAAATGGTCAATAAAATCCTTGATATCGTATTAAATCACCGTCGACTAGAGATACACGAGATAGCCAACATAGTAAACATCTCAAACGAACTTGTTTTTAATATCTTACGTGAACACTTGGGCATAAGGAAGCTGTCAGCTAGATGGGTGCCGCGTTTGCTCAAGGTCGTTCAAAAACGGAATCACGTCACCATTTCGAAGCAATCTTTGGACATGTTCAAGTACAATCCAAATGAAATTTTACGGAGAAATATTACCCCAGATGAAACGTGGATCCATTATACACTCCAGAAACTAAAGAACAGTTAAAACAATGGCTCCTGGCGGAAGTGCTCCGAAAGAAACGGCTCGGCTGGAAAGATCAAGGCCACGGTTTTCTGGGATTCGCATGGTATAATGTTCATCGACTACACGTTGATGAAAAAGCGACCCCATTTAGCAAAGAAAAAAATTCCTTTCCATCATGATAATGCATCTCCTCACACGGCAGCAATTGCCATGGCCAAAATTGAAGTACGAACTGCTTCCTCATCCACCTTATTCTCCAAATTTGGCACCCTGTGACTTCTTCTTTTCAAATTTGAAAAATTGGCTCGGTGGAAAGAAGTTCGCATCAAACGAGGAGATCATCGATGAAACAAATGCGTATTTTGATGACTTTCAAAAATCTTATTTTTTGAGAGGTTTCAAAGGGTTAGAAACTCGTTGGGCAAAATATATAGACATAAAAGGAAATTATGTTGAAAAATAAAAGAAAATTTTTTGTTCTTTCAAAGTCACTGGCTTATCAGACTACCCTCGTACATTGTTTTTTAGCATTTGAGGTGAACAAATATAGAATAATAACTAATTTGCTTCAGTTTTGCAGCCAATCAAAATACAGTTGGTCAAGTAACAACGTGTCGCGCATTGTTCATTAAAAAATGTATTTATTTAAAAGTTTTTTACATCATTCGACAGTAAAAGATGATGACGATTCAATAGTTCGTCCAGCCTCTATCAACGTCGATGATCGCCTGGCATCTTCAGGCCATACTTTCGACCAGATTTTCCACGTATTCTTGAATGAAAGATTTCCAAATTGTCCAATTTGTTGTGACAGCTGCTTCATTGTGTACAGGGTGAGTTAACGATAGAGTAAAGTTCATTATCTCATTTGTTTCGGGAATGACGAAAAAATATTAAATACAATAGTTTTAGGGAATGTTAAGGTGCACAGTTTAAAATTATTTTTGAGTATACAGGGTACTTCAAAAAAGTGTCGCCGATATAACCTATGTTTTTTTTTAAATGGAACATCCTATTTTCTAATTTATTTTTAAATTCTGCCTAAAATTTTATAACTTTTTTATTAATGTTATATACCTAAACCTAGTAGTTTTTCTAATTTTTAATTCAAGGTGGAATACTTAAATTTGAGTTAGATGCTACAGCGTGTTCAAAATAAATTTATACATTTCAACTATTTTAAATTGAAAAATCTCAAATTTTTTAAACGACACACCCTGTATATTAATATTTTTTCTGATAGATTTTACAAAACCCTCCAACTTTTATTAAGTATGTCATGTACCTATTTCTAATAGTTTTCGATTTATTTTGAATTTTTCAATTTTTACCCTTGTTTTTAATACACTTACGCTATTGTGAAAACATAAACAAATAGTTTATAATAATTTTAATATAGTTTAACTTATCTAATGATTAATGATTATGACGTAATAATTATTCAAAAATATGCCCGTCTACTTGAATACACATGTTTATTCGTTTTTCTATATTTTCCTTCACTTTCCGTAGCATAAAACGCGTTATTGTTCTGCACGCATCCCGTATCCTATTTTCTATATCTACTGGTGTTGTAGGGGGATTCACATAAACACAATCTTTAATGTAGCCCCTAAAAAAAGTCTAAAAGTGTTAAGTCACATGATCAAGGGGGCCACTAAATGAATCCATCCCTACCGATCCATTTTTGTGAGTAACGATCGTTAAAAAATTCCCGAACTTCCCGGTGGTAATGAGCAGGAGCTCCGTCTTATTGAATCCACATTTATTCCCTTTCAAAGTTATCAACTTCTTCAAGAAGCTGGGGTAATTTGTTTTGCAAAAAATTTAGATATCTAGGCCCGTTAAGCGGTTCGCGGAAATAATATGGACCAATAATTCGAAAATTTAATATTCCACACCATGGTTTTGGTTTTGAACTTCCCGTACCCAAAATGGATTAATTGTTGAATAATAATGCATGTTATGGCTGTTAACAGCTCCATTACTGCGAAAAGTAGCTTCATCAGAAAACATATTTTTGGATAAGAAATTTGGATCGGCCTCTATTGCTCCATTCATGGTGGTACAAAAGTTTACTCGTCGTTTAAAATCACGGTCTTGAAGTTCTTGGTTCCATATGAAAGGAATGATACTTGTATTTTCTCGTGGTGCGATTAGCCGTAGATTGGGATGTGTCAGATAAGTCAGCTAGTTGACGGCTGCTGACCTAGGGATTATCTTCAAAATGAATTAAAATCTCCATTTCTTTTTCCTCATTGGTAGCATTCTGATTTAATACATTCAGTTTCGTATACTCAACGCTACCACTACCATCAAACCGTTCCATTAAGCACTGAAAAGATTTTCTAGATGGTATACGTCAATTAGGGTACTTCGCTCCATAAAGCCTTACTGCCAAAAGACAGTTTTTTTCCCGCCTCGCCCAGTATATAAAACCGTATCAATTAATTCATTTTTAGGAAAATCCATAACTATTACCTTTATACGTCACTTACTACAACAAATTAAACTATTTTTACTTGCTTAATAGACATATCAAAATTTGACAATGCCTACATTTTTGTTTTGTCTTGGCAAGTATGATGTTACAGCGTACCTAAGTGTATTAAAAACAATTGAAATTTTCAAAATAAATCGAAAATTATTAGAAATAGGTATATGACATACTTAATAAAAGTTGGAGGGTTTTGTAAAATCTATCAGAAAAAAAAATATACAGGGTGTGCCATTTAAAAAATTTGAGATTTTTCAATTTATAATAGTCAAAATGCATAAATTTATTTTGAACACCCTGTAATATCTAACCCAAATTTCTTTACAAATATCTTTTTTTTCATCTCTATAGAACGCTCGTACTAATAATGAGTATTCCACCTTCAGAAACAATGGCACTACTGGCAATTTTTTACAAAACTGAAAACTAGTATTTTTTAAAAAAAATTGAAACAGGCAACACGTTCTTGCTTGACCGACTGTAGACCACGTTAAGATTTTTGCTTATATTTAAAAGAGAAACTTTTGAAACGAAGAAAAATTGCAAATCTTGTTAACCAGACAGTGATTGCAAAATTAAGATTACAAGAAAACTAATTAGTTATTTATAATAAATAATCTAATTTTTTTTTGTTCCTAAAAACTCTTGAGTTTATTAGTTACAACATGAAGTTCATTATAAATTGGTAAAACATAAGTCTCCACTTGTTTCTGCTACAATAGAATTACACTGAGTATTTATGGGATATAATCACTTATCGTTAATTAATATCAAAATTACATTTAGGATAATTATGATCGAAAGTCAGGTATAATTAGTTTAATAAAGAATTTTCGTCTTTGACCAGAAGTACAATACTGCGATGAAACGAGGGATAATTAAACCAGTTCTTTAGTAGTTTTAAGATTTATGAGCTAATAAATTAGCGCATCCTTTCATTCCATCTATAAATGCATCGATGTATTCATGCCAGTTACACTTCTGTAACATATAACAGCGCGAATACAATAATATATTCAAAAATAAAATTTATAATTATCTGAAACATAAAAAGGTGGACGGCGTTGCCTGATTAAGGACTATAATTTTTTTTATAGTATAGATATAGCGTATAAGTATTATAAAGATTTTCCTGTTTTTTGGTCAAAAAAAGATGAAATTTTAAGCAAAATTATTTGTAGTCAAATATAAAGGAGTCAAAGGGGATGATGAGGGAATTAGAGTGATTGCTTCATTTATGTATGTTGTCCATTATAATGCTTAGATTATATTTTTGTGTATCTACAGAGGAAGTACTGGGTATTTCAGATCGATTTGTTAAGGTTATATATATATATATATATATATATATATATATATATATATATATATATATATATATATATATATATATATATCTTCCTTTTCTTCTTTTTCAGCCTGTGTTCATCCACTCCTGAATATAGGCCTCTTCCAAAACCTTCCATACTCTTCCATCCATTGCAACTTGTGCCCAGTTCGTTCCTGCAATCCTCGGGATGTCGTTTCGCCATCGCTTTTGTGGTCTTCCCACACTTTTCTTGGTCTCCCTTGGTCTCTATGTTAACAATTTATTAGTCCATCAATTCGTATCTTGTGTTGCATTTGCCACTTTAGCCGTGCTATTTTTTCCAATACATCCGGTACTTTTGTTCTTTCTCGGATATCTTAGTTTCTGAGTCGGTCTCTAGGCTTATTCCAAGCATGGCTTTTTCCATCGAACTTTGAGTGATTTGGAGCTTGTTAGCCGATTTGCGAGTTAGTGCCGTAGTTTCTAGACCATAAGTAAAAACAGGCATTATACAACTATTAAGACTTTCCTTTTAAGATTTATTGAGATTACTGGTGACTTCGTTATATTTCCCAGTGTATCGAATGCGGCCCATCCAAGACTTAATTTTCTATATTGTATTCTGTACACTTCGTACTCTTAGTACGAAGTATCTGAAGATGGTCGACGGTACTATAACCCTTCCTGAATCCGGCTTGATAGTCTGTTATTATTTTAGTCAGTAGCTTATATAAGTGAGGGAGGAAACTGATGGGCCCATAATTTTCTATGTTAGATCGATTCCCTTTTTTGTATAATAAGATAACTTCTTTTTACCAGCTATCTAAGATTCTTGCTTACATTAGACACTTATCAAGTAAAATTCGTATACTTTCAAGCAGCCATTCACCTCCTATCTTTAACATATCATCTCTCCCTCTCTCCCTCCCCCCCTCTCCCCCTCTCCCCCCTCTCCCCCCTCTCCCCCTCTACGTTGGCCTTAGAAGACATGTTTAAATCGTCTGCTCGTCTGGGACAATAAAGAAATAACTATGGATAGCGAAAAACTAATAAAAACTAAGATTTGCCGATGATGTGACCTTAACAGCCAGAGATAAACAAGAACTACTAAGAATGTTTGAATGAAAAAGAGATAGGTTTGAAAATAAATATCAACAAAACCAAATATTTTACTTTAACGACATAGAACAAAATCAATATACAATAATATTAGAAAAATGCTCAAATAGAGACAGTTGATAGTTACATATATTTGGAACAAAAATTAGAATTTTCAAAAAGCAACTTGACAGCAGATCTGCAAAGAAGAGTATCCATGTCCTAGTTGGAGTTTGGAAGATTACAAGCAATATTTAAATCTAATGTGCTTAACACGCTTAAAACACGGATTTTGACCAGAATATTATCCTCGTCCTTATGTATAGAACAGAAAGATGGGCACTAAATAAAAGTATAATTCGTAGACTACAATTGACCCAACGAGCCATGGGGAGAAGAATTCTAAACATTACATTTAATGTTCGCATACCAAACACAGAAGTAAGACGAAGATCCATGGTAACAGTTGTAATATGTAATAATTATGTACATTAAAGTAGAACTGAGCAGGGCATATTGGAAGGATAAAGGACAATCGATAGACACTAAAAGTTATAGAATGGAAACCACGTGCAAATAAAAGAAGCAGGGGAAGTCCACAAACTAGGTGGTTAATTGAGCATGACTGGATGAGGAGAACACACGATAGACAACAATGGCAGCAGTTGAGGAATGCTTTTATCCGACGATGGATACAATAAGCTGAAAAAGAAGAATATATATATATATATATATATATATATATATAATATATATATATATATATATATATATAGTCTGTCCCAAAAAGTTCTATACAAATGGAGAAAATGTTTATCTTATATATTACAAAAAAATTTATTGTTGATAAAAAGTTCTGCATCACATGAAAATCCATAATCAAACATCAAAAGTTTAAAATATTTGATGGTATACAGGGAATATAAAAAATAATGATTTATAATTTTCAAAATAAAATGATTTATTATGGATGTAATTGTTGCAAAGCAAATAAGAAGCTTATCAAATTTTTAACAAAAATATGATACGATCAAAATCAATGCACTAGTTTTTAATTAATTTCGTTTTCCTTTATTCAATAAATAATCCGACAATTACTTACGTGTTTCCCGGAGTTTTTTTTGAATTTTTAACTAGAAAGCTTTTAGTTCCCATTAACATTTTCAATTAACATTTTACTCTTTATTTAAATTTACACACTTTACTCTTCATTATAAATCATTATTTTTAATCTTCCCTGTATACCGTCAAATATTTTAAACTTTTGATGGTTTATTATGGATTTCCATGTAATGCAGAACTTTTTACCAAGAATAAATTTTTTTGTAATATGTAACATAAACTTTTTCTCCATTTGTATAAAACTTTTTGGGACACACTGTATATATATATATATATATATATATATATATATATATAATATATATATATATATATATATATGTATATATATATATATATATATATATATATATATATATACATATATATATATATATATATATATATATATATATATATATATATATATATATATATATATATATATATATATATATATATATATATATATATATATATATATATATATATATATATATATATATATATATGTATATATATATATATATATATATATATATATATATATATATATATATATATACATATAATTTGTTGGGGAACTCGGCAAAGGGCGTGCTAAAAGTTCACACAATGTTCATTAAGCCAATATTTCGGTCCTAGGTTGGGACCTTCTTCAGGGTAAGAACTGAAAAGGAGAAATAAATCAAATCAAATCAAATATTTATTAGTAATAAGTACACAATGTGCTTTTACACGTCACAAGTCAAAAGAAATTGTTAAAATGTTAAAATATTAAAACATCAAAAACATGTAACTACAAATCAATGAACAATTAAAACATATCAAAAGAACAAAATAAAGGTAAGACACATTAATTACATAGTTAAAAGTCATTAAAATTATGATTCAAAAACTCATCAAGTGAGTAAAATGATCTTGCAATCAGGTAGGATTTTACCTTCCTGACAAAGCTCTCGTCCGACAGCTCCCTAACAGCCACCGGTAAGGCATTAAAGAAACTGACCCCATAGTAGTCGGTGCCTCTGCGAGTCCGAGCTATTCTGTGGAAGCTAGGAATTATATTTTGGTTACCTCTAGTGGGGTAATTATAAAGATTTTCATGGGTAGTGAATAGCCACACATTTTGTTTGATGTATGTTAAGCACTGGAATATGTATGCACAGGGGAAGGTCAATATCCCCAATTCAGAGAAATAGCGACGACAACAGTCGCGATATCCCAGTCCCACAATGACGCGAATACAGCGTCGCTGAAGTGAGAAAATTCTTTGCCCATGCGATGAGTGTCCCCAGTTCACAAGAGCATAAGACATGTTAGATGCAAAATATGCATGATAAGCGATTAAGAGAACCCCTTGAGATACATTTCTAGCCAAACTTCGAATAAGGAAAATCATTTTGGAAAGTTTAGACGCCAGTTCAGAGACATGCTTCTCCCATGAGAGCCCAGGGTCTAGGAACACACCCAGAAATTTAACAAAGTCATTTGTAGATAGATCAGATGGAGAATTTCTTAGGGTAAACCTCAGACTCAGTGTTTTATCACGGTTTAGGGTGAGCCTATTTGCCAAGAACCAACCCCCTATGTTATGCTGCATGTCGGAAACAGTCTGCTGTATTGGATCTCCAGGATGATAGTGCTGCAGACTGGTGGTATCATCTGCAAATAGGATTAAATTTGGGTCATCAGTGTAATTTGGCAAATCATTTATATAAATTAAAAACAGTAATGGTCCCAAGACTGACCCCTGGGGAACCCCGTGTTTGATAATCTGTCTGCCAGAGACCTCCATGTTAAAGCTCACATATTGAGAGCGATTAGAAAGATATGACCTAACAAGGTCTATGCTACAAGGATCAAAGTTGTAGTATGACAGTTTCGAGAGAAGGATCTCTGAAGAAACACAGTCAAAAGCCTTTGATAAGTCAAAGAACGAAGCATAGGTATCCAATCCCAACTCAAGGCCCTCCGCCACATACTCGGTAAGCCGATTTATTGCCAGGGCAGTAGATCTTTTAGTTCTAAAACCAAACCGACTCTGCATAAACAGGTTGTGCTCAAAGTATACAGTCATTTGATTTTTCATGACTGATTCACATATTTTGGAAAAAAAGGTAGAATGGATATTGGGCGGTAGTTATTACAATCATCCACCGATCCTTTATTTTTAAAGATAGGAACAACTTTGGCAACTTTAAGCATTGATGGGAAGGTGTTCTCCCTCAGGCCAAGATTGATGAGATGAGTCAAGGGGTATATATATTAGGTTTTTTAGAGTTTTGATGATTTTGGTGCTCATGTCAATAGGATCCCTACAATGTGAATTTTTCAATCCAGAAATTGCTTCCCTTACTGTATTATTTGTGATCTGAACAAATTTAAAAGTTTCCATATTTTCCAGAACATTCCTACTTAGAAATTCATTATAGGATACTTCTGAGTTAGGCAACTGTGTCATCAGCTCCTCTGCAATATTGATGAAAAAGCTATTCAGGGCTTCGGCACTCAGATTTCTTGTTTGACAATATGGTCTACAATTAGAATTTGATTTAATTATTTTCCATATGGTCGTTTGTTTATTTATGGATTTACGCACTACATTATCATACGATTTTTTTTTTGTATTTGATATTTCCTTCCTATACTGGCTTTTGTAGTCACTGAGTAATTTTTTGGGAACCAAGATTGGAATCTGTTTATGCAATAAACCCAGCAATCTGAGTCTCTCCCTCATTTCATGAAGATGCTGGTTGAACCAATGGACCTTAATAGCACGATCTCTGCTCGACACCAACCTAGACCTGAGAGGAAAACACTCCTCAATTGAATCAGTGAGAATGTCAATAAACATCTGAAACTTCTCATCTACAGCACCCACAGTATTCGTAATGAAGCTCCAATCAACCAGTTCAATTCTGTTGTACAAACAAAATAGACCTTCTTGGGTGATGGGTCTATAGTTCACTCTAGTGCAACCCCGAATGTGATTCAGGGATGACATATGGCATTCTATCAACAAGCCGGAGTGATCAGATAGACCAGTGAGGTCGAAGGGTGAGATTTTTAAATTTTCACAGGAAACATTTGTATAAAGATTGTCTAGACAGGAATTCTGTCTTGTACAAAACCCCACAGTTTGGTGAAGGCCATATGTTGACATATTGTTTAGGTGTTCCACCCTCACATCATTCTCAAGAAAAGAAACATTAAAATCCCCCGTAAAAAGAATGTTATTGCGAAGATTCAATGACTCACATATTTGTGATAAAATTACTAGAAAATGATCAAAATCACCTCTAGGTGTATATTGTTATTATTTGAGTGTTTAGTTCACTTAAAAAAATACCTGCCACCTCACACACTATTTCCTCCGAGAATTTAGATAATTCCATATCTCGGAAGTCTAGCCCCTGCCTTAAATATATTGCAACTCCTCCATGTATTTTTATGGACCTGCAATAACCTGCCGCAACCTTGTAGCCACAGAGAGTAGCAAACAAGAGCTCATCAGTGCTCATTAACACAAAAACAATCATATTCACCCTCCTTGAGAATTACTTCATATTCTAAAATTTTATTTCTTAGACACTGAACATTAGCATGTAAAATTTTTATGTTTGAGTTTTCTGGGTATCCGTTGAACGAACACTCTCTTCGGGGGATAGGTTCTTGTGTGTTCGACGGTTTTTCAGATTCTGAAAATGGTTAACCTTGACTCCGCTCGGCCAGAAGTCTGACCTCAACAATTCATTCTCCAGCTCTCTTGGGACACCCAGCTTGAACGAAGTGATCCACTTGCTCTTAGTTCTCATCTTCTCACAGACACAGCCATGGTCTGTTTTATTCTGATTTAAAAACGTCAAGATATCAGTCGCCTCCGTTTTAGGCGACAGCCCCGAGACAAATATCCATCGAAGACGCTGTGCAACTTGCAATATTGTTTCTTCTTCATTGGACCCCTTAATTGGTGGTGGTCTGGGGTTTTTTTGAGCAAGCTTGTTCACTCTTCGCTTTGGTACCGAAATCCATCCTTTACTGTCAAGTTCACTTTCATTTTCTATAATCAAGCCTGTATCAAGACTATTTTTATTTGGTAAAGTTGATTTTGACGTTATGTTAGTGTTAAGCGAGTTCAGTATGGCTGCCGTTTCAATGGTAGGTGTGTTTAAACTACTGGTTGCAAGGTCAGTGGTGTCATTATTGTTCCGAGGCGAACACCCTGATGGTTTGTTCATCGGGTTAACCTCTTCAACAAGGTTGATAGCTGTCACCTGTCCTTATTCGGACGCCTGTAAGGCGGGAAAACCGGCTCTTTTTTGTGATGAGTTTTGTTTACTTTTTAATTTTTCTTCATATTTCCACTTTTCTTCTAGGTATGCAACTTTCTTGGTTAACTTATGGTTGCTTTCTTCCAAGATTGCCAATCTGTTGCACAATTCTTTGAGCTGATTTCTCAGGGTAGAGATATCTTCTTCATCCGGTTTTAGGGTTATCTGATGTTCAGATTTTTCTACGTGCACACAAATAGCCTTTTTTTGGTCCGCCGCCTGCCGCAAACATGCGGGGTGAAACACACACCTGCACTTCACACACTGTGCTGCTTGGGTTACATCTTTTTTGCAGTGAGAACACGAATTTTTCACTTTTTTTAGCTCCGCTTTATCAGTCGACCTTTCACTCGACGCCATGAATATAGCTGAGTCTACTAACTGAGAAAACTTGGGCAAAAATTAAATTATTCAATTTATTATTATTACAAAAAGTTCTTCTTTCTCACATTTGATCAATGTGGTTCCATGTTTGGCTGACGGGCCAAAACCAAGTCAGCACAAACGCTATTACTATTCCGTATTAAGGAATGACCTGACAATGTTACATGTTTTCAAAATCACTGACTTCTGAATGTTTCTGTGTATGTCTGTGTTGAGTCCCAATTGCACTAAATGTGGTGTGAATGTTATTGGTGTAAGGCCTGTGGCTGATATAATGAGGGGGACAATGATGACTTTTTCCTGTCTCCATAGCCTTTTTTATTTCCGTTGCAAGGTCTGTGTATTTGGAAATTTTTTCTGTGTATTTCGCTTGGATGTTTGTGTCGTTGGGGACAGCTATGTCAATCAGATAGGTGACTTTTCCTTTTTTTGCACTGAAAAGTAATATCGGGTCTATTGGCGGAGACTGTTTTATCTGTATGGATACCGATATCCCAGTAGAGCTTGTAATCTTCATTTTCAAATATGGATGTTGGGGTGTATTTGTATTATTACTATCATTATTATTATTAATAAACCAATGTAGAAGTACAATGAAATATAAGATGTAATATAAAAAAGAGAAAAAAAAACACTCACATGAATAGTGAGAAGTAAAGTTAACAGGAATGGCCATTATTAGCTTGTAACATAGAAACGACTAACAATCCATCAAAATAAACACTATAAACTAATACACAAAGTAAAAAGATAAAATTTATGACAGGGATGTGTTTTAGAACCCTGGATGCTGAAAACATTTTTAATTATTAATTAATTCACCCGAACCAACCACCTGTATCCGGCGCCATGCACAAAATGGTTGACATACCACTGACAAAAGACAGTTACTTGACAGAGAAAAGGCACTTTATTGAAAACCTAAAACCTAAAAACCGAAATTGTAAACAACCGGAAGAAGAACTGGTCTAATTAAAAATATATAAAATGGTCAAATAAAGAGAAGAAGAGATTACCAATTGAACCACCTTAAAATCGATAAGGAAATTCGGATCGAAAACAACCACAAATTCTGGGTAAAAAGGGACAATTGCCCATCAATCTATATCGGTCAGACTTCTCAATCTCTCAATCGTCGTATTACACTTCATAAAAGTGACACTAGATGCCATCCCCAAAGATGTGCTTTGGCAATCCATTCTGTAGATAATGGTCATTCCTTCAACTTCAATGAGCCTAAAATACTTCATTTCTCAATCATTTCAACAGAGAATTCCTCGAAATGTGTTACATCAAGGAAAATCTCCACAACATCAATAAAAGAACCGATCTAGATGGTTTGAGTAACATATACAGTTTTCTCCTTTCTTGTGATATTTCTATGCCATGTGACAACTCCCTGTCGTCATTCGATTCATGATTTTTTATCTTCATAAATGGCAGTCCGTTACCTAACAGACGAACTCTCAATTATCTATTTCCTTTTCTCTTCCTTTATCTTGTTTCTGTAGGTCCCTTGGTCCTGGGTTCTTAGGAATTGTTCCCCTCACTTGCCTAGATTGATCATTCTAACATGGTCGTTTTTCTGTCATTGCAAAAGTCTAGTGATTCCCCCCTTCCCTCCCTCTTGGAATTTTCATGGTTCAATATACCCTTTGGTGAAGAAACCTCCTTTCTCAAATTAATTTTTCAGTAATTAAATCAACAAATTATATAAATAAATAAAATAAATTTGTTTTATAAGTTAATATAACATTCCATCCTTTCTTCTCTATTTCTCTTTTGCTAGATCCCTTGTCCCTTTTTACCCAGAATTTGTGGTTGTTTTCGATCCGAATTTCCTTATCGATTTTAAGGTCGTTCAATTGGTAATCTCTTCTTCTCTTTATTTGACCGTTTATATATTTTTCATTAGACGAGTTCTCCTTCCGGTTGTTTACAATTTCGGTTTTTAGGTTTCCAAAGTCCCTTTTTTCTGTCAAGTAACTGTCTTTTGTCAGTGGTATGTCAACCATTTTGTGCATGGCGCCCGCTACAGGTGGTTAGTTCGGGTGAATTAATTAATAATTGAAATGTTTTCAGCATCCAGGGTTTTAAAATACATCCCTGTTATAAATTTTATCTTTTTAACTTTGTGTATTAGTTTATAGTGTTTATTTTGATGGATTGTTAGTCGTTTCTATGATACAAGCTAATAATGGCCATTCACGTTAACTTTACATCTTATATTTCATTGTACTTCTACATTGGTTTATTAATATTAATAATGATAGTAATAATAATAATAAATTGAATAATTTAATTTTTGCCGAAGTTTTCTCAGTTAGTAGAAGTTTAGGCTTCATGTGTGATTAAACAATTTTTTTACCTTTGTAGCGCTTTTTTGGACACTCTGTATAATTTTTCTTTGTGAAACAACTCGCATCTATTCTGCTTTCTATCTATGGACTCCATATTCCTTGTCTACATTGTACCCCGCTTCCATTGTAAACCACTGGAAAATGTTATCGTAGAAACTTTCATATCCTATAGTGTAGCTTCTTTAAGCCCCCAATTTTTTTGTTATTGATCTGTAATTTTCAAGAAAGGTACACTTACACTGTTGGAAGGTCAAGAACGTTCTTGTACTTATAGGTGAACATTGAAGACGTAAAACCATCAATAAATTGCTTAACAACTTTTCCTTGATTAACCTTGTTGAATTTAAATTCTTTGTAAAATGAGATTTTGAATGGGGTTTTTTGGTTCTTGAGAACAGTTCTTCCGGATGTTTCATCTGAGTTGACAGGTTTTTTTATAAAATGAGGCTACCGAGATTTAAAGCTGCAGTTCTTCTCGCTGGTTATTTGCTGGACGGACAAACGGCCAGTTTTACTGGCTTTTAGAATAATCTTTATTTTTCATTTCTGGATGTTCGGTTTGAAACATCTTATACATTTTAGAAATATTCAACCTTACATTCAAATATTTTTTTGGTTTGCCACCATAATGGGTTTCGTTGACTTCAAAACTAGTTGTATGTTCATGTACAATCTGTCAAGTAAGAAAATATCTGCGATAGTTTGACTTCAAAACGAGTTTTATGTTCATGTACAGGGTGTCAAGTGTAAACGTGTTTGCGATAATTCATTTTTGGTAGATGTAATTCTAGCGATTCAACAAAAAATCGATAGACTTTGTCTACGACGCATTTTAGTAAAAGTATCTGTCGATTCCCAACTTTCGTCGAAATCACGTAAAATCCAAAATGAGTCACTTGTTTGCACGTGGGTTCGCGGCAGTCTTTCTTTGTTGCCATCCAAAGGGGCCTAAAATGACACATTCCGCGACCGCTAAATATATTAAAAAGTCGGTATCGTTTTAACGAGACAAAAAATGTCGACGACTTGCCAAAACGTGGCTCAGCAGGCAAAGTCACTCCGAAAGTCGAAAAACGAATCGTGTCCTTCGGGATCCGAAATTAACACTGCATCAAGGAACGGCAAAATTAAGAAAATCGGGTTTGAATCTGTTCCATGAGACCATTCAACAACATCTTCGTGCTCATGATATCAAATTCCGAAGCACGTTAAAGAAACCTTTGCTGGGCGAAAATCATATTGCGAAGCAGCTCGCTTGGGCCCACGATAAGATACTAGAGTGGCACTCACAATCGCCGGATGCCAACGCTATTGAAAACGTTTGGTATCTTGTAAAAAGAAAACTCAGAGGAAAGACTCTGAAGACTTTGACTCAGTTGTCTCGCGAGATTCGAAAAATTTGGAGATCATTGCCCGAGTATGCAAAAAATCTCGTCGACAGCATGCCTCGAATGTGACAGGCGATTATTAATGCAGGAGGATAACTTACTAAGGCAACTGTGCCGTTGTTAGCACACCAAAAAACATTGATTACAAAAAATGTTCTCGAAACACAAGAATACGTCACGTTCTTATTTGACAGACTAAGGACAAAAATATTATCTCCTAAGGCATGTCCACTACGTATCTTGCCTCTCATACTGAACTAATAAGATTGTCTTTGAGGATAGAATTTCACTGAAACTTAATTTCTCTTACCTCTATCATTGTTTGCAAATATATATCTTGATTCTTTTAAGTATCTAACGGATAAAAAGAATTCCATATATGATTTTTTATTTCATCATCAGTGGATAAACTGCATTTACCTGAACATTTGCATATTATCTAATCAGGAACAGACTGTGATCGAACCATGTTACCTTTATAGCTTTTGCAGCCTTCACTCTTGCTTTCGTATGACATTTCGTGTTTATTTGTAATACCTCGGTTCCTGTTTATCATAAAATACTACGTAAAACCGTACAATAAAACTATAATCACAACGCAGTAGTTTAACCTCTACACGAAAAACAAAAACAACTCTAGTGTTGCCAACAGCACAGTGTTGAAAACAGGACGAAAATTAGATTTACTGCAGAAACACGCTATGTGATGTGGCTTGTCGGGTTTCTGGACTAAACGCAATATTCACTGTACATAGTAATCCATAAAGCGGAGTGGCCAGTTGACGGGATTCTGTGCAGAAATATGTTAAAATAGAAGACATTGACTCTGTAAAAGAAAAGAACAAAAAAAAAGTCCGTTAACGGGTTTCTGAAATAAAGGCTTCAATTATAAGTAACCATCATTTAAAACCTCAATTAATTACCAATCAATTTATTTTAAATTCACACGTTCAATCTCTAAAGATTGGCTTGTAAGGATTATTTGTTTTAAAAATTGACTGACGTTTCAAAAGTTTTCATTTATCAGAAACACTTTAGCAAACACCGAAACCAAACACACCTACTTACTTTACCTTAATAGAAAACCACATATATAAGTAGAGGTAAAAGGTATTATACCTGACCTAAATCAATGTTAATAAAAAATATATATTAATAGATATTTTTTCTTTCTAAATATTTACTTGTTATATCTATTAAAGACAACAAAGTGCACTATTGTTATTGTACCATATGTTAGTTTCTTGTTTCGAAAATGTACTTTAATTTTCATCAAAATGTTTGTTGTTAAAATACCATAACTTTTTTTATCCACAGGTGATCTAAAATCGTCCATTGGTCACAAATGTTCTACATGCATTTTTAAAATAACTTCTCATCGTATATATGTTAAACATTGCCGACTTTTGCTTGTAACATCCTACATAACAGCATCACAATATCTAGATGTTAATCTCTATTGTTTATATTTCGTATTATTAAACGCCTGGGATTTTTTAACTGTGTAGATCTCATGACACATGACATTTCTTTCGGACAGTTATGAATTTGTTGGACTTAGGTTTTCTATTTTAAAAATGCGTGTTACATAACGTGCGCATAGTTTTATTATCATTATATTTAACCGGCCTTAATCAGTTGGTATCTGTTTGAGAATATCAGTAATCAATCATTTGGAAGTATATATCAACATTTTATTATTTTCTAAGAGTTTTTGTACATAAATCTTTTATATAATGAGTTTTAAAAATGGTAAAGTAATTTACCCGATAATTTACTGATAAACTCGTGGCTCTAAATTAAAGACCCAATTTGATTTTTTCTTACTAAAAAATAACTTAATTTAAGTATTAATTCAGTCAGTAAAAAATTGTTTTGAAAGATTTGTCGGCAACTGAAATCCATGAAAAGTGAGTGTTAAAGGAATCTGCTCCTTCATTTCCAACTGTTCATAGATGGACTTCAGAGTTTAAACGTGGTCGTACATGCGTCAATGATGATTCACGTCCAAAAACTGCAACAAATGAAGAAACTGTTGTGCAAGTACAAGATACAGAAATGGAAGACTGTCGATTAACCGTGGCTGAGGCCATAGGCATCTCACATGGGATCTAAACTAATGTTTTGGGTATGAGAAAACTATTCACAAGATGGGTGCCACGTTTGCATCGGATCAAAAACGCACTCGAGAGAAACTTTCTAAACAATATTTGGCTCGTTTCACAAAGAATAAAATTGATTTTGTACGTCGATTTGTAACTATGGATGAGACTTAGATTTACCAGTACGATCCTGAACTACGACAATAAATCGCACAGTGGACTGAGCCCTGCTGTTCAGCTCCAAAGCAGCCGAAGTGGTCAAAGTCGTCCAAAAAAATTATTGCATCAGTTTTCTAGGTTGTAAAACGAATTTTATTAATTGATTACCTTCAAACTGGTAAAACAATCACAGGAGAGTATTTATTGCAATCTTCTGGATCAGCTGGATGAGAAAATTCGTGAGAAAAGGCCCGGTTTGCAGGAGAAAAAAATCGTCTTTCATCATGACAATGCACCTTCTCACAGAGATTCTTTAGCAACGGCAAATCTGGTCAGATTAAAGTATGAATTGTTGGAACATCCACTCTATTCGCCAGAACTGGCTCCGTCTCACTTTCATCTGTTCGCAAACCTCAAAAAGTTTCTACGTGGGAAGCGTTTTTTCAACAAATGATAGTATCCGTAGATGGGTCTTTTGAAGGTCTTCCAAAAAACCACTTCAGAGATGGAATAAAGGAATTGGAAAACCGCTGGAAAAAATATATTGAGCTTAAGAGAGATTATACTGAAGAATAAATATTTTTTCTACTGATTAATTCATCTTGTTTCATTTCGGCTTTCAAAACTTATTGATTGACCATTACAACTTATTTTGTTATTTTTAATGGTATTCATTAAGGCGAAATGATAATCAGATAAAGAAAGTCAAGCGGAGAAAGAGTATCTGTTAAATTTGAAAATGATGAAACAATAACATAACTCTCAAGTTTCTCGACTCCAAGAACTCTAAAAAGGTCCTATATTGTGATATATTTGAAGCAACCCTCCCCTTCTCCCGTCCCTTACCCTTTTAACCTTTTATGCGTTTAACTTGACTTCATGCATATTCTCATGTAAAGGCTCAAAAACTACAGATTTCTTTGTAACGTTTAGTATTATTTATGTACAAACTTTGAATTCGATACCTCATTTCGTTTGAGAATTCACACACCTACAGATAAACAGACACATACATCGGCAGATCGATGAAATTGAAAACTACTGTACGTCTTTATAGAAGAAATAAAAAGAAAGATAAAGGAGGCTAAATGAACAATGCGCAGAAATAGAAGCATTAGAAAAGAAATACGACACATATAATTTACATAAGAAAATCAAAGAAACTGTTGGACTAAGGTTACAAAGACAACTACAAGTAATAGAGGATAAAGAAGGTAAACTTCTACTGAACATACAAGAAAGAATAGATAGGTGGGAAGAATATATAGGGGAAATGTATAGTGACACAACTAGACAATATAATACAAATAAGCTTAATATATTGGGCCCCTCCATAAATAAAGACGACATATTAGCAGCAGCAAATCAGCTTAAAAACAAAAAGACAGTAGGAGAAGATAAAATACCTACAGAAATCATTAAAATATTTCTTGAAAAACATATGGACATTATAGAGGACCTGTTCAACAGCGTATACAACACAGGTGATGTACCTCATGGTTGATTGACATCAATTTTTATACCATTGACAAAAAAGAATAACCCTAGAAAGTGCGAGGAATACCGGAATATATGTCTAATGAACCTCATCTTGACACTCTTTCTTAAAATAATTCACCAAAGAGTATACAAAAAACTAAACAAACGTACTGGGCAAACACAGGCTTTAGAAATGGATTAGGAACGAGGGATGCACTATTCTCCATCCGCGTTCTGTTTAAAAGATGTATGATGTTGATTTATGCTTTAGAGATTTCCAAAAAAACCTTTGATATGGTAAATCATGAGAAAATGATGGAAATACTACAATCGTGTAACACTGATGACAAAGACTTTACAAATAATATCAAGTTTATACTGGAACCAGACTGCCAAAATAAAACTTGAGAATCGCATGTCCAAAGAAATAAAAATAAAGAAAGGCGTACCTCAGGGTTGTATTTTGTCACCCCTGTTATTCAATGTCTATTCGGAGGAAATCTTCAATAAAGCACTTTCTGATTAAAAAGATGGAATTACAGTTAATGGTGTGTATGTAAATAACCTCCGCTATGCCGATGATACTGGTATTCTAGCGGACAGTGAAGATGGCATACAAAGACTCATGATTGGAATTGTTGATGCATCTGAGGAATATGGAATACGAACAAAACAAAAACAATGGTGGTCAGTAAGAATCATAATACAAACATAAATATTAAAGTACATCAACAAACACTTGAAAGGGTAACAAAAGTAACATACTTAAGAAGCGTAATTAGGGAAGATTGGGACCACTCTATTGAAATACTCTCAAAAATTGAAAAAGCACGAAGCTTCTTTAATAAAATGCGCAGCATACTCTGTAACTGCCAACTAAACTTAAAAACAAGAACAAGAGTGCTGAGATGCTACGTGTTCTAGGTAATGTTCTACGGTATAGAAGCTGCAACAATCAGAAATATAACACAACAAAGAATGGAGCCATTCGAGATGTGGTGCTATCGCCGAATGCCGCGTGTTCCTTGGACAGCGCATACTACAAACGTGGAAATACTTGATCGGATGAGAAAAGAACGAGAGTTGATTCCAGCTGTTAAAAAAAGGCCATATTATGAGAAGCCAAAAGTATGAGCTCCTGCAACTTATAATTGAAGGAAAAATAATCGGTAGGCGAGGACCAGGAAGGCGCCGCAACTCCTATGGTTGAAAAACTTACGACAGTGGACAAACATGACATCTGCTAAACTGTTTAGAGCTGCATTAGACAAAATCAGATAGGCAAATGTGATCGCTAAAAACTTAGAAGGTAAGGCACACTAAGAAGAAGTACGTCTTTTGTGATTTAGAGACACTGGATTTTTAAGGTAAATGGCTATAGCGCATAATTTGGCGGAACAACTGTCATCTAGTATTGTTTCATAATGTTTTGATGCTTTGGTTCGTGGTGAACTATTATGCTAGTGAGAGAGGTGAATTACGCAAAAAGTGATCTTGTATTTGTATGATCAACGTTTCTACATAAAGAAAATAACATATTCTCTCTTGCATTGAAATTATAAAGAACATTTTCTTTTTTATATGGCATTACAAACTCTTCTGCGGTTTTTATGTTTATAAGAAGAAACTAGAGTAATATCTGTAATTCATTATCAATCAATCATTTCGCAATTTATATATGGATGTTCCAAAGTGACTTTCTGTTACGTCTTCCGAAATATATTGAAAATTGATTATTTTGTACTTTGTTCCATTGGGTGCTTCTCCAAATTAAAGTATTGATTTTGAGTCAAATTTTTTGTAATAAGTGGCGGAAATAATGAAACTTTAGCAGAGCATATGACTAAATACATTCTGAAAAGTAAAAAACAAGATTGTATATCCTAGTGACGTTATACAAGGTAATCAAAGTGTATAATGTCCTGTAGAACGGTCGATTGATGGGGAGTAGATTATAAGAAAAGCCACCGAAGATTGGGATGATGAATCGTTCGTAGGTCATCAAAAAATATCAAACTTAAGATGCTCTTCTGGCTTCTTCAGAAGACGAGATGGCACAGCTGCTCCAGCGCATAGACAGATTCAGTATGGAGGCCGGTTTAAAGCTAAATCGCGCAAAATGCCAAATAATGGCGGTTGACAGGGAGAAAACAATACCTCGCCCTTTTCCTGCCCTACGCAACATCAAGGAAAAAGAAGACCTAATTTGTCTTGGTGTGCGTATCTCTAATAAAGGTGACTGTGAACGTGAAGTAAAGAGGAGAATCGGCATGGCCAAGACTGTACTATCGGGTTTGACCAGGATATGGAAGGATCAGCACATCGGAAAACAAACAAAAAGGTTCTTGGTCCAAACTCTCATCTTTCCCATCTCTACCTATGGATCAGACTCCTGGATCATTAACGCTGCATGTCGCCGAAGAATGCAGGCCTTCGAAATGACCTGCTACCGAAGGGTGATGAGGATCCCATGGACAGCAAGACGAGCAAATGACCTTATTCTGAAGGAACTAGGGATCAATGTAAACGAACGCCTGCTCTCAAGCATTTAAAGGCAAATTCTTTGGTCACCTTGTTTGACGAGACGACATCGAAAAGCTCGTCATCTGGGGAAAAGTAGAGGACAAATAAAAGAGAGGTCGATCACCAAATCACTAAATCGACCAAATAAAGAATTTAACAACTATGTCGTTTAATGACGTTATATACATATCGAAGGACCGCGAGGAGTGGAGTTGCGTGGCAAGCACGGTTACATGAAAGGCCACGACGTTCGGAATCGAACCACGATCAGAAAGGAAGAACGGTTGATTAAAGTCAATCACTATAGGAATTGAGCTGATCAATTTGGAAAAATTCCAGTTATAACAATTTGATTAACGTTTAAAAATATTTCTTTATATTTTAGCCGAAATTCTTAACCCATATCTTTTTTTGTTAATTGGCTTCTTGAGGTAGCCTTTAACGAAAAAAACCATTTGCAAACAAGCAAGCTTCATAACCATTTCTATATTCTCGTTTACTTGATTGTATAATCAACACTACAAAACTTCTCAAAATTCACTATATGGCAGAGAACTGCCACAAAATGATCATTTGTGTCTAAAAATCAGTTCTTAATAATGGCCAAGTAACTTAACAATAGGTGGTTCTAAAATAAATAATCTACGATATGCCGTCGACACCGTTGTCTTGGGTGCTTCGAAAGAAGAACTTCAGTACATCATGGATAGACTTAACATCGTCAGCAACAAATATGGGCTACAGTTGAATAAAACTAAGACGAGAGTGATGATCATTGAGAGAATCCGAAACAATCAGCCTTACGTTAAAAACATTGCAGGGTTGCAGGGTATGAAACAGTCAATCACTTCAATTACCTCGGCTCAGTAATAACAAACAACGGCGGATGTGAAAATGAAATACGCAGATATCTTACTATGGCCAGAAAAACAGCGACCGACAAGCTGACAAAAATATGGAAAAACAATGACTTAACGCCGAATACCAAATTACGACTCATCAACACACTATTATTCCCAATTGCGCAGCCGAATCCTGGACCATTAAAAAAAATGTCAAGATACGAATTAGCGCATTTGAAATATGGGTATACAGAAAGATGCTTCAGATATCCTGGACAGCGCACCGCATAAATCCTTCCATCCTATCTGAGCTCAACATCAAAGCAAGATTGACTATTATAGTGAATAGAAACATTCTGAGATATTTTGGTACATAGCAAGAGGGAGGGACATAGTAGAGCGGTTGATTGTGGAGGGTAATGTCGAGGGCAAAAGACCGAGAGGACGGTCTCCCACACGGTACTCAGACCATATTAAAACAACAACTGGCCGGAAGCATCACATCAAGCACAAGACCGAGAAGCATTGACTAAAATAGTGGTACAAATACCATGATATCACCACATCCTTACGAGGATGATGGATAGAGGAGGAGGAAACTTTTCGTTCTACATGCATATTAACTTTTGTGTGTAAAATTGGATCGGGTCTTGATTGTACGTAATTTTCCAATTTCAAATAACAAAAGCTGCTGATTCGTTCAAAGGAATATCTATTTTAATTCTCAAGATAAGCAATGTACATATGCATTTTAATAATAATAATTATACATCCGTTTTATCCTATATAAGGCAATGTACGTAGGCCGAGATTTACAAAGATACGTGCGATATCATCAAATTATATCTATAAGTAATGTTATTCGCAGTACGGTGGATACTACTTATAGAAATTGATAAAAAAAATATTATAAACACCCAAGAGCTTCTATAGAGGCGTCATTTCGGGGCAATCGTCGAAGGTCCATTAAGATTTTAAGCCAAGATTTAAAACAACCAGTTTGTTGTTTTTCGCATTATTCAGCAGAAATTGCACACTCAACTGCAAGTTTAAAACTACTTATTACCTCGTTAGGATCCGCTTATGACATTTATAAAGTTGTGTTAATAAATACAGGTAAATCTCATTAACGAAAGAGAAGCTAGCTTTTTGCTCGTTTACAGTGAAAATAGAAATGAAATCGTTGTTAAGAGCTTCGACGATGTTTGTGAACAAGTTGTTTTCGTCGTACCAGTACGTCAGGGAACCCAATTTAGAGATATGTAGTTCGCAAACGAACTAATTTAGAGATCAATCCTTACAGTTGAATAAAGGGATTTCAAGCAATGATGCTACGAAAATTAATTCACACCAACTAATTGTCAAATGAGCTAGAGGAGGCGATAGAAAATAACGGTCAAGTGCAAGTCGGGACTTGCGCAATAAGTGTTCCGTACATTTATGCGGAGGTATAAAATGATCAGTGACTTCACAAAACACACTCCAAATGAGTTTTCAACAAAGTTTGTTTCCGATCTTTACTGAAAACTGATAATCTTGAAATTTTTGTTTTTTTTGTATATCAGATAAATTATTAAAGGGTAATGCATTCGTGATAATTTTCGTTCAATCTACACTCTGTATACAATATTCAGAGTTTTTTCAAAATTTTTTTGGTCAATACTTTTCGAGATTAAAGGGGGGGACAGCGATTTTTCGCGATTCTTTAAAAATAATACAATGAAAAGTGTGCGTAAGTATTACATTATATATATTTTTGAACCCGTGTTTTTACCAGCTTTCATTTGACACCCCACTCGATGACCTAGTAAAAAAATTTTTTTTCACTTCCGATTTCACCTCCCAAAACAAACCCCTTAAGTCAAAATTTTGCTTTCAAAACTACACGACTCTGATGAGGCCATCAATTCCTATATTAGTACCAAATTTCAACTTTCTGTGTCAAATAGTTTCGGAGGAAGGAAAAATCGGGGTGTGACAGACGAACAGACACGAAGTGATCTTATAAGTGTTCCGTGCGGAAACACTAAAAACT
>CM032456.1:166760000-166814122 GCA_019049505.1 Pachyrhynchus sulphureomaculatus | reverse complement strand
GGCCAAGTAACTTAACAATAGTGGTTCTAAAATAAATAATCTACGATATGCGTCGACACCGTTGTCTGGGTGCTTCGAAAGAAGAACTTCAGTACATCATGGATAGACTTAACATCGTCAGCAACAAATATGGGCTACAGGGGGTTGAATAAAACTAAGACGAAAGTGATGATCATTGAAAGAGTCCGAAACAATCAGCCTTACGTTAAAACATTGCAGGGTTGCAGGGTATGAAACAGTCAATCACTTCAATTACCTCGGCTCAGTAATAACAAACAACGGCGGATGTGAAAATGAAATACGCAGATATCTTACTATGGCCAGAACAGCGACCGACAAGCTGACAAAAATATGGAAAAACAATGACTTAACGCCGAATACCAAATTACGACTCTATCAACACACTATTATTCCCAATTGCGCAGCCGAATCCTGGACCATTAAAAAAAATGTCAAGATACGAATTAGCGCATTTGAAATATGGGTATACAGAAAGATGCTTCAGATATCCTGGACAGCGCACCGCATAAATCCTTCCATCCTATCTGAGCTCAACATCAAAGCAAGATTGACTATTATAGTGAATAGAAACATTCTGAGATTATATTTGGTACATAGCAAGAGGGAGGGACATAGTAGAGCGGTTGATTGTGGAGGGTAATGTCGAGGGCAAAAGACCGAGAGGACGGTCTCCCACACGGTACTCAGACCATATTAAAACAACAACTGGCCGGAAGCAGCATCACATCAAGCACAAGACCGAGAAGCATTGACTAAAATAGTGGTACAAATACCATGATATCACCACATCCTTACGAGGATGATGGGATAGAGGAGGAGGAACTTTTCGTTCTACATGTCATATTTAACTTTTGTGTGTAAAATTGGATCGGCGGTCTTGATTGTACGTAATTTTCCAATTTCAAATAACAAAAGCTGCTGATTCGTTCAAATGAATATCTATTTTAATTCTCAAGATAAGCAATGTACATATGCATTTTAATATGTAATAATTATACATCCGTTTTATCCTATATAAGGCAATGTACGTAGCCGAGATTTACAAAGATACGTGCGATATCATCAAATTATATCTATAAGTAATGTTATTCGCAGTACGGTGGATACTACTTATAGAAATTGATAAAAAAAATATTATAAACACCCAAGAGCTTCTATAGAGGCGTCATTTCGGGGCAATCGTCGAAGGTCCATTAAGATTTTTAAGCCAGATTAAAAACAACCAGTTTGTTGTTTTTCGCATTATTCAGCAGAAATTGCACACTCAACTGCAAGTTTAAAACTACTTATTACCTCGTTAGGATCCGCTTATGACATTATAAAGTTGTGTTAATAAATACAGGTAAATCTCATTAACGAAAGAGAAGCTAGTCTTTTTGCTCGTTTACAGTGAAAAATAGAAATGAAATCGTTGTTAAGAGCTTCTCTACGATGTTTGTGAACAAGTTGTTTTCGTCGTACCAGTACGTCAGGTGAACCCAATTTAGAGATATGTAGTTACGCAAACGAACTAATTTAGAGATCAATCCTTACAGTTGAATAAAGGGATTTCAAGCAATGATGCTACGAAATTAATTCACACCAACTAATTGTCAAATGAGCTAGAGAGGCGATAGAAAATAACCGGTCAAGTGCAAGTCGGACTTGCGCAATAAGTGTTTCCGTACATTTATGCGGTTAGGTATAAAATGATCAGTGACTTCACAAAACACACTCCAAATGAGTTTTCAAACAAAGTTTGTTTCCGATCTTTACTGAAAACGGATAAATCTTTGAAAATTTTTGTTTTTTTTGTATATCAGATAAATTATTAAAGGTAATGCATTCGTGATAATTTCGTTCAATCTACACTCTGTATACAATATTCCAGAGTTTTTTCAAAATTTTTTTGGTCAATACTTTTCGAGATAAAGGGGGGGACAGCGATTTTTCGCGATTCTTTAAAAAATAATACAATGAAAAGTGTGCGTAAGTATTACATTATATATATTTTTTGAACCCGTGTTTTTACCAGCTTTCATTTGACACCCCACTCGATGACCTAGTAAAAAATTTTTTTTCACTTCCGATTTCACCTCCCAAAAACAAACCCCTTAAGTCAAAATTTTGCTTTCAAAACTACACGACTCTGATGAGGCCATCAATTCCTATATTAGTACCAAATTTCAACTTTCTGTGTCAAATAGTTTCGGAGAAAATCGGGTGTGACAGACGAACAGACACGAAGTGATCTTATAAGTGTTCCGTGCGGAACACTAAAAACTAGTATCGGATGATGACTTAATATATGGATGGAATTCCATCCAATCAGATTCAAGAATCCACAACGGATCGAAGGGTAAACACCTGTACGACAAAAAATTAGTCTTTTCGACTATTCCTTGTAGAGTTGGGATCACTAGAGAAAAAAAATACTAATTGAGTACATGAATATTGATGTAACTGATTTATTATTGAATCGAGTACTCAAATTATAACTTAAAGCAAAACTCTTTGTTCTAATACGCTATTCTGTCCTCACTGACCTGATATTGCTAAGCAAACGAATTATAGCGAAATATTTCAAGTTTTCTTCTCATCACTCCGGAGACAAAATAACCGTCATTCGGCGCTATGAACGCGGCGATATGGTGGGAATTCTGCCAATTTTTGTTTTCTCTTTTTCTAGGAACGGAATTTCCTTAATCATCATTTACAGGATATTATGAAATTTCGGTTGGTGTATTCAAATTGTTAATTTCTTGTATCAAGATTAATGGTTTTTTTTCGGCATGTACGCTAAAGTTGCAACAAACGAACACGGCGAGAAGAATTTTCTCGGACTTGAGCAGTTGTAAAAACAAAATTTCGTTGTCACTTGGTGCAGAATTTCAATATTTTAAAGAAAATAAAACTCACGAATATACCACATACAAACAATTTTCTGTTCAAAATGAATTGACACTTCACACTTTTAATCACTGCATGTTCATTAAAAAAAAATAATTCGCTTTTATTATAGTTTAATTAACGACACAACTACAAAGATCCGTGATATAGTTTTTTTATTACTGTCTGCTAAATCGAAGTTAACTTAACACTTTTAATTACTGTATGTCCGTCACAAAAGGATTCGCTTTTATTATAGTTTAACCAACGATACAACAAAGATAGTTTTTTAATACTATCTGCTAAAATCGAAATGATCAATTCTGACAAATCTTCAACATAATACACAAGCAAAGTTTAAACTCTAGAAAATGACAAATAAAAACACACGAAATAAGTATAACAAAATTCGCGTCCTACTTGCAAGTTTCAAGAATGGTAAAACTTTTAGTTATTTAAGCCGTAGATAGAAAAAAAATATAAGTTCGTCTGCCTCAAAATTTAGCAAAATTATAAAGACACTCAACCACTAAAAAATTAGCAATATCTACAGTAATTCTGCACAGTCATAATGGTATTCAGATATAACATAATTTAGGTACTCATCTATTAAAATAATTCTTGTGGATTTTTATTGAAAACACTAACAGTTATTGTTAAAAGTCACAATGACTATTATTTTTGCATATTACAGAAATTTTTTGTTTTGAATTTAAAAAATCTGGTTATTTGGGGATTTTTTTAACGTAAATATTATCTTAAACAGTAGTGACTGCATCTTTACTTGAATAAGAAGCAACCCCTTGTAATGTAGAACATTGTCGATAGTGCTTACATCCTCTAAAATAGTATTACAATCTGTTGTTTACAGTTCTTATTATTAGAGGCTTGGTAGTTCTTAGCTTTATATTGATAACCTTACATTCCTTTCGGACAGTCATGATCTATGTGGACTAAATGTGTCATATTGTGCATTGTTCAGTAGAAAACGCCTTCCGAAATACAAATCTATAATTACTAATATTAATGCAAGTAAATCGCATTAACATTGCAAAGTCATCGTTTTCTTCGCTATGTTCGCAGTTTGTCATGACATAATCTGCAACAAAGTGAAGTGTTTATATATTTTTACCTATTTTTGTCGTTACTAAGGTTGAAAATTAAATTCTTTTTAGTTCATAACTTTATTGTTAATGACTGTAATATTTGTTTGATTATATATATATACATATATAAAGGTATATAATATATATATATATAGCTTATATATATATATAATATATAATATATATATATGTGTATATATATATATATATATATATATATATATATATATATATATATATATATATATATATATTGTATATATATATAATATATTATATATATATATATATATATATATATATATATATATATATATATTTATATATAAATATATATATATATATATATATATATATATATATATATGTTATATATATATATGTATATATATATATATATATATATATATATATATATATATATATATATATATATATATATAGTATGTATATATATATATATATATATATATATATATATATATATATAGATATATGTATATATATATATATATGTATATATATATATATATATATATATATATGTATATATATGTTACAATAGAGGTATTTACGGATGGTGGAACGTCTAACAATGAATTTGCTCGACGTTTCGCCAAAATCTCATTTGGCATTTTCAAGTGCTCTTCTTGCTACTGCTACTCGATACTGTGATCTTGCTGCTGCCACTCCAAGCTAACTGTTTAAGTCAACTCAGCTTCGAGCGGCAGCAGCAGCAAGATCACAGTTTCGAGTAGCAGCAGCAGCAAGAGCGCTTGAAAATTACAAATGAGATTTTGACGAAACGTCATGCAAATTCATTATTAGACAAACGGTTTGACACCCGAAAATTTTAATATATTGTATATATATATATATATATATATATATATATATATATATATATATATATATATATATATATATATAATATCAAATACATATAGTAATTTTTAATGTCATATGTTCACTAATGAGTTACAATAAATCATTAATAACAGAAGCTGAATGATCTTTTGACTAGAATAAATTCGTACATATTCTGAGTAGAACTATACTCTACACCTAGAGTACAAGAATTTGGAAAAAAGACAGATAAATTTCCGACATAAATTTAAACTCCCAAGTAACGTTGTTTAATGTAAAACTACTGAAAACAGACAAAGTCCATATTTCGGCAGCCTACCCACTGTTCTCTTATTTATCAAATCCTTCCTGAGACGCGTTTCGCCGCATCACGGCTCATCAGTCGGGCTAGAATCGACCAACAAGAATACATAATTGGCTAGACCTTATCCAGGTACTTACGGAACGTAATGGTAAGATACAACGAATTGTACCAACTCTGCACACCTAATAGTCCATCTTAGGCTGACACTGCATCCACAAGCCGACAGAGAGGTTGACAAAGTTAACACTTCAACGTAGGTGGCGCGGTTTTTGAGCCATGATACGGTGAGACGCGTCTCGGTATGGATTTGACAAGTAAGAAAACAGTAGGTATATATATATATATATATATATATATATATATATATATATATATACATATATATGTCAATTGATTTTATAACGTCTTCCGTCTTCCGATGCCTAATTTCCACTCCTCCCGGTTTCTCCAACCCTCCTCCTCCAGATCTCTCTCTAGTACTTCCTTGTTGATTCCTGCTCTCCAACTTTGGGGTGATCTTCCTCGCTTTCTTCTTCCATGGGGGTTCCAATTTAAGATCTTTTTAGGTAGTCGGTCTTGTGACATTCTCTGTACATGTCCGTACCATACCAACTGTTGGGTTCTGATTTCGTCCGCTATATCGTGCTTTATTTCTAAAGCTCGTCTTATCATGTCATTTGGTATTCTGGATTTTCTGGCTGCTCGTCTACAGAAATCCATTTCTGTAGCTTTTAGTATTTTTTCTGTTCTTTCCTTCAATGGCCACACCTGGGAGCTGTAAGCTATTATACTTTTCACTATTGAGTTGGAAATTCTCTTCTTATTTTCAATGATTATGTTTTTGTCCCACAGTATACTATTAAGCATTGCAATCGCTTTTCTTCCTTAGATATTCCTCTCGAATATTGCTTCTTCCAATGTTCCGTCCCTAGATATTCTCGTTCCCAAATACTTATAACTGGCACAGTGTTTGATGGTGTGTCCTGTGGCCAGTTTCAAGTCCTGCTGTTGTCCTCCGATGCACATGTACTCGGTCTTTTTAATATTGATTTCTAGGCTCCATTTTTCATATTCCTCCATGTGTCATGTATTCTATATCATCGATGTCCTGAGCGACTACTACCTGGTCGTCCGCGAATGATAGCGTGTACAATGTAGTATCGTCATCCAGTGGTAATCCCATACTGCTGCATTTCCTTTTCCAGTTCTTCAGTGCACTCTCCAAATAGATTTTAAATAGCGTTGGGGATATACAGCAGTTTGAGACCCTTTGTGACCTGAAACTCTGTTGTTATACCATATTTGGTTTCCACTCTACTTCTTGCATCTTGGAAAAGGGTGTTTTTTATAGAGGTATAGAACTTTGAAATGGAATAAAACAAAGATGAATTTTTTAAATTGACATGAAATTTACTTTATTCGAAAGATAATCTTCTGGCATTATAATTTAAATATGACTTCTGGCATATGACGGCCACGGCTGGCTCAGACGTAGTCTAATCTGGAGGTCTAATTTTCGATGACTTTTTCCATTTGTGGCCGTATATCGGCAATAACGCGGCGAATGTTTTCCTCCAAGTGGTCAATCGTTTCGGGCTTATCGGCGTAGACTAGCGACTTCACATATCTCCACAGAAAATAGTCTAGCGGCGTTAAATCGCACGATCTTGGAGGCCAATTCACGGGTCCGAAACGTGAAACTATGCGGTTACCAAACGTTTCCTTCAATAAATCAATTGTGACACGAGCTGTGTGACATGTTGCGCCGTCTTGTTGAAACCACAGCTCCTGCACATCATGGTTGTTCAATTGATGAACGAAAAAGTCAGTAATCATGGCTCTATAGCGGTCACCATTGACTGTAACGTTCTGACCAGCATCGTTTTTAAAGAAGTACGGACCAATGATTCCACCAGCCCATAAAGCACACCAAACAGTCAGTTTTTTCTGGATGTAACGGTGTCTCAACATACACTTGAGGATTATCATCACTCCAAATACGGCAGTTTTGTTTATTGACGTATCCCTTCAAATAAAAGTAAGCTTCATCGCTAAACAAAATTCGCTTATCAAAATCGTGATCAACGGCAATCTTGTTTTGGGCCCATTCACCGAATCTACGCCTTTCTAGGTGATCGTGTGGCTTCAATTGTTGCACGAGTTGGATTTTGTAAGCACGCAAACCAAGATCTTTCCGCAAAATCTTCCATAAAGTGGATGGACACATATCCAATTCCTGTGCACGATGGCGGATAGACTGATTCGGGTCTTCCTCTACGCTACGCTCTATAGCAGCAATGACTTCTTCTGTACGCACTGTACGACGTCTCTGTAGATGCGTATTATCATTTAGAGTAAACGTGGTGTGAAAACGTTCCATAGTTCATCGAATTAATTGCTCTGATGGACGATTATGTTGACCGTAAAATGGACGTAGTGCGCGATACGTATTTCGTACAGAACCATGATTTTCAAAATAAATTTGCACAATTTGGAAGCGTTGTTCAGGCGTCAGTCTATTCATGTTGAAATGCCAAACCAAACTAAACATAAACCACTTGACAGCGGACAAAATGGCCGCCAGTTAAAAAAGTGTTGCCAACTTAAAGTTTTATACCTCTATAAAAAACACCCTTTATAAGGATTTTACGGTTTTAATTATTTCGGGGCTTACATTACTTTGTGGTAGTATTTCCCACAATCTCATTAGGGGCACGCTGTCGTAGGCCTTTTTTAAATCAACAAACAAGACATGGACTTCCTGAACAAATGCGGTTACAGTAGGTAGATTGCTGAAATATGGACTTTGTCGGTTTTCAGTAGTTTTACATTAAACCATATATGCCTGAGGTGGATCCCTTGAAATCTTTGTTAAAGTGTTGACTTTGTCAACCACTCTGTCGACTTGTGGCTGCTGTGTCAGCCTAGGATGGAGTATTAGGTGTGCGTAGTTGGTACAATTCATTGTATCTTACCATTACGTTCCCAAGTAATGCATTGCGAAACGATTCGTTCAGTACAATTTTCCGTATACTAACATATAGTAGTTAACCTGGGAATCGCGATTTTTTTTTTCATTTAAGAGCCGTGTTCTATACATAAGTAAATTATGTTATAGCCTGTCCCAAAATATAAGATCCTGGTTTTTGTCGTTTTAAGTGGGTAATATAAAAATTCTGACCTTTTGTTTGTGATAGGTTGCAGAGATGGACTTAAGAATTTTATTCATTAATGCAAATAAATAAAATTATAAGTGTTTTTGCAGATGTTTATTTATAGATGCATGTAAAAACAAATGGATAAGAAGTACAAATATACAGTTTAAATGAATGGGGTTTTCAATTGTATAAATAAAAATATATTTTAACTTAAACCTAATTCGGTTTCACTATCATTGGCATCAGCTGAGGTAATAATCAGTGGTTTTATATTATTTACATAAATATATGAATCTTCAACTTTAACAACGTGCTGAATGGAATTCTTCAGCTTTTACAAGGTATATCATTTATAACTTTTTTTTACTAATTCAACCACTGACACGCTTAAAGTAGGAGAAATTTGTGCCCTTATTTTTGATTTAACTTGATGTCAAATATCTTCAATTGGATTAAACACACAATAATACGGAGGAAGCCGCAAAACAATGTGTCCCATACTATCACAAATATATTTCTTTTTTAATTTATAGTCTTTCAAAACTTCCAAAAGATCACTTTTTTTATAACTAAAGTCAAAATAAATGTCATTTTCTAACATATATTCCTGTACTTCCGATTTGTTGCTGGCTACATTAGAAACTTTATTTAGTAGGTGACTATGGTAACTTGCATTGTCCATAACTCTAACACTCTGTTCAGGAACATTTGACAAAAGGGAATTTGGAACCAATTTTCAAAAGTTCTGCTGTCGTGTCTTCGTGATAGTCCAAACTAGAATCTTTTATGTTTTTTACAGATAATAGTAGACAATTTGAAACCCAGCCCTTTTCAGATCCAGCATGCAAAATAGTTATTCGTTTACCTTTATTTGAAGGTGTGTTAGTGTGACATTTTGTACTGCTGTCAACCCACCCTTTTCGCACAGTGTCATGGGTATCGAACCATGTTTCGTCAAGGTAAATTATTGGCCAATTCTCTGGTCCATACTTTTTAATTTCTTGTAAATAAGTATGTCGCAAGATTCGCAATCTTTGTGATTCCATCACTACTTGCCCTTTGTTGATTTTTCGGAACGTGAATCCCATTCTTAAGAGAATTCTGTGGAGGGTTGATCGGCCACAATGTATTTGGTCCCGTCCTGCACCAGTCTTAATTTTATTTTGTCTAGTGTCGGCATCAACTGCTCTTTATAAATAGATTATATTTTTTTCCTGATGACGTCTTTTCATAATCGTCTATATGATGCATATGAAAATCTTTCCGTTTTTTCCTGTTCCTGAGTGATGCTTTTCCTACAATACCCTTAATCGTAGGAATTGGGGTTTTTGTTAGTTCATTAATTTCTTGCAAAGCACTTTGTTTATTCAAATTTCTTTTTACTAAACTGTCGTAAACATTTTTCACCATTTGTTTAGCATCAGGTGATAAATGTTTTCTCTTGCAATAGCCACTATTAGAATTTTCCCACAAACGCCACACAATTAAAATAGAACCGTTACCTTCTAAGTTGTAAGCAAAACTAAAAATAAAAATAATAAAAAGTATCTTTCGAATCGTAATGGGGACCTGTGGTTATTAGACCTATATTATCAAATAGTTAAAGGGCTCCAAACCGGGTTGTCAGGTAGTAAATAACATATATAGGTAAAAATAGATCCAATATAATTACAGGTGCACGTGAGGGCGGTATACAAAGCAGGTAAAATAAAAATATGTTTATCGTAATACCTGGCAACTATACCCAAAACCCTAATAAGGTCGTTTATTGCCCCATTGAAAAAGCAAAAAAGGTAGTATCTTATATCTTGGGATTTACCATACACACTATAAATATATTAGGTGTTTTTTTCATTATCCATATTTTTATATTTAGTCAGCATTTTATGCTGTAAAGTGTAATCTTTATTACTCATTTAAAATTTAAAATGTATTTATTCATTTGCGCCATAATAGAAGGCAACTAGATAACAAGTTCAGCTGAAGCTCTTAATTTTTTTTTTCGCAAATTAACTGTTATTGCTAGAGTGATAACATTACAAAAGGCTTTGTTATACTAACAAATAAATTTTGATTGCACCACAATAGAAATAGTTGTTATATTACAAATGCCTACACAATCGCTCTCTAGTTATAAAGCTTCTAGCAGACAACTACAATTATGTCAGAAAATTCTCAATTATTTTTTAGTCAGGTAAGTTTAATTGGATCACATTACATGTCAGCATACCATACACCAGGGGTGCTGAAACGGTCGATCGTGAGTGCTTTTTGAGTCGATCTCGAGAAAAAAATTCCGATATAGAACTATTCACAGATTTTGTTTTAGGTAACTAAAACAAAATGTAATGAATAAACTACTAAAATTAGGCCAGAATAACCCCCTCATCACTTTCTTTTGTCGTAATAACCCCCTGCTAGCGGCAAAAAAACGGCTTTATCAAAGGAACGCGCGGTACTTGTCAAAGAAAAGCCGCGTTTTTGATTTCCGCCGATTTTTCTAGAAACTTCGGGCGGCGGGAACATTCGAGACTTCGTTCGCGCCGATATAAATGTTGCGCCTGCAGGAATAGGAGTCAGTCTGAGTTGTAACTTGAAGGCGATACATCGATACAAAGTTTATTAATAAACAGTCCAAAATTAGTGCGGCGAAGAAAAGTAAAACTTATTATTTTAATAACGATTGGGAGGAAGAATTTTTCTTTTGTATGGTAAAGTATAAGTGCATTTGTCTCATTTGCCGTGCGACAGTTGCAATACCTAAGCGTGGGAACTTAGAGAGGCATCATAAAACGGTTCATAAAAACTATAAAAAGGATTTTCCGTCACAGAGTGAATTAAGAAAACGAAAAGTACGTGATTTGATAACTTGTTTGAAAAAAGAACAAACCATGTTCACAAGACCAGCCAAACAATCAAAAGCTGCAACGATCGCGTCATTTAAAATATCTCATATATTGGCCAAACACAAGAAACCATTTGATGATGGATTGGTTGTGAAGGAAGCATTTATTGAAGCGGGTGACACTTTATTTGGAAATTTTAAAAATAAAACAGAGATTATGTCTGCTATTAAAGAACTTCAGTTATCTCGTCCGACTGTCACAAGGCGTATTGAAGTCATGAGTCAGGACATGGCAGATAAACGGAATGTACATACTTTTCTTTACAGTTCGACGAATCCACCGATATGACAGACACTGCCCAGCTGTGTATTTTTATTCGAATGGTATTCAATGACATGTCGGCTAAGGAAGAGTTTTTGACAATGATTCCTCTGAAAGGAAAAACCCGTGGCGAGGATATATATGACGTTTTCTTCAATTTTGTAACAAACTACAAGCTACCAATATATAAACTAGTGTGCATTACAACCGATGGAGCACCAGCAATGACTGGAAACGAAAACGGCTTTGTGGCATTGTGTCGAGCTAATGATGATTTCCCTTCATTTTTCTCCTTCCATTGCATTATACATCAACAAGTTTTGTGTTCAAAAGTTCTAAACATGGAGGAGATTATGGGCATTGCAATAAAAATTGTGAATTCTATCCGTGCACGTAGCTTGCAACGACGGGTCTTTAAATTGCAGTTGAAAGATAGTGAGTCAGCTGAACACACTGATTTAGTTCTTCACACGGACGTCAGGTGGTTGAGTCGCGGAAAATTCCTAGAAAGGTTTCAAGAATTATTGCCCGAAATAACAGCTTTTCTGGACGAAAGAGGTGATGACACTCAGATGCTGAAAAACGGAAAATGGCTGACTGATTTGGCATTTTTGACAAACATCACAATGCATTTAAACACCATTAATTTGGAGCTTCAAGGTAAAGGAAAAACTATTATTGAGATGATTAGCGCAATAAACGCATTCAAAAGTAAATTGCAACTTATGTTAGATCAACTGAAAAGAAAGGATCTGAAAAATTTTCCGTCTTTGAAAGCAAGGATTCCTCAGTTGAATTATGATATTTATGAGGCAAAATTATCAAATATTTTGGGCCAATTCGAAATACGTTTTTATGATTTCAGTAAATTGGTAAATATCGCATCATTTATGAGTTATCCTTTTTCGTGTAAAAACATTGAGGAATTAGCTACTGAAATAGCAAGTCAGTTTAACATGGACTCATGTTCTGTTGAAAATGAGTTAGTGCAGATTATATCAGATGTACAGCTCAAAGCCACAGCATCTGATACAAAATTCTGGTGTTTTATATCTGAAGATAAATATCGGAATCTAAGGCAAATCGCCCTTCAACTGACGGCAATGTTTGGGTCAATTTACTTGTGCGAGTCTGCATTTTCTGAAATGAAAATAATTAAGTCAAAATATCGCAATCGACTAACTGACGAACATATATCATCATGCTTGCGATTAGCACTCGGTAATTACGTACCATCTTATGAAAAGTATGCTGAGGACATGCAGTGCCACACTTCAACATCCAAAGTCACTCTTTAGTTAAGTTTAGACACTAGAACTCGTTTGTTTTGTAAGAACCAATAAACTCGCAATTTTGAATAATTATGAGTTTTTCATTGACATTTTAGAGCAGACCTACACTTACCTTGACTAAAAAAATGCATATTGTGCGGAAAACTAATATCTATGCCACGATACACCCTACCTAGACGACAATCCTGCATCACACTTACTTGCAGCCTCTCAGAGTCGATCGATCGTAGTCTAACAATATTGAGGTAGATCGCCAGCAGTTCAAGTTTGAGCACCCCTGCCATACACAGTCTGTCAAGTAAGACGTAACCGCTCGTATTCTTGAAAAAATGAGTTTCGAAAACATGTTTTGCCATCAATGTATTCTTTGGTGTGATAACAGTGGCAAGATTACATTAGTAAGTTGTCCAGTCGCCTACTGCATCAATAATTGCCTGCCATCTTCGAAGCATGCTGAGATTTTCTGCAATAACCTCCAAATTTTTCGAATCTCGCGAGATAACTGAGTCAAAGTCCTCAACTGGACGGTGTCTTGGCGTTGAACGAATATATATATATATATATATATATATATATATATATATATATATATATATATCAAGGATTTTCTACAGCTGACGCTGTCTTCCTTCTCTCAGCCTTTGATTCCATCCGTTTCTATCTTCCCAATCTCCATCTGTTAGACCCCTGTCCTCCATAGCCTCGTCCACATCGTCTCTCCACGATCGTCTGGGTCTTCCTCTTTTTCTTCTCCCTATAGGCCTCCACTCCGTTATTTTCTTTATCCACCTATTATCTTCGCTCCGTCTTATGTGTCCATACCATTTTAATTGTTTTTCTTCAATGGTGTTTATTGCGTTCTCTTTGATGTTCATTCTGCTTCTTATTTCTTCATTTGTTATTCTCTCCATACGTGTCACTCTACAACATATTCTCCAATACTCCATCTCTACCGCGTTAATTTTAGATTTATTTCTTTTATTGATCGTCCATGTTTCTGAGCCGTATGTCATTATGCTTTGTATTACACTGGTCAACAAAAAAAAGCTTGTTTCCTGTGATTTTTTTTTGTTTCTATCTCAAATTGACGCGTATTTTTTAAATATGGCAACAATTTTTCTCTAACAGCTTTTGTTTTTGAGTTATAGCTAACTACCCTCATTTACTATTTTTACTTAGATTTTTGTTTTTTATTGGACACTAAAATATATTTTGTTGTTGTTTTTAGATATGGCTTCGTCAAGAAGATGTTGTGTGCTTAATCTCGATTGTTTTTACTATATTTGTGGTGAATATATATTTGCAAAATATCGAAAACCTATATCGGACTTTGTGAAAACTGCGTATCATCAATACTTTAGAATAAAATTCTGTAATCAGAACAAGCCATGGGTTCCTATTGTATGCCAGAAATATATGGTATGTCTACGGTTATGGTGCAGTGGAAAAAGAGATGCAATAATGTTCGTAACACCCATGATTTGGCGAGAACCTCGAAACCATCATGACGATTGCTACTTCTGCGTTGTGAAAATAAACGGAATTAACCCTGGAAATCGAAGTAAGTGGTCATATCCTAACTTATCTTCTGCTCAACGACCTCAATTAAAATCACAAGAGGTACAACCCAGCACATCTAAATCTGATAATCCAAATCTCTGTGAACCCGAACGAAATACATCAAGTGATTCAGACTACAAATGTAGCCTTTCAGAACCTCAACCATTTAATCAGAAAGAACTAAATGACTTAGTAAGAGATCTGAACTTACCAAAAGAAGCTTCTGAAATCTTAGCATCTCGTTTAAAAGAAAAAAATTTGCTTACTCCGGAAACCAACATTACATTTTATCGTACCCGAGAAAAAAATCTGTTACCGTGTTTTTCTCAAGAGAAGGATTTAGTTTTTTGTAACGATATTGGTGGTATTTTGCAGCAGATGGGATTAAAACAGTACCAACGTAGTGTTTGGCGTC
The DNA here is from genome assembly GCA_019049505.1 of Pachyrhynchus sulphureomaculatus. Lineage (NCBI taxonomy): Eukaryota > Metazoa > Arthropoda > Insecta > Coleoptera > Curculionidae > Pachyrhynchus > Pachyrhynchus sulphureomaculatus. The sequence goes on along the minus strand of CM032456.1, from coordinate 166,799,364 downwards.
TTTTCATAGACAGCAGCAAAAGAAGTTTAAAGTGTGTTTTGCTTCATAACGGTAACAAGTACGGATCTATACCTATTGCACATTCGACGACTTTAAAAGAAGAATACGTAAATGTTTCTAAGGTTATGGAAAAAATTAAGTATCAAGACCACAAATGGGTCATTTGTGTTGATCTGAAAATGGTTAACTTTCTTTTAGGTCAACAAGGGGGGTACACAAAGTTCCCTTGTTTCATGTGTCTCTGGGATAGTCGTGACAAACAACACCATTGGTCACAAAAAGTTTGACCAGTGCGGGAAGAGCTAAAAGTTGGTACAAAAAATGTTATGAACGTGCCTTTAGTTAACCGAGACCGCATCATACTTCCACCACTTCATATTAAACTCGGCATAATGAAACAGTTTGTGAAGGCGCTTGACAAAAGTGGCGAATGTTTTAATTTTCTTTCACGCAAGTTTCCAGGATTAAGTTCAGAAAAATTGAAAGCTGGTATTTTTGACTGAAGTCGAATCCAAAGCTTGGAATTCATTTGTTTTGGTTATGAGTAGCTTCCTAGGCAAAAAGAAATCTGACGACCATGTCGAGCTTGTTGAGTGCATGCTATCGAACTTGCAAGAGCTAGGGTGCAACATGAGCATAAAAATCCACTTCCTGCACTCGCATTTAGACCGATTTCCACAAAATCTAGGTGATTTTAGTGAGGAGCAGGGTGAAAGATTTCATCAGGATCTTCGGACAATGGAAGAGCGTTATCAGGGGCGGTGGGACTCACATATGATGACAGACTACTACTGGAGTTTGCAACGAGATCTACCTAAAGTCGTTCATTCAAGGAAATCTTATAAAAGATCATTTGCTAGTGTTCAATAGAAATTTTGTTAACATAATGTATTATTTTTTTGTATTTTTTTGGCAAAATAATAAAACTGTATATTTCAAAAAGTAAAGCTGTTAGCAATCTCCCAGTATTTTTTTCATAGTCAGGGCCATAGAAATACCCAATAACAGAAAAAAAAATAAAGGAAACAAGACTTGTGTTGACCAGTGTTATTGATTTGTATATGCGTGTTTTGTTTCTCTTTGTAATGTGCTTGTCCCACAGGATCGAATTTAATTGTCTTATGCATGTCCGCGTTTGTCCTAATCTAGCTTTAATCTCTTCTTCTGATGTTGCGTTTTTTGAAATGATGGTTCCTAAATATTGAAATTTATCGGTTCCTTTGATTATTGTTTCGTTATCGACTTCTAGATTCTCCACGTTTCCCTCCTTTGTTGTTAGATATTCTGTTTTATCAAAGTTTATTGCTAATCTTGCTTTAGTATATTCTGAGCTTTCTCTTTACAAACGATTTCAATAGGATTGTAGCCCAGTGATTGTGAGGGTCACTCTAATATCTTATCTTGGGCCCAAGCGAGCCGCTTCGCTACGTAATTTTCGGCCGATAAAAATTTCCCTAACGTGCTTCAGATTCTGACATCATAAACACGAAGTTGTTGTCGAATAATCTCATGGGACACATTCAAACCCGATTTTCTTAATTTTACCGCTCCTTGACACAGCGTCAATTTCCCGTGAAAACAAAGACACGATTCGTTTTTCGACTTTCTGAGTAACTTTGCCTACTGAACCATGATTTGGAATGTGTCATTTTGGGTCCCTTTGGACGGAAACAAAGAAAGACTGCCTCGAACCGACGCGCAAACAAGTGACTCATTTTGTATTTTACGTGATTTCGACGAAAGTTCGGAATCCACTGATACTTTTACTAAAATGTGTCGTAGACAAAGGTTCCCGTTACCGATTTTTTGTTGGATCACTAGAATCGCATCTACCAAAAAATGAATTATCGCGGACACGTTCTTACTTGACAAACTGTACTCCTGCTACTACTTATATAGAAAGTAATAAATCTACATTTTCTTATGTTTCCCTCAGATCAACTTCTATGATATATGAGGTGTGGCTAGAAAATATCCGTACTGAATTTATAAAACTTTTTATTTTTGGAGTTTGACATCAAAAGCCTAATCTTTAATATACACTAATATACACGTCTTTTCAAACCCCACGCCGCTCTATACGAATTTTCAATTATTGCATGCAATGCTGCGGGTCGTCATGGCCTCCGTCGCTTTTTCTTCACTGCATCAACAGACTCAAAACGGGTTCCTTTCAATGCATTTTTCACTTAGGGAAACCAAAAAAACCTACATGGAGCAAAGTCAGGTGAGTAGGGTGATGCTCAAACACGGGGATTCCATGTTTCACCTAAAGTTCCGTGATTAAATAAACATTGTGCGCTGGTGTTTTGTCTTGGTCGAGTATCTAAGACCAATTCTTCCACATTTCAGGTCTTTTCCTTCCGACACGTTCACCTAAAGGGTGGTTAAAACCTGTTTATAGTAAACTTGATTTAAATCAACATCGTTTTGAATTTTGATTTGCTCATCCGTGATTTCTTCTGCCTCGGTGAGTTTAGGCTCGGTTCGAAACACTCTTTCTTTGCTCCCATCCAAAGGGGCCTAAAATGACACATTTCGCGGCCGGTAAATAGATCAAAAAGTCTGTATCGTTTATGAAGAAGTGAATAAATCATTTTAACGAGATGAAAAATGTGTCTTTGTTTTCACCTTAAATTGACGCTGCGTCAAGGAGCAGCAAAACTTAAAAAATCAGATTTGAATGTCTGCCATGAGACTATTTGACAACATTTTCGTGCCCATGATGTCAAATTCCAAAGCACGTTGAAGAAACCTTTGCTGGGTGAAAATCACGTCGCGAAGCAGCTCGCTTAGGCCCACGATAAGATACTACGGTGGCCCTCACAATCTCCGGACACCAACCCCATTGAAAACGTCCGGTCCCTGGTAAAGAGGAAGTTCAAATGAAAGACTTTGAGGATTTTAACTCAGTTGTCTCGTGAGATTCAAAAAGTTTTTAGATTATTTCCGTGCGAGTATGCAGAAAATCTCGTCGACAGCCTGCCACGAAGATGTCAGGCGATTATGCAGGAGGCGATTGGACCACTTACTAAGGTAATTGCGCCATTATTAGCACACTAAAGAATACATTGATGGCAAAAAAAAAATTCTCGAAACACATTTTTTCAAGAATACGAGCATTCGCGTTCTTACTTGACAGACTGTATTTTTATAAGAATTTACCAAAGAATCATAAAAAACGCCCGTTTTAAACATAAAAATAAAGTAGGCCTTGCTATATAAACAGGTTATCAAAAAATGTGTATGTATAAAAAAAAATGTGCCAAACATTCCAAAAATAAGACCGAAAGCAATTTTTAAATAAAACAAAACCTTGCATAAATCCTCGTTAACTGCTCCCTGTGGCTTCGGTTTATTTTTTAAAATCATTTTTACGGAACACTTAATTCATTAACACACAAGCTCTGTAAAATTGTGTCTTGTGTTTTTTTCGTATGTGCCAGACCAATTTAATCCTATCATCGCCATATTATTTATTCGAAGTTTCATTATAATAATTACATCGTTTAAAGTCTTTTTTTATATTACCAGTCAAGGTCAATTTTTTAAGAGAAGAGGGGGGGGGGCAGATTACTAAACAGCTAATGTCCCTAAAAATTTTATATTGCAACTATTAAAATTTTATTTCGTCAATAAATGTCATTATGTCAAAACCATTATGGTATCAAAGAATCGCTTAAATTCAAAAAAGAAATATGAAAGATATTGCATAAGTACCTGTTTTACAGGGCTTTTTCATTGCAAATGTAGTAAGCCCTCTACCTCGCTTTCTTGAAAACTTATGCTAAAAGGATTAAATACAAAAGAGTGATGCTTTTAAAGAATTTATTTTACGCAATTAAAATACATCAGACAAACTTTATATTATTTTTAACTTTTATAGAAATTGTAATTCTGGAAACGCCATTATGTATTTTTCGACCGTTGTTATGCAAAAAAAAGGAAGCAAAAAACGCTTTACTTTCCCGAAGTTGACTAGACGTTTAAGAATAACGCAAATTGAGAGTTGTTTATGTTCACACTTTTGATAATAGTAGGTTAAAACTAAGTTTTAGTATAAGTTTAAAATCAGAGTGAAGAAAGTGTTGGGTACGAAATATTTAGTAGATATGGTTACAATAAAAGGTAAGCACAAAGGAAATATCACTTCATCGACGGCAAAAAAGAATCCCTAGCTTAAACACACTTCCAAAACTGTATAACCACATCTTAACTGAAACAACATTTAAAAAAAAGGTAAGGACCACATAAAATGTAAAAACTACGACAATTTTGAATTCCTTTACGTTTTCAAATTACGAAAACTAAATGAAAACCAATCTTTACTATTTATTTTTTTGATTTTAGAAAATCTAAAAGGTTCTATAACAGATACAGTTAAAGATCTTAACAAAACATATTACAGGCGCCAAATTACAGAAATATAGTTATCACCCATATAAAGTTTTGCAATTCAATATTTCACCTGGGAAATAAAGAAAGTTGTAGCTTTGATCAGAAGATAATGCAAGATATGGAATAAAATGTGTGACTGCTTAAAAAAATTATTTGTGCGGATGAGTCAGTTTTCTTAACAGCCAAAGTTTTTAATAGAAGAAATTTTCACTTTTGGGCCAATGAAAATTATCAAACGAGTAATAAGTAATGAGACCAATTTTTTTAATAGATATCTAAATGGGGCAACATAACACGTAGGCTGAAAAGTTTTTGGTCTAGCTACTTAAAACACATTTTTTTTTGCAAAATTCGACTTTATTCATCAATATAGAGTCCTTCAAGAGCGATACAATCAGTCCAACGCTTTTCTAACATTTTTATACTTTTCTTATAGAAGGATAGGCCTCAGTTTCGGCTATAACTTCTTCATTAGAGCCAAATCTCTTCCCCGCAAGCATTTTTTTTGAGGTCTGCGAATAGATAATAGTCGCTGGGGCCAAATCTGGAGAATACGGTGGATGAGAAAGCAATTCGAACTACAATTCATGCAATTTTGCCATCGTAACCATTGACTTGCGACACGGTGCATTGTCTTGATGAAAGAGCACTTTTTTCTTGTTCATTTGGGGCCATTTCTTTGCGGTTCCTGCCTTCAGATGCACCAATAACTTTATATAATATTCGCTATTGATGATTCTTGCCTTCTCAGCATAGTCGATGAAAATTAATCCATGTGCATCCCAAAATACAGAAGCCAAAACCTTCTCAGCCGACTGTTGTGTCTTTTGTCGCTTCGGGAGGCTTTCACCGGCTGCTGTTCCCTCAGCTAACTGCTGATTTGATTCCGGTGGTGAGTCCATCTTTCATCCATTGTCACATATCGCACGACAAAATCTTTTTTATTGCATTTAAAACAGGTCCAAACAGCGCTCAGAATCATCAACATGTTGTTGTTTTTGGTCCTTGTATCTGTAAAACCGCGTTTAAATTCAGCATACCAGTAAATGATGAGTGATTTTCCAAGGGCAGTGTCGGCGTAACACTTATCAGGCCATTGCTTTGCTTGAAAGGTATTTTTTCCCATCAAAACACAGTGCTTAATCAACACACGAATTTCGATTTTTTCCATTGTTTTGAAAATATCAAAAGTAGCGTCACTAAAACCACTTCAACTTGTAAACTAATCGTCGAAATATCATGAAATTTTGACACGTATCGTTTGAAGGTTGGTACTTCCTAAAAATCATATGGATTTTTTGAAAAGGGCGTCATCTATGTGTCAGACCAAAAACTTTTCGGCCTACATGTTACTCGAAAACAATAATGAAAACTGTTGAAAATTTAGTACTATATAATAATAGAGAAGTATTTTGTCAGAAAGACAGCTCTCCAACACATAAGATTCTGGCACTAACCATTTTTTAAATGAAACTTTCCCTTTTTGAATTGGCAGATTTGAAGGATTAACATAACCAACAAATAACTCAGATGTAACTGTGTTGGACAACTTTTTATGGGGCTGTTTGAAGATAAATTACAGGATGAAATAATTTTAATAATAAAATGTTTAATTGTAAGGGGGAAAACCTCACAAGAGGTCACAATTTTAAGTAATCAAATACAAGAAATCACTTAAGCACGAATTTATAGGAAATACATTGAACGAGGGACATGTGAACATTTATCATAATAGTTTTTAACTTATGGTTAAAATAACTGACACTTGCACACAGGCTAAGACTAAATGCAAATAGACAAAATATATGATTATAAACAATATATGAAACACAAAGTAATACGTTGTTCCTAATACTCGATCTAAGATCTTGAATAAAAAGTACACTTAATGGTTATCCCATTAATTCGGTATTCTGTTTGGTTGTGTTTCTACCTCAATTTACATCTTTGTGGAAAGAATCCTCTTGAATATGAATTCAAAGACCCTCTGTATTGAATAGATCATTCATTTTTTCATCTTGTCTAACATATGTTTGTTTAAAATTAAGTGTCTTGTTAATATTTTATTTTATGCCACGCACAAGTTAATTAAACTTCAAAAAAGTTATTTTGCAACTGCAGTGAACTTAAAACAGATACTAAAAAATTTATGATGTAAATATAGGATCGGTTATAAACCAACTTCGTCTTACAAAGTTATATTTCTTGGCTTGTTTATATTCAATTCATTGGTTAATTAAATTGATTATAAATTTTAGTATCGAAGTAGGGGAAGATCTAAAAATATCTTACCCTTTAGAATAATACTTCTTTTTTTTTGCAATAACCAGTTTTTAGACAACATTTGAAATTTCCCCATAGCATATTGCAATATTAGATACAGAGTGTCCTACAGATAAGTTTAAATTTGTTTGGGACATTGTACAAATACAACCGAAGGAAGGGGCAAGGTAGGGTCGCAAAACGAAACCCCGGTCATTTAATAGACATGGCTTGCAGAGCTTGGTTTGTATGGAAGAAAGTTTTTTGTTAAACAGCACTTCTGCGACGGTCGAAAAATTCGTGTTCTATATCATTTTACATAGTGTAAATGAAGCCTTGAGTGTCCAGTTAATCAGAAAATAAATACAGAGATTGGTAGAATCTGGTTAGATGTAAACTTCAAGCACGGAGACCAATGAAATCAAGAAGCGATATAAATATCGAGTACATTTGAGTGTTAATTTTCAAGAATCTCAACTCAATACGCAAACGATCAGTGCGGTGAATCCACTTAGGAGTTGTGAACAATACTTTCATTGACAATAATACTGTTTACATCCCTATAACAGGCAGCTCGTCCATTAATTAAAGCTCACTGATACTGCGCAATGGTCTAACTTATTTAATCAATTTTCTAAGCGCTTTTCGACATATACAAGTATCTTATGCTTGGATTGGGCACATTTACATTTTAACAACCATGTCAAGAAACCGAGTTGCCATTAAGCGAGTCCCACAAATTCAAAACTAAAGCAACCTCTACATTCCTCTAACGTGACAAAAGTGTACAGGATCATTTTTAGACGCCCGGTCCCGATTTATGGAAAATTGTTGGATATATTTTTTTTAATGTAGAATGGTTTAGTGCGTATCAAGGAGTATACTGACGTATTTGACATTTGGTAGTGAAAACGACGCTGGGCGCCGCGACGCCAAACAATTTTTTTTTTCATCGACATACCTTTTGTAAAACGACATTGGAAAGCCCTATTTTTTTTCAACATTTTTTCCCTAAACTGTTTTTTTCAAAAAAGTTATGCAGCAAAAACCCTTTAAAACATTATTTTTTGGTCATCGCGGTTATCATGTATCGTAAGTTTAGCGGTTTTCAAACACTTTATCTAGTAGCAGCTGTCACACTTTAATCTGACAGCTCTTGTTTGCACACTTATTCAATTCAACAGAGTTAAACTAAGTAAACAGTGTATTAATAGCTTCTGGTTGAAGTGGTTTCCCATGCTGAAAAAGTAGATTTGATTCTTATTTATGGAGAAGCAAGAAGAAATTCTCGGGAAGCCGTTAGACTGTATCGAGAATGTTACCCCGTCAGGTATATTGCAGATTACACTATATTTTGTCGATTAGAATGAAATTTAAGGAGCAATATGGATGCATTTTCAGATGAAAAAGCCGAAAACCATCCATATACCAGGTGTACAAGTATGACAACAGATGGTGCACCAATGCAGTTTGTGCTATAAAGATTTGACACTGCGCCATTTTGTTGTGTCATCAACAAGTGTCAGACGCGCACGAGTGATAAATTGGAAAAGTGTGTCCATAGTGTTGTGTTATTGTGTTCAATATGTCGAAATTTATACCGAACAAAGAGCATTCGCGGACAGCATTAATTTTTTGTTTTCATTTGAAGAAAACTGCTGTTGAATCATACCGATTACTTCGAGAAGCTTATGGTGAACATCGCAAGATACGTGTGAATGATGGTTTCGGCGTTTCAAAAGTGGTGACTTCGATGTTGCAGACAAGGAACCTGGAAAATCAGCAAAAAAAAACGAAGATGTGGAATTGCAAGCATTGTTGAACGAAGATGATTCGCAAACACAAAAACAACTCGCCGAGCAATTGGTCGTTAGTCAACAAGCTGTTTCCAATCGGCTACGAGAGATGGGAAAGATTCAGTAGCCGGTAGAGGGGTACCACATGAGTTGAACGACAGGCAAATGGAAAAGCGCAAAAACACGTGTGACATTTTGCTCGCTCGGCACAAAAGAAAGTCGTTTTTGCATCGTATAGTTACAGATGGATGAAAAGTGGATTTATGTTGAGAATGCCAAGCGCGAAAAATCATGGGTAGAACCAGAAAGACGATGCTCTGTGTTTAATGGGACCAGAGGGGCGTGGTCTATTATGAGCTGTTAAAACCTGGGGAAACGGTTAATACTAAACGTTAAAAAAGGCCAGAATACCGAAAGAGGCAACACAAAGTCATTTTTCTTCACGACAATGCTCCATCACATACGGCGAAACCAATTCGAGACACGTTGGAAGCACTCAGCTGGGAAGTTCTACCCCATGCGGCTTACTCACCAGACTTGGCTCCTTCCGATTACCACTTGTTTGCATCGATGGGTCACGCACTTGCTGAGTAGCGCTTTGGTTCGCACGAAGATGTGAAAAAATGGCTCGATGAATGGTTCGCAGCAAAAGGGGAAGATTTTTACTGGCGTGGTATTCACAAATTGCCCGAAAGATGGGAAAAAATGTATAACAAGCGATGGAGCATACTTTGAATAAAGCACTTTTTATCATTCTTCCAAATTTAACACGGTTTTTTAGAAAAAAAAAAACCGTATTTCATACTTGTACACCTGGTTATTCGATCAGAAAAACAAATAGGCAATTGAATGTATATTATGGGACTATTCACAAATCTCTTAAAGCTAACAAATACCATGACTATAAAATGCATAATCTTCAGTTATTAACACAATTTGATTTGTAACGACAACTGAGTTTTGTAGCAGAAATGATGATTAAATATGACGAGGAACATTATTTACGTTATGGACAGATGAAATTTTGTCAGCAACCGCAAGGCCATTATGACGTTAATGTATGATGTGGGATAATTGAGAAATATTTAGTTGAATCATACTTTTTTGAAGGAACATTAGTTGGAAATAGATACCTTAATTTCTTGGTTAATACTCTACCAGTTTTATTAGAAAATGTTCCCCTGATTTTAAGAAGGCATAGAAGGAAGGTATATAAAAAAATTAATTTTTATGTTTTTTTCTTTATTTTTTTAAATTTTAAAGGAAAAACCTCAACAGCATAGTAATTAATATCATTATAATTACCGTTCAGACTAAAGGATGATAGCCGCCTACTAGATCATTTGTTTGAAAACCGCCAAACGTGGCATACGATCCATGGCAACCGCAATGACCAATAAATAATATTTTAGAGGGTTTTTGCTCATATTTTTTTTGCAAAACAAATTAGAAAAAGCAGTTTAAGGCGCCCAGCGTCGTTTTCACTACCAAATGCCAAATACGTCAGTATACTCCTTGACATGCACTATACCATTCCACATTTAAAAAATATATATAATCTAACAATTTTCCATAATTCGAGGCCGGGCGTCTAAAAATGATCACCCTAAACACGTTGAATAATCGGCACATATTTTTTTGAGGGTGACAGAGGCCACACGACAACTGTTAATTTCTGAGAAATATGTGCAGATGATTGAGAACTTTTTCATACTCATTTTACAAAATGTTTACAATTGTAACCAAAGAACTTACTATCAGCCGGATAAGGTGGCATCACATATTTCGAATGCATCTTTACCAGTCATTCGAAAACATTTTCGAAATGAATTAATTTGCAAAAGAAGTATCATAAATTGGACTACACGTAGGCTAAATTGATGACGAGGAATTGTTTCTTGTAGAGATATCTCGAAACTAAAGTTTGTAATAACAATCCTCTAACTGGTTTCTTATTTTACAATAGAAAATAGTCCTTATCAAAAATCACTAACCAGTACTATCTCACGTTTGGTATAACAAAATAGATGTTAAAAACGAGAATCAATAGATGGTCGTGATAGATCGTGGGCTCCAACATCTGGCGGAATACATGCGAGGGACGTAATTGGAAGCCCCTCAAACAACTTATGTCCTTCGTTTCACCCATACCAAACTAGTGAGACTGGTCACGGGCCACTGGGGAATCATTTACAGAAAATAGGTATCTACAATGGTCCTACAACATGCAGACTATATGGTGAAGAGGAATAAACCTGTATGTACACTCTATATGAATATGCGTCTTTTACTCGAAACAGCCCTAAACTGTTTGGAGATATACATTGTGGTGATAAATTTCTTTGGACTTTGCAAGCACACACAAGACAAACACTACTCCACGTTCCACTACTTTCCTTGAATTTATCTAAGTTAATTTATGTTCGGTTTTTTTTTTTTTTTTCTCGCCGTTTGATCGCGAAATAAAGAGAAGTATCAACACATTTAGATTTTTATGGGGGTGGTGAAACTTTCCTGATATTTTTTTTAGAAAGTTTTGTTTATTTTTGCTTAATAAGACTCCAGGATACGAACGTCCGCTTGAGACAGCATGGTATACTGTAAGATTTTTAGTAAAAATAAACTTTAAAAATATTTAATATCCCTATATTTAACATGTGTTTCGGTTCTAAGGTTAAAGTATATAAGGATAATGTTAATTTTTACTGTTTTTTTTCTAAATATTGGTTTTCTCGTTATTAAATGCAAAATAATGAGTTATTAACAAAAGTAAAAGCAGTTAAGTATATATTTGTATGTACATGTGTATAATACACCCATCACTTCTTCATCCTTACGTCTTTTTTTAAATTCCTTAACAGATAATTGTCGCTAGGTACTAGGTCAGGCACCCCCTTAAATCCATCCTCGCAAATAGCATATTCCATAACCTGAGCTGTGTGAAAGGGAGCGTTGGTATAGTTTCTCTTTTACAACTTCACGAACTAGTTCAATTAATTCAGCTTAATAATTGCCTGTCATTCTGATATTCTTTGGAAGGTAGGCAATAAGAATAATTCTTGTTGTGTTCCAGATAATCGTTCTCGTCTTATGTCTTCTCCTGGGCCATAGCTTAATATCTCCACCACTATTCCAGTGCGTTTGGCTGCCATTAAGATTTGTTTGGGTGCTACCTGTCCTAGCATGGACAGGTAGCAAGCACAGGTGCTTTGGTAACATTTGCTGAACCTTGAATTTGCCGGGAAATCCCTAAAATAGAATAGGAGTGGAGAATTGGCGGAATAAGCGATGCATGTTGGTCTTGAATCGCTACAAATTATACTTTGTGGGAAACATTGTACTAAGTAATTAATTTCAGAATACCATCTCCCTTTTCCGTCTATGACATGTACACTTATTTTGATGCGGGATCAAACTGGCAAATCCAATTTTCTTCAAATCGATCATAAATTATATTCTGATTATTTCTGCATGAGGCAAGAAAGCAGGAGATTTCGGTCAAGTAGTGTCAGCATTTCTGGTATTCACCATACACTCACATTACTCATGTGCAAGTGATTATGTAAAATTTCACCAATACATTATTAATTTTTACTTAATCTTCTATCAGCCTTATACGAACTCTACAATCTTGCTTGCACTAGTTGCTTTATTTTCATTTTCTTCTTTTTCTACTGTATGTCATGGACCAGGAGGTTTATCATCTTCAATTGACGTTCGTTCTTATTAGAAGAGATTGACCTATCGTGTAATAGTGGGGTAGGATGGTGCAGATAAGTCATAAGTAGTATCTAGGTCTTCTTAAATTTCCTTAGCACTTCCCTACCATATCTGAATGTGCTTTTGTCCAGAGAAAGGGAACTTCAGTGTTTTTATCGGGATTTAATAGACAGAAATTAAAGGATATTAAGAAATTTATTCTTACCAACATTAAAATGTTGTAAATTGTTAAGAACAGATGTGAATTGAAACATACTAATATGTTTTTATATTTTAATTTAAAGGAGAATTCATGACATATGGTCTCTGCTTCGTCAAAATAAATGCCTAGATTTTCATTGTAATGCTGCGGCATTACCCCTAGAACTTTCTGAGAATAAAAGAAATACATGAACCAACTCCTACGCACTATCAGATTCAAGACCAGCAAATTGAACTAACAGCGAAAATGGTTTGGAAGGCAATCAAATCAGTGAAAAATGGAAAAGCTGCCGGATCTGAAGCTATCCTCGCCGAAATATTAAAAAGGTGTACCCCAAAACTGATAAAAGTGTTGAGAGATTTGTTTGACCACTACATAAATGGAGACCCAATACCGCAAATCTGGAAGGTACCTGGATAACACTCTTAGATAAAAAAGAAAACAAATCTGATTGTATCGGTAACTAGTACCCTACACAGAATTTCTAGAAAAATTCTCCGTAATATTATCGAAAACGAATACAGCCCCCATGAAATTGAACAGGAATAAGAATTTAGAGCTGGAAGATCATGTCTAGATAATATATTCAGCATAGCCCAACTCAACGAGAAAAAAAATAACGACAAACAGGAAAGTTCACTTATTTTTGTAGACCTGACAAAAGCAGATGATACCGTACCAATTAAGAAACTCTGGCAAACTCTGGAACTATTACCTATACCCAATACAGCAATTAGAACAATAAAACAACTATCCGGTCAGCCATATTCAGGAATAAAAGTAGGATCTGATGCATTCCTCATAACGGAAGGACGCAAGGTTGCTGCTTGTCTCCCACCCTGTTTAAAATTTACTTGAATGAAGCCTTAAAGAGTTGAAGAAGAGCATGCAGTGGAACTGGAGTATAGTTGAAACTATCGTCTGTGGGGTATCCCTCTATATCAACAAAACGAGGAGATGACAGAACAAACCTTCAGTCGTCCATGTGAAAATCATGGTCACGTCTACACCAAGGTAGACCGAAATCGGTCTTCATTCTAAATCTTATGTCCCTATTAGGCCGAGGTCTCGCTGCTACTCCAACCGTAAAAAAGTAAAAACGATTCCATCGAGCTCATGTTTGTCTTTCTGCTAGAGTCATTTTCCTCAGGAAGTATTTAGGCCTTTCACTTTAAAATTTGGAAACTTTTGGAACTTACTTCTCTGCATTTTTACATTTAAACCATATAGAACAATGCAATACTGTGGATTCGATGACAGTACGCTTATCTCTTCATTCACTTTGAACGCTCGGACATCGGCTACTCAGGCGAATATCCGCAGATAGCAGGAGGTCGTTCAACTTAACAAAGATCTGGAAGAAATTTTATCTTGGGGTGACAGTAACCAAGTGGAATTTAACACTACAAAAAATCAGTCGGCTGTTTTTGCTAAAAAAGTTAACGTTGATGAACCCGACATAATCATGTCGGGGTACTCCATTCCCCTAGCATCGGCACGCAATTTGTTGTGCGTTAATTTGGGAGCAAATATGTCCTGGCATGAACATGTTGCAGGCATAGCAAGGAGGGCTGCTCAAAAGTTGGGAATATTATTTCGAACCAGAAAGCTTTACGCTCCACAACAACTGTTACTTCTTTACAAAGCTCAAATTTGACCAACTATGGAATACTGCTCCCATATTTGGGGCTCCACTCCCAAACATACACTGCATTTGTTGGATTCTGTTCAGAGAAGAGCTGTTCGTCTGATTGGAGGCCCAGAACTGACCGGCGGCCTTGATTCGTTGGAACATCGAAGAACGGTTGGCGACTTGAGCCTATTCTACAAGTATTTTCATGGAAAGTGTTCGAAGAATGGTTGGCAACTTAAGTCTGTTCTACAAGTTCTCCCAGAACGGTGCATGTTAGAAATACACGTCGCTCTAATACTTCACATCCGTATGAAGCTCAGCTTGTTACTCCGCGTACAACGCTTTTCAAGCAGTCTTTTATATGAAGAACATCGTCCATTTGGAATAATTTGCCCAGGACTGTGTTTCCCACCGAGTACAATTTACAGCGATTCAAGAATAACGTAAATCGCTTTTTTTCTGCACACATGCCGCTCCTGGGGCGCTTTAGGGACTCCCTTGTAACACATGTGCTAGACCCATAAGAAAAAAAAACCATGTGGATTCTCTAAGGTTTAACAAGTTATTTACGAGGATTGTATGATAAGTGCCTGGCCTCGGCCAGAGATGGTGCTACTACTATTTAAAAAAATTATTTTTTTCGTAAACATAACCTTTCACAAGAATCCTGTCAAATTTTCAAATCGATGCGTGATTTAGTTTGTGGGTGGCAACCATTTAAATAGAACAATTTTTGTGATGTTACGACACTGGAAAAAATTTAATATCGGGCACTAATAAAATATTTCTTTTTGAAAAAGACAACGAATGATGAGATAAAAGCGGAACTTAGTGGAGTTTATGGGAACTCTACACCTTCGTTATCGACCATAAAAATTAGACAGCTGAATTTAAACGCGGCTGTACAAGCATTTTTGATAAGGAACATCCAAGTGAGGTCACCACATCAGAAATGATTGAAAAAATCCACAATATAGTGATAAATCATCGGAGAGTGAAACTGCGTGAGATTGCTGAGACTGTGGACATCTCAAGTGAATGGATGCGGAACATTTTAACAACTCGTTTGGATATGGGGAAACTTTCCGAAAGTTGGGTGACGCAATTGTTCACAACTGACAATAAATACGCACATGTGTCAACTTCAAAAGAATGTTTGGCTATATTAAAACGCAATCGGATGATTTTTGGCATCAGCGTTTGAGATGCACGCGGCATAGTGCACGTGGGTTACCTTGAAAAGAGAAAAACGATTCATAGAGAGTATTATGTCAACTTATTGGCTCGTTTTACCCATGCTGTGAACGCATTTGACGAAGAAAAAAATTCTCTTTCTTCAAGACAATGCACGCGTGCCCACTTGTGTCATCGCCATGGCAAAATTCCACGAGTTAGAACACGAATTGCTTCCGCATCCATCATATTCGTCAGGTGTATCCCACAGCAATTATTTTCTATTTCCGAATGTGAAAAAATGGCTCGGCGGAAAAAATTTGGCTTAAACGATGAGGTAATTGCTCAAACAAACGCCTATTCTGAAGGGTTGGAAAAATCGTATCTTTTGGATGGCATACAAAAGATAGAAAAAGGTTAGACTCAGTAAGAAGAAGGAGGACACTATGTTGAAAAATAAAATAAATTTGACACATAAAAATGTTTGTTTCTTGTTAACGCCAGGTATCATAAAATATATAAATTACGGTAGTTTTTGAAATTAAGAAGACATTAAAATTTTAAAAATCTTGATCAATAATTATTTGATCTATTACCAATCGTAAGTAATTAAGTAAAACCTTGACGTATTTATGTGTCTCTCACGTTAAACATATTAGACATCTTCCGCATATAATTTGGCGAGATTCCAAAAGAAATGAACACAAACTATGACACTGCAGAAGAAAACAAGAATAAAACATTAGATCTATTTTCAGAATAACCCCGTGGCAAAACTGATAGTAAAAACCAGTTATAAATAGTCACAAGAACCTTATTAATAGCTCAAGTCGCGTTTAATCGTTTTAATGATGATGTATATGGATAATTTTAATTGAATGACGGATAAATTAAGTTAATTCTGAGACGCAGCTCTAATGTGTCATTTACATTAGTATAAAATTTCGTTCATTGACACAAGAATGTGACTTAAAAAAAGCCTTGGAGAATTGTATATCCACTTTGAATTTATTGAAAATTAAATATATAATAAAAGACTGTTTTTAGTCAATTTCCACTGGTTTATTTAAATTACGATGACGCGTTTCGCTGTCGATGCAGCTTCTTCAGATCTACATTTTACACTGTGAAGTTAGGTTTAATGTTCACAATTTTATATAATTTCTTAATTATAATATTACATCTAATTAAATTACATTGATAGTATTGGAAAAAAAAAGAAAAAAAAAATTGAAAATTATACGATTTGTGTAGTATTCCATTACGCTTATTCCATAGGGAAGCCTTGCAGCGGCTGATGCTCTGCCTTAGTATTTGAACATTATGTACGTGATTATATAATAGTGCCATTTCCGGCAGTTTGTTTTTTTCTTGTTTCGTGAGATTTTTTTTTGTTATGCTTTGTTTATTTATGTGGGGATTTAGTTTATTGTCTACTGGAAAGAATAATTTGTTAAAAAATCCAGCTCGATATAATCAGGTACATGTGGTTCATAGTTTATATTACATATTTCTATTTTAGTCTCACTCAGTCTTCTTTCTTTCATGTCTTGCTCTTTTTCACACGAGTATGTTTTTTTCACTTTTTTGATATTGTTTTTGCTATTTATATTTATTTATTTACAATTTGGTGTATATGTATTTCTACATCTTTACATTATATTTTACACGTTTATGATTTTTATTTAGCATTTTTCACTGCACTATTGCACTTTGTTTAAAACTTTTTATTCACTTTTTAGACTTTTACAAGAATTACATTATTTACATAATAGTTAGTTTTGCTTCCGCACAGGTACCCGACGCTCACCAACTTTAGGTCAACGTACAGTGGCGTGCTTTCAGCACGCTTTAGGCGCGCTTTAGATACTTTATCAGGTTGGCTTCGGAACCCATACGTAAGTTTTTTATTTGGCTTCTCCGAATTCTTCCAATTTGCACTCATAGCGAAGCAGTTATGGAGTTTCAAAGTAAACTAATAATCTATGATATAATGATTTGTGTGTCGGGTTATGTTCTATTCTGGTTTGTGTCAGGTCTTGCGTCAGAGTCAATACGATTTTATGTCTGTAAAATTTCTCTACTGTTTCGTAGTTCGTGTTCATTGTTTGCATGTTTGTCTTGTTATTAAGTCTCTAATTCTTACGTACTTGTCGCTTGATGTCACGCGTCTTAGTACTTTGTTCTGCATTCGCTGCAGTCTGTATGTCTGTGTATCCAATATATCACACCAAACTGGTGCAACATACATTAGTATTAGTCTAATGATCTGTTATCATTAATTTATTTCTTGAGTCCATATAGGAATTTGGAGCTAATAACCTCTTAAACTATTTGCTGTCGAGATTCCCTCTGTTCGGATTTTTTGGTTTTTCTAGGACCTCATTCATAAACCCCTAGGAAATCTTGTTTTGTCCATTCTCTGTACATACCGTACTATCTTAGTTGTTCAGTTTCAATATCCGTCATCAAAAAAAAGAAACATTCATTCCCATTAGATCATCATTTGGACACATCCATTTCGGTCCACTCAAGTTTTTCTCTGATGGTTTTTTATCCTCCCTGTAATTAAGGTACTCTGTTTCACAGATATTAGGGTATTATTTCTTTCCAATTTGATGGCTCCATTTAAATAGCTAATAGTTTTCCTTACGTACGTTATTGTTTTGTTAATCTTTCCGTCCCTATTGTATCGAAATCTACTGCTAGGTAAATATAATTCGTACGTAAGTTATTAATGTTTCTTCTATTTCTAATCGGATGTGCGTTGATGCTGTCCCTATAGTAAGGTATTTTATTTTTTGCATATTAAAATTTTTATATTCCTTTTTAACTCTCGTGCCCTAAATTTCAGATCGTCTTTATTATTTGCTACAATAATTTGGTCACCGTCGAACTGTAGGATATATGAACATGTTTCTGATAAGTCAATCTCCAGACCTTCAAATAGTCATAGTAGATGCTAAATTTGAAGTAGGTGTTATTTGAATATTACTCCCCGTTTTAAGAAACATTTCAGGGTCAGTGGCGTAACATAACACTTGCTTTCGGTAGTTGCCTGCATTCAGGGCGATACATCCCTGTTCTCGACTTGCTTAGAGCCCAAATTAATACCTAGATGGCTGAAATTCGGTATGTAGGTTGTGTTCTAGATGTGGAACATCATATATCAGTGTTATCATTGTTATCACAGTTTTTCACCAATTGGCGCCCGGCAAAGGGCGGAAGTGACAACTCTCCTAATAAATTATATTCTGGATCTGTTTTTGCAAGACAAATATCCACATCTTCGTTGCAGAATTATAAAATATGTCCCGAGTTCATACGAGTATCTGTTGTTGCGAGTTGTCTACTCTACAAGGGACAGGTTGCAGAAAGACTTTCTGAATAAAAGTTTTGTACCCACAGGTGTATATATCTTTGATGTCTGCAAATTAATGTATACATTTATGCACCTCAGTAAATGCATCGTATTATTTTGAGCTATTAAAGTCTCAATTAGCGACGAGCAACAAGAAGGTACAACATGACCCGTATTAAAACAAGTTTTGTAATTACCTTAAATAATACTAAAAACTTTTATAGGATGTCTTCAGAAGTTTGACTGAGGGAGGCCAACAATTTTTCCCTAATAAAAAGGCGAGATCACGATTATCCGTCAATGTGATTGATGCTTACATATCATTAGTAGGACTTGTGATACAGGTCTCCCGTACAACGTTAAAACCTTGTAACTAAATTTTAAGGTTGTTTGGATTATTGGAATCAGCCTAGAATTTTCTAAATATATTTGTACTTTGTCCCACGGCATATATAACATTAAATATCACTATCACTATAAACCTAGTTCTATCCAATGCTGGATGTAAGCCTTTTCCCTGAATTTCCATCTCAATCTATTTGCAGCTGTTGTTACCCACCCAACCCTCTGTATATCATCCCGCCATCTTGTTTTTGGACGTCCTACCCTCCTTTTCTGTTCTCGTGGTCTCCATTCTAATGTTCGCTTAGTCCATCGATCAGCGGTCGTGCATTCTACATGTCCAGCCCATCGCCACTTTCTGCTACGTGCTCTATAATATCCTTTAATTTCGTTTGTTCACATATACACTTGTTTTATTCCCATCATCTGTCTTTTGTGTGGCATGTGGAGCATGTTCACCATAAGCTTCAACCAACAATCGATAACTTTCAGCAGCCGTTTTCTTCAAATGAAAAAAGGTTATTAAACTTTCCCGCAAAACGTCTTTTTCTGGTACGAAACACAACATATTCAAAGCTATGAAGAACTATATTTTTCGCACAATGACAATTAATAACGAACTGGCTTTTGATGGCGTATGTTTACCTTCCAAAACGCCGTAGATGTCACTAGTCTATACCAACAAGTGTATTAGTAACGCCATCTCTTAGCAAAATCTACATTATTAACCGAAACACCTAGTTTTTGTATATCGGCGTTATTCAGTGTCCAAGTTTCGTCGCCATATGTAATTACGAGTAGCATGCACTGGTCGTAAACTTTGGCCTTTAACTTATTTCGGATGGCTTTATCTTTGAATATATAGCTTAATTTCTCGAATGAGCACCACCCAAGCCTGATTCTTCTTGAAATTTCATCCGATACACTGTGTCTCGTCGTAGTAATTTTTTGCCCCAGATACACATAATTCTTAACAATCTCGAGAGCTGTTCCTTCTAATTAACTATTAATTATTAATATATATCAGGAAATATGTGTGTTATAAAAAAATCGAGTTACTAGATTTTTAATGTATTTCAAGAGAAATGTACTCGTCCTTGCTATAAACTGTGTACAGACCAGCCCGATCTGCAGGTACTTTGGTGGCAAGTATACGAAATTCATTACCGTTCATAAAATTTCAACATTGGGCAAGTTGCTATGCCCGCTCTTTTCCACATTTTTATTCTGCTCCGGTTAAATTAAAAGCCATCACTCATGCACTATCAGAGAAGACACATGAATTTCATATCAGTTCAGCCATTAAGGAATATCTGGAGCTACAGAGAATTTTAAAACTTCGCAGACAGGAAATATTGAGAAAGTAATTGTAGGTCTGGAGAAACTCACTGTCACAATATATGGCAGGTAAGCAGCGTTCATAGGTCAAACATACAAAATCAGCGGCAGAGATTTAAGACAAATCGTATGATGCAAATGCATTTTCTTGCTAGACTGTTAACGAACGTCGAGTAATCCTCTTGATGAAATATAATCGTGAGCTAGAGTCAATCCCCCAACAAAAGACCCTCTAGACTCGCATACCAAGAGCGCATTGTTGCAGGCTTATATTTGAAGGCAATCAAGGCATGAGCAAGAAACATCCTAGGAGATTAAAAATATGTAGTTACCTGTGAAGTCTTAAATAGAGGTAACTGTAAAAAATGGTTGTAAATATTTAAAAAATAACGTAAATTACTATGAATTATGTTGTTTTATTTATGATGACGTTTAGATGTTATTTAAAGTAAAGTGAATTGTATTTGTTTTTATGTTTATTTAAAATACCTCTGAAATATTTAGAAAATTCAAGGATTTACCCAACCTACATACATTATGTTATCCAACTGACAAGTTTAATAATCTGTTGAAGTATTAACATATGTACTTGTTAAAAATGTATATTTTCAATATATTGATAAAATACTAGAACTAACTGGAACTAATTAGAATTTAGTGTCATTGACGGACTGACAAACGCTCACATATGCCCCTTGGGGGATTGACAACCCACAACAGCAGGTACTCTCATAAACCTGGAATATATTTGTTTAAATTTTGCGACCTCGAAATCATTGGTACGCACATTTGCTGCACACATCCAAAATATCACTTTTTAAGACAGTTGTCCCTTAAGCCTTTCTGCCGCAACAATGAAGACACTAATATATATCGTTTCACATCTAAAACACAACTTCGGTACTGAATTTTAATCATCTAGCTAATAAGTTAGGCCCAAAGCAGATCGAAAACGTTGAAACATTGATTTTACGTCATGAAGCTAGCCAACCACCCAAAGCAGGAGTCCTGCTACTTCACCGACCGTGGCAATATTTATTAAATCAAAGGGTAGTACGCAGCCAACATCTGCATAGAGACTTATGTCTTTATCATGAAAATAGGTAGGAAAATTAAGAGTATTTAAATATAGTGATTTATTCTTAAATAAAGACGAATATTCTCATTTTATGCTATTCATCTTAAAAACTTTAGATGACCCTGTTAATTTAAAACTCTCCGAATTAGAGCAGTTTTAAAAAGGTTTAATATGAATATGCGTTATGACAGAGAAACTCAAATATCTACTACGTAACGAGTCATTACCTAGACCTATTTTATGGGTTGATCAGTCCCGTCTTCCTTGTTGTTATATTTCTCTGCTTAGATGTTTCCAAAGTTTTCTGTTAGACGTCTTCTCCTTCCAGTTTGAAATCTCTGCTGCCTCCATGTCTTCCTTGACTTGCTGCAGCCATCCTATTCCTGGTCTACCTCTCCTTCTACGTCCCGGTTCCCATTGAAGTATTTCATATATTGGTGTTCCTGGGCCTACTCTCCATGTGTGCCCTAGCCAATTAAATCTCTTCTGTTTTATTTTTTTGTTGACTATGTCCTCCTATACTTCTTCCAAGATTTCTTGATTACCTTTAATTAAAAAAAAAATCATTTTTGTTAACAATTTTTTTTTTTAAATGTCAATTGTTATTTGATTAATAAACATGTAAAAAAAAAACGGTTAAAATGACTCGAAGAAAAAAAAAATTAATGCCATCGGAAAGCTGACTTCGAGACCTAAATTTTGAAAAAAAAAAAAAATCCGTTTTGGACTAAATGGCATAAAATGGCGGACAATTCAAATTTTAAATAACATATTCAATTGTATCCGCTGGGTTCAATATTTTTGTACCAAAATTTCGGAGTATTTTTGCTATAACAAAAGGAATATTTTCTGAAAGTTTCAACCCGGTCGGTACAATAAAATTTAAAAAAAGACACAGATTTTTGCCTGTTTTTTCAATTTTGTAGGTTATTTACACATTTGAACTATTTAAAACCAACGAGGGTTTGTTGAAAATTTCATTACGAAAAGTTTATTTAGTTTTTTGTTTGTCTTGATCCGACTGATATAACCGGAGTTATTCAAATTTTAAGCTCAAAAAACGCGTTTTGAAAATTTAAATTGTTTATAAACAAAAGAGTACAAGTTTTTCGAGGTTCAAAACTTATGACAATACTTTTGGTGATACTCCAGAGAGGATAAAATCATAATATTGCTGTATTTTAACCTTTTTCGATGAAATCAGGAAAAACAACCGAAAACATCGCATCATTTTTCATCATGACAATGCCAACTCTCACAATTGATTATTTGACGGACAAAAATATCGAATTAATGGCTCATTGTCCATATTCACCTGATTTATCGCCTAACTACTTCTTGTTGTTTCCGAATGTCAAAAAAAACTGCGTGGACAACGATTTTTATCACCTCAAGAAGCTGTTGAATCCTTCCAAAATCATGTTTTTGAGGTACCAACTTCAGAATGGAAAAAATATTTTGAGAATTAGTTCCAACGCGTGCAAAAGTGTATAAATCTTAAAGGCCAACATTTTGAGAAACAATAAAATGATTTGTAACAAAAAATTTTTTCTTTTATTGTTTTTGTAAAAACTTAAAAAGTAGCCATCGTACACGCAATCTACTAAGATTTGTAATAGTTTCGCAAAATAGATAGTATTCTTGTACAGTTAGACATACATGACTTAAGAATGTTAAACGCAACATGTTTCAGCGTCGAAAAAGATTACCCGATATGCGTACAAAATTGGAAACATGATTTTTACATTTTTGTTATTCCATTATGTCAATGTAGGTTATTATGTTGGTTTAATATTACGTTGTTTTCTTTTCCTAATGTTATTTCTTTTGTGTGTATAATTCATCAATTTTAGAATAGATTCTTTTGACATTTAATGAAAACAAACAACCATATTTTTTTTCCAAGGAATTCTAAAATTGTTTAATTTAGTAAATTGAGTGCGAGATATTAATACTTAAAAAAAAATTTAATTGGTTATATTTTGAAGATGTTAATATTTTACACATTCTTTTCGTTTGATAATTTGACAGTTATATAAATTATTTATTAAAAATTAGCCTATAGCAACTGTATATTGTGTTTAAATTAGAATCAATGTTTACATATGTTTACTAAGTAAATGACATATAAGCACCAAATGGTGTTCTAGTCAAAATATATTAATGTTAATTATTATTATTATTAAAAAACCGGCCAAGTGCAAGTCGGATTTGCACAATTAGTGTTCCGAATCGTGACTGCGGAAGTATTCTGTGGAATTCAGTTACACATTCATCTTCAATATAAGAATTCTCAAGAATATATAAAAAGCGAGACAACTTTGTAGTAAAAGTTTAAAACAAATATTTACTAACTAATTTGGTTAATTACAAACAAATAAAATAAAATTATTTTGTCTCGGTACCTATCCGTCACCAGTTATCATTTAATTTATTTTATCTGTGATTGGCCAAATGCTTGAAGCAGTAATGTACTGAAAAGTATATGAATATATTACTGATGGCACCGAATACGTATTGTTATTTCGTAGCTCTTCTTCCTCTTGTTGTGTCTATTCGTTCCGGATGTTGCCATTCTAGCAATCTGTAGGAGGATATTTTTCTTCTTCCAGACCCCCTCCTTCCTTCCACCTTCCCTTGCAGTATTTGTTTCAGCAAACCATACTTTTCGTTGTTTCTCGTGACGTGTCCAAGATATTGCAACTTCATTGTCTTTATTCACATCATTAGCTCATTGTCTATTCCCATTCTTCTTAGAACCTCCTCATTGGTAACATGATCAGTCCAAGGTATTTCCAAAATTTTCCGGTATAACCACATCTCAAAAAAAATCTTCTTACATGACGCCTCCGTCAATGTTCACGATTCCATCCCATACAACCACACGGGAAAAACATAGCGTCTTAGTAACCTATTGTTTACCGTTAATATTAAGTCGTCGCATCTAAATAATTTAGCCATTTTTAGGAATGCGACTCTTAACCTCTCTATTCGATTTTTAATCTCTACTGAGTAATCTCAGGCATCGTTTACTCTTATATATATATATATATATATATATATATATATATATATATATATATATATATAGTAGTGGTTTTTCGGGTATCCCGTGTTATCTTGAAGTCCCTTGATGGACGGTTTCGCTGACGTTTCGATGGAATCGGTGTCTTAGCGTTGAATGTCGCTAAGACACCGACCAGTGATCAACGCTTTGAAAAAGATGGATGAGATTCCATCGAAACGTCAGCGAAACCGTCCATCAAGGGACTTCAAGATAACACAGGATACCCGAAAAACCACTACTACATTTCACACCCGTGAGAACATTCGTCAAAACATATATATATATATATATATATATATATATATATATATATATATATATATATATATATATATATACATACATACTTGTGTTTTTTCTATCGGCTGGTTATTTACTACCAGTTTTTCTAGCTCTTAGTCCCGGTTAAATTCGCAATTTTCCACTGAAAAAATCTCCATCATATTTTCAAGTCAAATATATATATTTTTTTTATCAGTTAAATTTTCAAACATAATGTACTTGTGATAATTTTTTCTCAATCTACACGTTATGGAGTATATTTCAGGATTTTTTCAAAATCTTAAAGATAGGGTGGGGGCACAGCAATTTTTTGTCATTTCTAATTCATTAATAATATAAAGAAAAGTTTGTTCGAGCATTACATCATATATATTTTTAAACGATTGATACCCCACTTGCAAAAAAATCTTATTCACATCCCCCCAAAACTAACCCCTCAAAATTAAACTTTCAAAACTACACGGCTCTGAGTGAGCCATCAAATTTTATATTTATGTTAAAACTTCCTGTGTCATATAGTTTCGGAGGAAATCGGGTGTAACAGACAAACACCGAAGTGATCCTATTAGTGTTCCATACGGAACATTAAAAGAAGTCCTACGTATCTAAGCCCCACGCAAACCGCCACACACAATGGTCAGTTAATAATAACCTTTTAAACGAATCAGCCGAGATACAGAAAGCTAGTAGATTCTTCTGGTTTTCTAGGCATAGGTTCTTAATAACTCCGATGATAAAGACCACCATTGTTTACTAACTGTCGTGGAAACAGATTTCGAAGTTACTTTCTCCTCCTCTTTGACTACTGTATTTGTTTCGGTCGGCGCCATGGACATAATTACAAAAATCTTTTTTGTTCTTTTACCAAGAAATACTTTATCAGGTTTGTTGGCTTCTGGTCAATAAGGCAGAATTCCAGTACATAAAGCATGGTACGACTACCCAAAAGACTTCGGACAGTAATATAACTCGACGCAATTAGTTGCAGCAACTAGTTGACAACTTTTTCCCCTCCACAAACATCCACAAAAACGGTCAAAATAACATATACTAAATACAACTTTATTATAGCTACGCACCTCATTGCCACTGGATTCACATAGGTGCACATAGGTAAAAAATGGCAGACAGCAACAGTGCATACACGCAAAAAAATGTTTCTAAATGTGATTAGATGATTAACTTCTTAAGGTACACAATGAGACTTTATGATGATATATATAGTTAGAATAGAAATTCAAATCTTCGATTGGCACTACTTGAGGGCAAGTTATAGGCTCCCTCCAACAAACGCACATGTTCCCTTATTTTTTTTTATTTTTACAAGAAACACTTGAGAATATGTAAAAAAAAGTACATTTGAAAAATATGCTACTTTTTTGTATAAATATCAAGGGTTGATCTAACCCCTGCAGCAATTTTCAATTTTTGGCACACCCAGGACAGCGTGGCAGGTTCTCTTATGTTCCTGCTATTCATCGACAAGTCTATATGAAAATTGCTTTGATTTTTCTGTTTATAGACGATATACCTTGCATTGTCTCTGCCACTAAGCTTGATGAGCTTTAATAAAATATTATTTCATTCTTTTATAGATCTTCAGTTATGTAAAAAAGGTTCTTAACTCTAAAAAATCGAAGTAATACATCTCAAACGTGAGAACTGAATCTAATAGCCCAAATCTTGATTTGAACGGCGAAATATTACAGTGTGCACCTTCGGCAAAATTTCTAGAGAATTTTATCGACTATCAATTATATCGGTTAATAAATATTGAACTAATATACTCTAAACTAAACAAATGTGCATTTATTTTAAATAACTTTAAAAAATATGTTTCCGCTGACAGGCCTAGGCATGTTCATAAAGATACGATAGGATTTAAAGTTTAATCATGATTCTCTTACTTCACTTCGTCCGTACGGAGCACTTATAAGATCACTTCGGTGTCTGTCCGTTTGTCACACCGGATTTTCTCTGAAACTATTTGATATAGAAAGTTGAAATTTGGCACTAATATAGGAATTGATGACCTCTTCAGAGAGGTGTAGTTTTGAAAGTTAAATTTTGACTTAAGGGATTAGTTTTGGGGGTAAAATCGGAAGTGGAAGAAAAAAATTTTACCAGGTCATCGAGTGGGGTATCAAATGAAGGCTTTTAAAAACCCAAGTTCAAAAATATGTTTAATGTAATACTTGCGCACACTTTTCTTTGTATTATTTTTAAAACATTGCGAAAAATCGCTTTCTCCCCCCCCCTTATCTTGTAAAGTACTGATCAAAAAGTATTGAAAAAATTCTGGAGTATTCTCCATAGGGTGTAAATTGAACGACAATTATCATGAGTCCATTACCTTCAATAATTTATCTTGTATACAAAAAAATAAAAATGTCAAAGTCAGTTTTCAGTGAAGATGGGAAAAAACTTTGTTGAAAACTCATTTCGGGTATGTTTTGTAAAGTCATTGGTTATTTTATACCTCTGTAACAAAAAAACGCAAACTCAGTCAACGTACGGAACACTAATTGTGCAAGTCCTACTTGCACTTGGCCGGCTTATTATTATTTAAAACAGATTTACTTCAAATGGAAAATTGGTAGTACGATCTGCAATTTTGTTAACTTTGCCAATAATGCAACCTTCAGTCCCAAAAAATTAGTAATCTAAATCTAATTTAGAGCGGGAAATTTTTTTTCTCAGTAATTCGATTTAGAGCTAGGACATTATAATTTCCTTCTCTTTCACCAAGCTCCTATTACCAAACTAATTTTGGATTAAACAAGAGCTAAAATGGTAAAAATTTATGTTGATTTTGGCACGTGGTAAGATTGCATTTCAATTTACATAATATATTCAAACTTACTGTTTAATCCTACAGCAGCCGCAGCTAATTTTTCGAAATTCATTTTCCTCATTTTTATCACCTCTTATAATCTCATAATTTATTACGAACAGACATCTAGATCTCAACTGTCAATAAACGGTGCATTTTGTTTTTCTTTTTCAATGATATATCAGATTATTTCAAAAGATAAAAACTTTAAAAGCTTCCCTGTCGAAAATATAACCGAGGCCGACATCTCCGGCATAATGTAACACCAGCCTCTCATTTCGAAACATCAATCTTTGTTATGATCTGAAACCTGACATTTACAAGGAAACTGAATGTTAACATTTT
This sequence comes from Pachyrhynchus sulphureomaculatus, assembly GCA_019049505.1. Taxonomy (NCBI): domain Eukaryota; kingdom Metazoa; phylum Arthropoda; class Insecta; order Coleoptera; family Curculionidae; genus Pachyrhynchus; species Pachyrhynchus sulphureomaculatus. The sequence goes on along the minus strand of CM032456.1, from coordinate 166,771,534 downwards.
AATGTTTTAGATGGATGTTGAGGTGACGAAGGTACAAAATAGTCTAGATAGAACCTTTAATGTTGTTTGTAATGTAATGTACATATATTATTTTTTAAAATTAATTATGACAAGGTGCATAAAAGCCGATTAATTAGAAGGCGCCCAAAGAAAAGGTTTAATTTTAAAGTATTTTTATTTAAAAAAGATTTAAAAAAATATTCTTTATGGCATCTGCAACAACAGTCTATATCAACAAACTATTTTTTGAAAATACGGTCAGCTAAAAGTGAATCCTTGTGTTTCCAGGACTCTCCTAAGCGAGCAACTAAATTATTGATTGGCATGTCGTTTCGTAATCGCTTCATTTCTTACCCGATATTTTCTTTGAATTGTTTCGGGTATTGACGATTATTGTTTTAGTTTTGAGATATCTCCACAAGAAAGAAATCTATGCACGTCAAGTCAGGGCTACGATGTCACATTTTTTTGGAAATGAATTCATTCGCGAAAATTTCTTATATCGGCAAAAATGCTGCTAAAACCAAGGTCTTTCGTTATGATAATCAATTTTTTTAAAATCTGGCGTGAAAAAGTTCTCAATTGTCACTACATATCGCTCCGAATTAGAAGTAGCTGGGGACTCCCTTATATTTAAAAAAGTACGGGGAGATTATTCCACGTACTAACATTTCAGCATAAGCAGTCCCTTCCGGAGAATGTAAACGCTTTTGAAACCTTCTAAATTTGTGGGACTCCAGTAACGCAATTCTTTTTATTAAAGTTAGTGTTAAGGTGCCTAATCAAAAAATAAACATTTGGCATTTTTGCCAGCTGCAGCAGCAAGTTCACAGTATCGAGTAGCAACAGTAACGGGAGCACTTGAAAATATTCTACCATCCCACAGTGTGTCGACTAGTACAAGTTAGCTGGACAAAATTATTTTTTTCACTTATTTCAATTGTTTATGTATATTCTAGGCATATTAAGTTATTTTAAGAAAAAATTCATCGCGTTGGTTTTTTTTATGGGCGTGGCTAATTTTTTCCCCTAAATTAGTCAGCTACGCAGACATATTTAACGATAACTCGGGAACAACGTGTCAGATTTTTATAAATAAAACATTAAAAAATGCGTAACAAAATTTTATTAAAGTTGATTGAATATTATTTTATTCTATCTTTTATCGTTTTGGAGTTATTTAGAAATTAATGGAGAGAAAAAAATTTTTTTCGTGTAAAATTCATTATTTTTTTCGGTAAAAAAGCGCAATAACAAAAGAAAAACAAAATATTATACATTTTTTCTGACAGCTGCGTATCTGGAAAATAAAATAAGGTATTAATCATGAAAATCGGTTAATAAATGTGGGTTTTATTCACAATTTACCGCAGATACTCAATATCGATAAAATTTGTGTAATACAGCCACCCTTGCATATCGCGGTAGGACTGCATCAGCTTACCAGGTAGATAACGGAACTAAAGGGCAAGGGTATTTTGTATGGTTATTAGAATTAAAAATTATAATACAGTGTCTTTCATTTAGCTGCATTTCGCTTACCTGTCCAGCTGCACAAAACATTGTATAACAAAAACAAAATATTCTGCGTATGTGCACGAATTTTTCTACAAACTTGAATGTGCAACTAAATGAAAAACACTGTATTATTATTTTTAATAATAACCAGATGAAAAATCATTTATTGCATTTGTCAATTAAAAATAAAACAATTAATCCATATTACTTAGTTTTATTGACACAAAAAGGATAAACTCAAATAAGACCTGCCTTTCAGGTAGGTAACTTGTGCATTATACATACATAAGTAGTTGGTATTTTAAAATGTTTTTGATTTTTTTAAGGTACATATTTCTTGCTGTTTGGTTCAAAAAAAAATTGTTTTTGAAAATTCCAGTCAAAAATTGTTTTTGTTTAATGTTAAAATAAATGTTATAAATGCTCTGTAATAAATTTAGCATAATGACACTGACTGTAATTATATGTAAAATAAAAATATTCATTTATTGATAAAGAAAAATTTACAAGTCAAGGTTATATGCTTAGTACAAGCACTACATAACTAAAAATAGTAGCTGAACCTAATAATCATCATCAGAGTCTTCTGATGAGTCGTTTACTGTATAATCGTCATGGCGCAAAAGAACTCGCAATAAACTGTATGTCTGCTTCATCCAACCAATTCTTATTTTTAATTAAAAAACGCTCCTTCGACTTTCCTGAAGCCAACCATTTGGCACCAAACTTATTAGACAAGTTGGATATCTTCAACTTTATTTCTTTTTGGCTGCTTTCAGTAATGTCACCAAAGTGAAATTTTGAAGAAAGAAAGTCATATACATGCGAGTTTTTTTCATTCTTCGTGTGTTTCAACCACTCCTCAAAAAAGGCTACCCTTGAAATAGAGTAAACGTGTTCTGGAAAAAAAGAAAAAAAAAAAAACATGTTGTACTGAAGTGTGCTAAACAATATGTGTATTTTTACGAAGAATAAAGTTATTTCTGTGTAATATCTAAAAACTAGCCCGGATAGAGGTGAATGTCTGTATATTCTGAACTTTCAAAGTTTTTTTTTAAAAAAAAAAAACACGCTAAAATATATAGGCTATTTAAAAAAAAAATACTAAAAATTCAAATTAATAGATTCTGATTAAAAAAATACATTAAAAAATAGTACTTACCCTCAGTATTAATATTCATTACAAAAACTTTCACAATATTACAATATGTCACTATAAAATGTGCACGAAAGTGTCGCTAAATTGCAACTGATTGATTGAAAGAGCTGCATTAAAACTCATTAGCTGACTTCTGACGCTTATGACTCGCCACCTGCAAATTTGATAAACAACCTTTTCTTGGAATTCGGGGTTTGGTGGTGTTGTTTACGTTTTGCAAATAAGATTTCCTGGAAATCATAACATGAATTTTGTCCACCTAGCATGTTCTACGCGACACACTGTCCATCCGTGAAAACCTCTATAGTAACATTCATATATACATTTATATATATATATATATATATATATATATATATAATATATATATATATATATATATATATATATATATATGGATGTATATGCAGGATTGCGACCGCCGTTCCGTATATTAGCGGACTGTATCTGCATCTATGGGCTAGTCATAAACGCCATCATGAAGGAACTCGCCAGAGTTTACTCTTGTTTGTGCATGTTTAAAAATGCCTCAGACCATTAACAATCCTGCAGATTGTGAAATACACGCTGTAATTCATCGGCAGATTCATGAAATGTTTGGCTAAAACGCTATGAGCGATAGAATCGTAAGAAAATGGGTTAGAGCAGGGGTGCTCAAACGGTCAATCGCGATCGACAAGTTGATCGCGAGTGCTTTTTGAGTCGATCTCGAGAAAAAAATTCCGATATAGAACTATTCACAGATTTTGTTTTAGGTAACTAAAACAAAATGTAATGAATAAACTACTAAAATTTATTCGATCCACAATTAGGCCAGAATAACCCCCTCATCACTTTATCGTAATAACCCCCTGCTAGCGGCAAAAGGCGGCTTTATCAAAGGAACGCGCGCCGATTTTTCTAGAAACTTCGGGCGGCGTGTTTGACGGGAACATTCGAGATTTCGTTCGCGCCGATATAAATGTTGCGCCTGCAGGAATAGGAGTCAGTCTGAGTTGTAACTTGAAGGCGATACATCGATACAAAGTTTATTAATAAATAGTCCAAAATTAGTGCGGCGAAGAAAAGTAAAACTTATCATTTTAATAACGATTGGGAGGAAGAATTTTTCTTTCGTATGGTAAAGGATAAGTGCATTTGTCTTATTTGCCGTGCGTCAGTTGCAATACCTAAGCGTGGGAACTTAGAGAGGCATCATAAAACGGTTCATAAAAACTCTGAAAAGGATTTTCCGTCACAGAGTGAATTAAGAAAACGAAAAGTACGTGATTTGATAACTTGTTTGAAAAAAGAACAAACCATGTTCACAAGACCAGCCAAACAATCAAAAGCTGCAACGATCGCGTCATTTAAAATATCTCATATATTGGCGAAACACAAGAAAACCATTTGATGATGGATTGGTTGTGAAGGAAGCATTTATTGAAGCGGATGAGACTTTATTTGGAGATTTTAAAAATAAAACAGAGATTATGTCTGCTATTAGGGAACTTCAGTTCGTCCGACTGTCACAAGGCGTGTTGAAGTCATGAGTCAGGACATGGCAGATGAACTAAAACATGATATCATGGAATGTACATACTTTTCTTTACAGTTCGACGAATCCACCGATATGACAGACACTGCCCAGCTGTGTATTTTTATTCGAATAGTATTCAATGACATGTCGGCTAAGAAGGAGTTCTTGACAATGATTCCTCTGAAAGGAAAGACCCGTGGCGAAGATATATATGACGTTTTCTTCAATTTTGTAACAAACTACAAGCTACCAATATATAAACTAGTGTACATTACAACCAATGGAGCACCAGCAATGACTGGAAACAAAAACGGTTTTGTGTCGAGCTAATGATGATTTCCTTTCATTTTTCTCTTTCCATTGCATTATACATCAACAAGTTTTGTATTCAAAAGTTCTAAACATGGAGGAGATTATGGGCATTGCAGTAAAAATTGTGAATTCTATCCGTGCACGTAGCTTGCAACGACGGCTCTTTAAATTGCAGTTGGAAGATAGTGAGTCAGCTGAACACACTGATTTAGTTCTTCACACGGACGTCAGGTGGTTGAGTCGCGGAAAATTACTAGAAAGGTTTCAAGAATTATTGCCCGAAATAACAGCTTTTCTGGACGAAAGAGGTGATGACACTCAGATGCTGAAAAACGGAAAATGGCTGACTGATTTGGCATTTTTGACAGACATCACAATGCATTTAAACACCATTAATTTGGAGCTTCAAGGTAAAGGAAAAACTATTATTGAGATGATTAGCGCAATAAACGCATTCAAAAGTAAATTGCAACTTATGATAGATCAACTGAAAAGAAAGGATCTGAAAAATTTTCCGTCTTTGAAAGCAAGGATTCCTCAGTTGAATTATGATATTTATGAGGCAGAATTATCAAATATTTTAGGCCAATTCGAAATACGTTTTTATGATTTCAGTAAATTGGCATATATCGCATCATTTATGAGTTATCCTTTTTCGTGTAAAAACATTGAGGAATTAGCTACTGAAATAGCAAGTCAGTTTAACATGGACTCATGTTCTGTTGAAAATGAGTTAGTGCCGATTATATCAGATATACATCTCAAAGCCACAGCATCTGATACAAAATTCTGGTGTTTTATATCTGAAAATAAATATCCGAATCTAAGGCAAATCGCCCTTCAACTGACGGCAATGTTTGGGTCAACTTACTTGTGCGAGTCTGCATTTTCTGAAATGAAGATAATTAAGTCAAAATATCGCAATCGACTAACTGACGAACATATGTCATCATGCTTGCGATTAGCACTCGGTAATTACGTACCATCTAATGAAAAGTATGCTGAGGACATGCAGTGCCACGCTTCAACATCCAAAGTCACTCTTTAGTTAAGTTTAGACACTAGAACTCGTTTGTTTTGTAAAAACCAATAAACTCGCAATTTTGAATAATTATGAGTTTTTTCATTTTACATTTTAGAGCAGACCTACACTTACCTTGACTAAAAAAATGCATATTGTGCGGAAAACTAATATCTATGCCACAATACACCCTACCTAGACGACAATCCTGCATCACACTTACTCGCAGCCTCTCAGAGTCGATCGATCGTAGTCTAATAATATTGAGGTAGATCGCCAGCAGTTCAAGTTTGAGCACCCCCGGGTTAGAGCATTTAAAGATAATCAAACATACATGCCGGATGAGGGACAAAGTGAGCGACCGTGAATTAGTAATGATGACCTGGTGTAGAAAGTTGATTAAAAATTGTAACAAAACAGACGCTACGATTTCATCATTGTCTAATGTGTTTTTCCAAGTTTCAAAAAGTATTAACTATGAAACTGTGGTAGAAGTCTTCAATTAGCGGACGTTCTGCTCACGCTGGATACCCAAAATACTGACGGAGGTGCACAAAACCAATCGCTTAACCACTGCTTTGACTTTCCTCGAGAAGTATAGTGCCGAAGGTGATCAGTTTTTAAGCCAAATTGTCACTGGTGATGAAACCTGGATTACTCACGTTACACCAGAATCAAAACAACAGTCCATGGGATGAAGGCATTCAACATCACTCAAGAAAGTAAAATTGTGTTCTGAGACAGGTAGGGGGTGGTGCTTGTGGATTTTGTGCCTCAGAGGGGGGTACAAAAAATGTTGAGACATGTTGTGAGACAAATAAACTGCGACATGCAATCCAAAGCAAGGCTCGTCATATGGCTCGAAACAACTTGATCATCCCTTTATGCCTGCACTTAAAGTAGCACCTTGGCTATCAGCGTTACGACACTGACAACGACGTCAAAATGGCCGTGCTGCAGTGGTTAGCAAATCAGGAGGCAGATTTTTCTGAGGATGGAATACAGAAGCTCGTCAAGTACCTCGATATAGGTGGAAATTATGTTGGAAAGTAGATTAGGGTCCATACGTTCAAGTGAAAATAAAATTGTAAAAAATAAATGGCCTGGTATTTTTTTAATATCAAAACGGTACTTACTTTAAAAACGTGCCTCGTATTAAATCAATACTTTTTAGCCTAAATAGAATCCTAGCAAAAAAGTGTACATTTTCTGAAAATACGTTCTACTAACCCTATTTTATTAAAAGTAATTAAAAAAAGAATAAGAAAAAGATAATGTGTTTTGCAGTAAATACACTCATTACCACACTTACTTCTCTTGTTTTGGTACCTGGGATTATTCGTAAAGCCATAATTTTTTTCGCAGCGTCCCTTTAAATTTCAAAACAGAAGTAAATTAATCAGCGCATCACAAATTGATAAGATAAGATAGTATATACAAAAAGTGCGAAGACAACATGGGCGAAGCACAACTAGGTTTCCGAAATGGGCTTGGCACTCGTGAAGCGCTATTCATTCTAGTACTTATACAAAGGTTTAGGGACGTCAGTTGTGACGTACATCTATGTTTTATCGACTAAACGAAGCTTTCGACAAATGCCAACACGACAAAATGATTGATGCTCTGACGAAGATCGGGATAGAAGGGAAGGATTTCCGCATTATTCTAAATCTTTACTGAGGTCAGAAAGCGGTAGTGCGAGTAGAAAACCATACAACAGATTTTATTTAAATTAGAAGAGGAGTAAGGCTATATGTACTCTCACATGTACTGTTCAATCTCTACGTAGAACACATATTTAGGAAAACTCTCGAGAATATCAACGCTGGTATCAAAATAAACGGCGAAATTATTAATAATATTCGATACACTGTTCTGCTCGCCGACTCCCCGGAGGATTTGCAAGAACTTTTGAGTAGAATCCATGAGGCAAGCCTGGAATACGGTCTGGACGTCCATATTAAGAAAACGGAATATATGTCAATATGTAAGACATCACCGACACCTCAATTCTTGACAGTGAACAACCAACCTATCGAGAAAGTAGCTATGTAGCAATATATGGGATTAACTCTTAATGACAGCTGGGATCATTCCAGGAAAATAAAAATTCGAAATAAGAGGGCTAGAGCTACATTTGTAAAGATGAGACATATCCTATGCTCCCACGACCTTAGTCTAAGTCTCCAGAGACGGAATCTTAGAGTCGTATGTATTCTCAAGTCTCTGTATGGTGTGGAAGCTTGGACACTTACGGCTGCATTGGAAAAAAGGGTCTAGGTATTCGAAATTTGGTTGTATAGACGGATACTCCGAATATCATGGATTGACTGTGTCACTAATGAAGAGGTCATCCGCAAAATGGGTTGTCAGCTAGAGCTCCTATACTATCAAACAAAGGAAGCTCGAATATTTATATTATATATATTATATATAATGCAAAATATCGATTACTACAACTAAGTATCCAGGGCAAGGTTGGCAGCAAGAGAGGCCCTGGCAGAAGAAGGATTTCTTGGCTGGCTAACCAGAGAAAATGATTTGGAGTCAATTTCACAGCGCTTTTTAGAACAGCAGCCAACATCCAGACCGAATAAGGCAAAGAAGAAGAAGAAGATCAAAAATTCGATTTCATCGTGCTACCAAACAGAAAGGCAAAATGAAACTATATTTTTTTTGATCAGAGAAATGTGAACAAAGATAAAACCCTCGGTGGATGTCAAACTTCGTTTTAATTCCTGGACTTTGTACTTGCAATTAAAATGACGTAGAAATTACATCAACGTCTCGATGTTTATTTACGAAATTTACTTGAAAGTAATAATTCAATATCATTTAAATATCATTAAATCTCACAGCTTGCAGACGTCAGCAAAAAGTAGTCAATGCAACTAAATGAAAATAAAATCAAATCCCAGTTATTATGTTTTGTGTGTCATGACCCCGTTAAGCAGATATATGTAAAATAAAAAATGTATTCGTCATTTCCATATAAAATCTAAATCCAAACCCATCATTTCAAGGCTAGAAAAAGTCATAGACCTCAATTTAAATGCATTAAATACTTAAATGCATTATTATGTTATAAAATCAACTAATATAACATCATGCTCAAATTAAACAGTCAGTAAATACGATAAGAAAACTATTATCAGATATTTCGAGACAATATTTACTAACGCGTTCAACTACCTCTTAAGCATACAAATGACAGTAAAATTACGGACACAACTCCATGTTTGATGTTATTATAACTGCTTCTTTAAAGATAACAATTACCGTTTGAGTATAAGTTTAACTTGGCATGACAAACTTTATAATTTACATTTACCACTTGTTCTATTAGATCTACAATCTGTAATTGCTAGCAATTACTAAGATAAATTTAAAATATGTAAATAAAACTTAGATAAGAGAACAGGGAAAGGAGGATTTTAAATTAATGAGACGAATGAAATTTACACACATCTTTAAAAAAATTAACACATACGTCTTTAAAAAAAATCTGCAATATCATTGATCTTTACCTCGCATTACCCACGACATATTGCAAAATTTGTAAACATTCACTGACAGGAAAGCAAATAAACGAAACCTGAATTTGAAGTTTCCTTAGAAAGCTTACGGCATAAACCCTTTCATGTACGCATGGGATGCGGACAACAAAATAATGGCAAATCGTTGGTCGGTTTTAGAAGAATAAAATAATAAAAATATTTTAATATATTTTTTATTAAATTTATTTCAGAAAAGCTGACTCAAATCTCAAAAAGGACCTTACGTCTGACTAACGATTTTCAATATTGGAGAGTTCTAGGGTTGACTAGTGGCATCTTGAAAAAAATATTTATAACATTATTTCTTAAGGGTCGATTTTTTCCTTTATTACTAAGACCCGCTGTTTAAAATAAATTTTCTAGTTTCAATATATGCAGTGAATTTTCGTACACGTGGTATATATATTTATATAAATATATATATATATATATATATATATATATATATATATATATATATATATATATATATATATATATATATATATATATATATATACATATGTATATATATATATATATATATATATATATATATATATATATATATATATATATATACATATGTATATATATATATATATATATATATATATATATATATATATATATATATATATATATATATACATATGTATATATATATATATATATATATATATATATATATATATATACATATGTATATATATATATATATATATATATATATATATATATATATATATATATATATACATATATACAAGAAATAGTCCCCTACAAAATTAAAGGTGAGTTAACCTTTAAATTTGCCATTTATAATTTAGTTCAACTACGATGGTGTTTTTGTGTGTTATCTACTTAGCCGTGAAAATGATGTCGTCCATGAAAATTATTTAGTTATCAAATTCCTGCACATACTGGTCAACCTTATAAAAACTATAGATCCTAAGCCTACTATTGACTTCATGAAAAATAATACAAAAAGCAGGCAGTCAATGTGAAGCCGTCTCTCTGCAAACGAGATACATTCGCCGTCGTTAGGGTATGATAAGTCTTCTGTTTACAATGTAACATGAAGAATGCAAGGCAAATCTTCAGCCAGGGTCGTACATTAAAAAAGGAGAAATAACTCATTCTATTTTTTTTAAATATAATTGTTGAAGAAATAATTTGATATTTAAACTTAATTTCTTAGTAAAAATCAGCATCGACTACTAAAAATGAACAAAGTCCATATTTCAGCAGTGACCCACTCTCTAGATCTATGACCTCAAAAGCCTTCGACGAAAAGTATGCTTTTAGTTTTTAGACTTTTACCAGCCAGCTGCAATTTGTTGTATCTGACCGCGATGTTACGCTAGTACTATAATAAGTATTCTAATTCGGCTGATGAGCCGAGATACGGCGAAATACGCTCCGAGATGAATTGACAAACAGAAGCACAGTGGCAAACTGCAGAAATATGGACTTTGTTCATTTTTAGTAGGTTATGCTGATTTTTATAATCATAGAGTACAGATTGCACTACCTGATGGTAATTGTTGCCAGCTTAGCTGCACAATTCTCTGTCGGTTTGTAGCCTTAAAAGTCTCGGACGGAGGGCAGGTATGTTCTTAAATTTTTAGTTTTCACCAGCCAGAGATACAATTTGTTGTGTCTTACCGTGATGTTACGCTAGTACTGCCATAAGTACTGCAAATTTTGTTTCCTTGTTTCTCGATCCTAGCTCGTCTGACGATGAGCCGTGATACGATGAAACACGTTCTGAGATGGATTGACAAACAGGAGAACAGTGGGTCACTGCTGAAATATGTACTTTGTTCATTTTTAGTAATTCATATTGATTTTGATATACGTAGAGTAGAACTCTAACTATCGCACTGTCTAACGGTAATTGTGGCCAGCTTAGCTAGACAATCTTCTGTCGGTTTGTAGCCTTAAAAGCCTCCGACGTAGGGCAGGTAGGCTTTTGGATTTTCGGCTTTGACCAACCAGAGATACAATTTGTTGTATCTTACTCCTATAATAATTTCTGAGCGTAAAATGGAACTAAATAATTAATTAAATTTTGAAATATTTAAAACATTTTCCTGAAAAGCGGCCCCAATGGAAACAGTTTTTAATGTTTATCTAAAAAACCTTTGGGTGGAAATGTAGGTAAACCTAATTATTTATAATCAGATTTTTAGATGAATTAAAGCGGTTTGAAAATTTTTATTTTTGAAGTTTACAAGTTTCCTGAACGAATAGAAAAGTTTTTTTATAAAATGCACCGTTGCGAAAACAATTATAAACAATCGAGAAAACGCTAATTTAGCCTTTATTTTTACTTCCCTTGCTAAACTTGGTATTAATGAAAATACCACTCTCCAAGACTATTGAATTTCTTCACATTTTAGAATCTATATATCACGAAAAACTTGGGTTCCCATTTCGATCAGTCCGTTGATCTATCGCTTTGTT
>CM032456.1:166670000-166757500 GCA_019049505.1 Pachyrhynchus sulphureomaculatus | reverse complement strand
GATTATGTATATATATATATATATATATATATATATATATATATATATATATATATATATATATATATATATATATATATATATATATATTTTTTCAATTTTCTTGGGTTTGGAGGTCAATTATAGAATGAACTTCCTAAATTTTATTGTGATTCTTTCCTTTTATTGACGCATCGGCACAGTTTGCCTTTCTCAAACTTTATTTTTATCGGGTTTGGCAGTACTATAAATGTAGTCTACATGTTGTGTTCGTCCCAATTTTTAAATTAAAATAAAATAAATGACAATGAAAAGTAATTAACATATGGTTCGTGTAACGAAAAATGAAAAAAAAGAATAAGTTGTGATTCAGTGAAATGGGCAAAGATAAATATTAACCTAAACATCCACGTCCAAGGTACGAACAGTCATAAAGTTAATTATTTTAGTTTTAGTAAATTAATAATATGCATTTTCAATTTTAGCCAAACCCGACAAAAAAAAATAAAAATTTTAAGAAAGGCAAACTGTGCCGAAACGTCAATAAAAGGAAAGGATCACAATAAAATTTAGGAAGTTTCATTCTATAATTGACCTCCAAATCCAAGAAAATTGAAAAATAAAAATAAAAAAATACATACCAGGTCAAACAAAACCATACATATGTGTATATATATATATATATATATATATATATATATATATATATATATATATATATATATATATATATAGGGTGGCGTTTAATATGCCCAAAGCAGCAAATCATTGCGTCAAGAGCAACTGCACAAAAATAACTAAAAATATCGCTTCTCAATAACTAATGAGGAAATGGAACCTTGAGGTTTATGGTTTTTCAGCAGGTATGCCAACGATTTTATTTCAGAAACAAGAGACTGGTATCTTGATAATAACCTGTAAAGTGTTGCTGTGCTTAATATATCTTTTTTTATTATTAGTTAATGCTATAATTAATGAAGAGAACTTTACCTCTGTCAGTTTAAAAAAGTTTCTAGTGAAGTAAAAACAAACTACATTTGGTGTTCACTGTTTAAACCAAAGCAATTAATACATAAAAGTCGAAATCTACCCTACGAAAATAACTTTTTATTTAAACCCGAATTTTTGGTAATACTACGAATTACTATATTTTCATTAAAAAATGTTTAACTTTTATTGTAGTTTCATTAATCGTACGCTACCGTGTAAAAAATCAATTTTTATAACTAGCTGAAAAATCCTGTAGCAGATAAAACATGATGCAAATTTCGGAAAAATAGGAATGAAAATACTTTCTACATAAAGTAAGTATCACAAAGTTCACTATTCATTTTTAAGAGTAGTAAAATTACTAGCGATTTGTATTTGAAAAATTTTAAATTTCTTTAAAAAACTCTACCGATGATCGACAAAATTCATAGAATTTTCAATTGTAGGGATAAAAGTTGTTACTCCAGTTGTATTGTAAAACTAGCTCTTGGCGCTTATAGTATTACGGCACCGGCTCTTATTCGGACTGATATCGTTATTACTGTCGTTTTATGTTAAAAATTTGAAGTATAACAACTTTTTATTCGTATGCATACGCAATTTTTTTAAAAACACAGTTAGATTGAAGTTATGTGTTAAAACAGACCTATAAATAGTTTCGTCTTTTTTTTTTCAGTCATATCTAAACAGCGTAGCTTAGATATAACTGTAGAGTTAAATAAATTTAGTATAACAATTATGAAACATATTTAACAAACATGTATTGAACGTTGATCTACATGATCCATGGAATCACCCATTTCAATACATCAATACATTAAAATGTTTTAATAACGCCCTGTTTATATATATATATATATATATATATATATATATATATATATATATATATATATATATATATATATATATATATATATATATATATATATATATATATATACATATATATATACATATATATATATATATATATATACATATATATATATACATATATATATATATATATATATATATATATATATATATATATATATATATATATATATATGTGTATATATATCTATATATATATATATATATATATATATATATATATATATATATATATATATATATATATATATATATATAATATATACATATATATATGTATATATATATATATATATATATATATATATATATATATATATATATATATATATATATATATATACATATATACATATATATATATATATATATGTATATATATATATATATATATATATATATATATATATATATATATATATATATATATATATGATGCATTATTTGTCAAGCGGGACACCCTTGTCTCCATTACAGATTTTAAGATGGCGATTTTTGAAATTCAATATGGCGGCCATAATCAACCAAAAGGTGACTTTTAACAAAAAAAAGTTGGTTAAATTTATGATAAACATTTAGTTTAAAGTGTAAAATGGAAAAACCAGTTGTTTTTTCATATTTTGGGTGTACCGATTATAAATTCAATTACAAAAATGTAATTTGTCATCTGTCAACTGCCAAGCCCACTGTCAAAACACCCAAAATAACATCAAACCCGAGTTTTAGGTTAAATACGGAGTTTACCGAGAATTATTATATTTTCGGGTTACTGATAACAAATATGATCTGAGAATTACAAAACTGACAGCTATCAACTGCCAAATCCACTGTCAAAACTGACATAAAAACTTGAAAACCGAGTTTTACGTTTAATACCGATTTTTTTCACAATTATCATATTTTTGAGGTCATTTATTATAAATTGATTGTAATTTGACAAAATAAAAAAATTGACAGCTACCTACTGCCAAGTCAACTGCCGAAATTGACAAAGTAATAAAAGAAGCGGGGTCTAAGTTGAATACGAATTTTACTCCCAAATATCATGTTTTCGGGGCTACTGTTTACGAATATGATGTCAAAATTACAAACTTGACAGCTAACAATTGCCAAATCAATGGTGAATACTAACAAAATCACATTGGCAACTAGTTAAATATGGATTTTACTGTAAGTTATTTGGTTGTCTTTGTCTATAACGTGGTAAAGCCAATATTGTGAGTATGACATAGGAATTACAAAATTGGCAGCTGCCAACTGCCAAATTTACTGTCAAAACTGCCACAATAACATAAAAGCTGACGTTTTCATTAATTACGAATTTCACTATCAATTAATTTTTTTTGCAAGGAGGCTGTTTTCGAAGTACAGGATAAACTTGCTAAAATCACATCCAAACTATTGGAAAATGCAGCTTAAATACCGCTAATTTTGATGTAAAGTTTCCTATCTAAGTATTTCAAATATGCCAGACTAAATAATTCAACTTAAACTCTTTTAAATGTTCCGTAAAGTAAAACCCGGTTTTTAAGTTATTATGTCAGTTTTGACAGTTGATTTGGCAGTTGGAAGCTGTTAATTTTTTTATTTTGTCAAATTACAATCAATTTATAATAAATGACCTCAAAAACATGATAATTGTGAATAAAATCGGTATTAAACGTAAAACCCGGTTTTCAAGTTATTATGTCAGTTTTGACAGTGAATTTGGCAGTTGGTAGCTGTCAATTTTGTAATTCTCAGATCATATTCGTAATCAGTAACCCGAAAATACAATAATATCGGTAAAGTCCGTATTTAACTTAAAACACGGGTTTGATGTTATATTGGGTGTTTTGACAGTGGATTTGGAAGTTTACAGATATCAAATTGCATTTTTGTAATTGAATTTATAATCGGCACACCCAAAATATGAAGAAACAACTGGTTTTTCCATTTTACACTTTAAACTAAATGTTTATAATAAATTTAAGCAACTTTTTTTTGTTAAAAGTCGCCTTTTCAAAAATCGCCAAACGGAATTTTAAAGTACACGTCTTGAAGAAAATTTTGAGGCCCTACAGATCCTCCCATCTTAAAATCTGTAATGGAGAGAAGGGCGTCCCGCTTGACAAATAATGCCTCATATATATATATATATATATATATATATATATATATATATATATATATATATATATATATATATATATATTATATATATATATTATATATATATATATATATATATATATATATATATATATATATATATATATATATATATATATATTTATATATATATATATATATATATATATATATATATATATATTATATATATATACATATATATATATATATATATATATATATATATATATATATATATATATATATTATATATATATATATATATATATATATATATATATATATATATATATATATAAATCATATGATACTCAAATGTAATAAAGCTACGTACCATTATCCGTTTATCATGGACATAGAAATATTAGAATGGAGGAGGTAAGTTCTCGCGAGAAGCGTGGCGCTCATAGAAGGAGAAAGAAGTAATATGAGTCATTCTATCTCTCTTACTCGGCGCACTCCCACAAACTAAGTTAGAGTGCGTACCCGTGCGAGAATGTTATTCGTATTCTTCACTCGCTCTGATAAGAGAGACAGAATAACTCATATTATTTCTTTCTCTTTTTAACAACGCCACGCTTACGCTTACAGCAGGCTCTATACTTTACCTGCTCTATTCTAATATCTCAATGTTCATGGATAAATTTCAAAACAAATTGAAATCGACTAGAAATTTTAGCTTATTTCAGCTACCAAGAGTCCGGCATGCAATTTCTGGAAGGATGAATTAATCAAAAAAAACCGTGTTTGGTTGGTAATTGCTCTTTCTCTTTCTGAGAAAATGGAAGATTGAATCGGTCAAAAAAAAATTGCTATTTTAGCATAGTCTCTCGATCGCTGTTTGCCATAACTTTAAGTACCGTTGCGATTTTAGAAAATACCGAATCAATTTAAATATTCCATGAAAACATACTAATTATTAAGAATTTATCAGAGCCATCCTGATGGCTGATGTTATTTGCTAATGCATCTGCACAATAAAAACTTTCTCAACGGTGCATTCCAAGACCAAACTTAGCGGTGTAAAACAAGTGATGAGTAACCAACTTTAACGGTCGTGGACATCTTTAAACTTATTATGTTGCGGTCGTGTGGGTTTACAGAAATTGAGAATGTTTAAAATCATGTTCTGGAAGAATCATCTAGAAGATTATTTTTTCAAAGGCATTATGGTGAAAGATAGCGGGCACAATATTGCGGTTAAAATGATGTAGGAAATGGCGAATATGAAAAATACTATATCGATTATACGTACATATATACATAGAATTGATCTAAACCAATACTAGTTCTCTTTTTTTCAAAAACGTTGGGATAATTTGAAATAAAAAAAAGGCCAAGTGCAAGTTGTACTTGTGTGTTGTGTGTCGCAATTAGTGTTCCGTACGGTGATTTGTTTTAAAATAAAATAAAATCCTTACCTAGACTAGTTAATTAGGTCCCTGACATGTATCTATCTTACGATCCAATATGTATTTTCTCGTTTTTTCTTAGTCAATAATGTATAATAGTTATAGCTTCTTAGGTATCTAATAGCCTTAAATCAATCTAACTAAATTTAGAATCTAGTAGTAAATGTTTTAAACAAATATTTACTACCTAAATATTTGATTAATTATAAACAAATCAAATATAATTCAGTCATCATAGAAATTTATTTTATTTGTGATCGGCAAAATATACACCTTCACCGTATTGTCAAGAGAGTATAGTTTTTTTTTATATATATCTGATAAGTTAAATTTTTAAGCGTAGTGCACTCGTGGTAATTTTCGCTTAATCTGCACTTTTTGGAAACTATTCCAGAATTTTTAAAATTTTTTGATCAGGACTTTTCGAGATAGGGTGGGGGACAGCGATTTTTGGCTATTTTTTTTAAAATAATACAAAGAAAACGGTGCGAAAGTATTACATCATATATATTTTTAAACTCGTGTCTTTACAAGCTTTTATTTGACACCACACTTGATGACCTGGTAGATTTTTTTTTACTTCCGATTTGACCACCTAAAACTCTTAAGTCAAAATTTAATTTTCAAAACTGAACGGCTCTAATTGGACCATCAATTCCTACATCTCTGCCAAATTTCAACTTTCTAAGTCAAATAATTTCGGGGAAAAAAAAAGGTGTGACAGATGGGCAGACGGACACCGAAGTGATCCCGTAAGTATTCCGTACGGAACACTAACAAGAGTTTTTCAAACTGAAAAAACTACAACAGTATATTATTAACCACAATTTTTAAAGTGTCGTTTTTACCGTCCAATTGTTTTAAATCTCGAGGTACGTTATGCTTTGAAATTTGATTATTGTTAATGTTCCGTACGAAAGGAACACTTATAAGATCACTTCGGTGTCCGTCTGTCTGTCACACCCGTTTTTTTTTTCCGAAACTATCTGACATAGAAAGTTGGCACTAACATAGGAATTGATGGCCTCATCAAGGCCGTGTAGTTTTGAATGTTAAATTTTACTTAAGGAGTTTTGGAGGGTAAAATCGGAAGTGAAATCTTTTTTTTTACCAGGTCATCGAGTGGGGTGTCAAGTGAAAGCTTGTAAAAGGACAAGTTCAAAAATATATATAATGTAATACTTACACACAATTTCTTTTATTTTTAAAAAAGTGCGAAAAATCCCTGTCGTTATCTGGAAAAGTACTGATTCAAAAATTTTGGAAAAATTATGGAATATTCTCTACAAGGTGTAGGATGAACGAAAATTATCACGAGTGCATTACCTTTAATAATTTATCTGGTATATAAAAAAAAATCAGTTTATTACATTTTAACAAGCTATAGCTTTCAAATATCGGAATTCATCCTATATCTAAAAATAACGAGTTCCCATTTAATAAAAAGTAATCGGAACTTCTAAGAAAGAACAAGCCATTTGGATAAGGAAAAGCAAATGCACTTTTATTACAGATTTTTGTTCAAGCGTAAGACCTTTGTTAAAACATTATTGAGACTTTAAAATATCAAAGTTTCTAAATACCAAAGATAGTAAACACAAAATACTAATAATAATTCTTTATTTGCGCATAGTAATACACAATAATTGATTTGCTACATCATAATTAGTGATTTTAAGCTTAGAAAATTATAAATCAATTAAAAATGAAAAGTGGCCTTATTAAAAATTTGAAAGTTGCCTATAAAATTCTTTTTATATTTTTTCTTTGCTAAATACAAGATCATGGACCACTTATCCGATTAACGTACTTTTTTTTTTAAAACATCATATGTTCTCTGACCAGGTTATAGGCTATACTTTATTACGATAGGTAGCATAAGGAATGAGCGGTGGCGTAAAATAGTGAATGATGTCGGAAATAAGTTTGCCGCTAGCGCGTGCCTTTGCAATACACAGCCTAAACCATTAAATATGGAACAATATTATGTAGCAAAGAATATCTGTAATGTATAATCTATAATATATATAAATATAATATATATAAAATGCAACGTCTCTCTGTCTGTCTGTCTGTCCGTTAGTGCGCCTATCACTGAAGAACCACTTATCCGATTTACGTACTTTTTTTTTAAAACATACATATGTTCTCTGGCCAGGTTATAGGCTATACTTCATTACGATAGGTAGCATAAAGAATGAGCAGTGGCGTAAAATAGTGAATGATGTCGGAAATAAGTTTGCCGCTAGCGCGTGCCTTTGCAATACACAGCCTAAACCATTAAATATGGAACAATATTATGTAGCAAAGAATATCTGTAATGTATAATCTATAATATATATAAAATGCAATGTCTCTCTGTGTGTCTGTCTGTCCATTAGTGCGTTTATCACGCGGGAACCACTTATCCGATTTACCTGTCTTTTTTTAAATTCATACATATATTCTTTGGCCAGGTTATATAATAATAATAATAATCTATATCTATAATATATATATAAAATGCATTGTTTGTCTGTCTGTCTATCCGTTAATGCGCTTATCCCTCGAGAACCACTTATCCGATTTATGTGATTTTTTAAATTCATACATATGTTCTCTGACCAGGTTATAGGTATATATTTTATTACATCTATAATATATATAAAATGCAACGTATCTCTGTCTGTCTGTCTGTCCGTTATTTTCGATTTTAGTACTTTTTTTTTAAAAACATACATATGTTCTCCGGCTAGGTTATAGGCTATATTTTATTACGATAGGTAGCATAAGGAATGAGCAGTGACAATAATAGTAAATGAAGTCGCTAGCGCGTTCTCATGCAAAACACAGTCCTAACCATTAAATATGGAACAATATTATGTAGCAGAGAATATCTATAATATATATAAAAATGCAATGTCTCTCTGTCCGTCGGTCTGTCTGTCTGTCTGTCCGTCCGTTACTGTGCTTATCACTGGAGAACCACTTATCCGATTTACGTGCTTTTTTTTAAACATACGTATGTTCTCTGGCCAGGTTATAGGATATATTTTATTAGGTGACATAAGGAATAAGCAGTGACGATAATAGTGAATCAAGTCGGAGAAAAGTTTGCCACTAGCGCGTTCTCTTGCAATACACTCCCTAAAGCATTAAATATGGAACAATATCATGTAGCAAAGAATACAATATACATAAAAAGCAACGTCTCTCTGTCTGTCTGTCTGTCCGTTAGTGCGCTTATCACTCGAGAACCACTTATCCGATTTACGTGTTTTTATAAATTTATACACATGTTCTATATAATTCGATATAAGCCTAGATAATGGGAGATAAGGTGAGATAATGGGAGATAAGAAGAAATAATGGGAGATAAGTCGAGATAAGCCTAGATAATGAGAAATAAGGTGAGATAATGGGAGATAAGGAGAAATAATGGGAGATAAGGAGAAATAATGGGAGATGAGCAGTGATAAGCCTAGATAATGGAAATTATGTAGAGATAATGGGAAATAAGGAGAAATATTGGGAGATAAGGAGAAATAATGGCAGATATTTTATTACGTTGGGTAACATAAGGAATAAGCAGTGACGATAGTAATGAATCAAGTCCACGCGAGCGGAGCCGCGGGCCCGGCTAGTATATATATATATATTATATATATATATATATATATATATATATATATATATATATATATATAGTAGCCGTGCCTGCGACTCCACTTGCGTGGACTTGATTCATTATTATCGTCACTGCTTATTCCTTATGTTACCTAACTTAATAAAATATATCCAATAGCCTGGCCAAAGAACATATGTATTTTATAAAAAAAACACGTACATCGAATAAGTGGTTCTTGAGTGCTAAGCCCACTAACAGACAGACAGACAGACCCACAGAGAGACGTTGTGTTTGATAAATATTAAGTTAATAATTTAAATAAACACATAAA
The DNA here is from genome assembly GCA_019049505.1 of Pachyrhynchus sulphureomaculatus. Lineage (NCBI taxonomy): Eukaryota > Metazoa > Arthropoda > Insecta > Coleoptera > Curculionidae > Pachyrhynchus > Pachyrhynchus sulphureomaculatus. The sequence continues at coordinate 166,748,169 of CM032456.1, read as the reverse complement.
TGGGATAAGTGGTTCTCGAATGATAGGCACACTAACGGACAGATAGAGAGACGTTACGTTTTATATATATTATATAAATTTTTATTATTATTAAATATCCTGGTGCGTAACAGAGTGCAGCGGCAAACTTTTTTCCGATCTGATTTTCTATTATCGTCACTGCTTATTTCTTATATTACCTAACGTAATAAAATACATCCCATAACCTCGCCAGAGAACTTATGTATAAATCTAAAGAAAAAACGGATAGACAGACAGAGAGACGTTGCATTTTATGTATATTATAGAAGATATAGATAACCTGGCCAGGAAACAAACGTAATTAATTAAAAAAAAAAAAACACGTAAATCGGATAAGTGGCTCTCGAGTGATAAGCGCACTAACGGATAGACAGACAGAGAGACGTTGCATTTTATATATATTATAGAAGAATATAGGTAACCTGACCAGAGAACAAATGTCGGAATTAAAAAAAAAAAAAAAAACGTAAATCGGATAAGTGGTTCTTGCGCACTAACGGACAAACAGACAAATAGATAGGGAGACGTTGCATTTTATATATATTATAGATAACCTGGCCAGAGAACAAATGTATATTGTATTCTTTGCTACCTGATATTGTTCCATATTTAATGGTTTAGGCAGTGTATTGCAAGAGAACGCGCTAGCGGCAAACTTTTTTCCGACTTGATTCACTATTATCATCACTGCTTATTCCTCATGTTACCTAACGTGGTAAAATATATCCTATAACCTGACCAGAGAACATATACATGTTTAAAAAAAAAGCACGTAAATCGGATAAGTGATTCTCTAATGATAAGCGCACTAACGGACAAAGAGACAGACAGAGAGAGACGTTGCATTATATATATATATACTCGTATATATATATATATATATATATATATATATATATATATATATATATATATATATATATATAAATGCGTGAAATTCAATCCCATGGAGTCTAGAAAATAGAATAGATAGAAAAGGTAATAGTAATTAGAACAAACAATGTTTAGGACAGAATCAATAGGAACGCTGCTGCTGTCAAAACGAAAGATAAAACTTAATCCGCCTTGTAGCTTTTGACCTACTTTCATCAGTATCGCGGAACTAAGTTGTAGCATTGGAAAATTGGAATTAAAAAAAACATGAATGTGCTTATAGGCAAAGGTATATGAATTCGATACATCATTATGTATGTTTTGTTTGATATTTAAACTGTATATTTGTACTTCTTATCCATTTGTTTTTACATGCATCTATAAATAAACATCTCCAAAAACACTTATAATTTTATTTATTTGCATTAATGAATAAAATTCTTAAGTCCATCTCTGCAACCTATCATAAACAAAAAGTCAGAATTTTTATATTGTCCACTTAAAACGGCAAAAATCAGGATCTTATATTTTGGGACAGGCTATACTTCAACTTGCAAAAACTGCACGGCTTAAATCCATTCTTATTAAGAATAAAAAGAATATTAAGGCGTATGTCTTCCTTAAATGTTGGTAAAAGAGAATTTTGCATCATAAATCTTACTTAAAGATAAGTGTAGCTTAGGCATAATTTAAATTATTAGTTTTACTGAACAGAACGCATAGGAAAGAAGAAAGTCGTTGATGTTATCATTGTCCGTGTTTAATAAGCAGTCACTACTTTAAAGTATTATATATATATATATATATATATATATATATATATATATATAATATATATATATATATGTAAAGAGAGCGAGTGACAGAGTGCCGTTAGATAGAAAAGAATGTAATTAAAAGTAAGAAACACTTATTTTGGTTTAATTTTGTTGGATTTTCAGTAATCTCCTGAAAAGTAAATAAAATCATTGTTAGTAATGCACATCTCAATACGTTTAAAGGCATCAACAAAGCTCCTGCCATAAACCTTTTCTATAATTGTCTTTTCTATTTTTTCTTCTATAATTTTTCGGCATTAAGTAAGACATCTAAATCATTAAACTAAGCAAAAGCAGATGCACCTCCATTACAGGTTCCAGTTCGATCAAGCATAAAACCATTGTTAAGTTATGATCGTAAAAAACCTGTAACAAAAGCAAGTCCTTTTGCAAGAACCAGCCTTGTGTATCTCTCATCTTTATGAGTCATAATGTCAGACAAATTTAATAGTAAAGTGTACCAGCTTACTTAGTAAATACCGCAGGAGCTTTGTCGTTGCAAAAAGATGAAGTCGTAGTTTGTGTTTGGAATACAAAATTACCTTTATTTACGAATCAACAGTAGGCTTATAAGACTGTTCTACGAATATATATATATATATATATATATATATATATATATATATATATATATATATATATATATATATGTATTTATTTATTTATTTATCGTTCACGTCCCCGCCTGAGTAGAGATTTTACCCTTAACATTTTTCTTGATTACCGATTTCTATACCAAAATATACAAAGTATACTTTTTTTACAAAGTCAGTAATGTTTCTTTGGGGTTTTTTAACTACAAACTCACCACATATATAACAAAAAGTGTTGGGAGAGTTTTTACAACCATGATTAGCCATGCATTGAGTGTGAATTAAAGCAGATGGGTTAAAGACTGCAATGCGAGGTTATATTAACGGGAAGAAAACAAACAGCTGTGACATTTATCGGAACAGCCAACCTAATAACATTTACTTTACTGCCAACCTTATAAAATTCTGATTTTATTGCCAACCTAATAATATTCGAATATATTTTTTTATGGGTCTAGCACACGTGCTGCAGGGAGGTCCCTAAAGCGCTACAGGAACGACACGTGTAGGGAAAAAGCGATTCACGTTGTTCTTGAATCGCTGTAAATTCTCCTCTCTGGGAAACACAGTCCTGGGCAAACTATTCCAAAGGGATGATGTTCTCCATAAAAAAAGACTGCTTGAAAAGCGTTGTACGAGGAATAACAAGCTGAACTTCATACGGATGTGAAGTATCAGCGCGACGTGTATTTCTAATATGCACCGCTCTGGGAGGAATTAAACGGGCCACATCCTCAGAACACTTTCCATGAAAATACTTCTAGAATAGGCTCAAGTCGCCAACCGTTCTTCGATGTTCCCGCGAATCAAGGCCGCCGGTCTGTTCCGGGTCTCCAATTAGACGAACAACTCTTCTCTAAATTGAATCCAACAAACACAGTGTATGTTTGGGAGCGAAACCCCAAACATGGGAGCAGTATTCCATAGTTGGTCGAATTTGAGCTCTGTAAAGAATTAACAGTTGTTGTGGAGTGTAAAGCTTTCTGGTTCGAGGTCGAGGGTTCAATCCCGCAAGTCGGTATACTTATTTATTAAACTATTTAAGTATATTTAGCCTGACCACGTACATAGGTAGTAGTTGTTCGCATAAATGCAATAACGTCCGAGGCAGCACTACCGCGTTGCCTAAAAGAAGCTGTGAAATACAAAAATGTATGTTTCGGCACTTGGATAACGTTCACGGGTATTACAACATCCTCGCCGATATCCTTAAGATATGAAAAAGGGTAAAATCCCTAATCAGGCGGGGCGGTGGACGATAAAAAAAAATCCTTCAACTTTGTCCAAGTGTCGAAACATTCATTTTTGAATTTCACGGCACCTTTTAGAAAGAGTGATAGTGCTGCCACGGACGTTATTGAATTTCTGCAATAAATTAAATAGATAGTCGATTCTTTTTGTACTTGAAATGTGCAAGTTCGTTAACTATATAATAAAATTGTACCAAATTCCTTTTCGAAACGTAAAACTTATGGCATCACGGGCAGTTACTTCATAGCCACCCCCGGTATAAAAATTAATAAGAAAAGCCAAGTACATTATTATGTACTTAATAACCGTAAACTAAGATTATCAAAATTAAAAGGTCATAATTGTGCAATTTTCTATTTATCCAGTATAATATCATTATTACTTATGTACCGTTTTCACCGGTTGAAAATAAGTCAATTAGCTAATTTGGGTAACGACTACCAACAAATTCAATTACACAAGGCCCATTGTCACACTAAGCAAGAATTTCTTCTCTCAGTAACAGTAATTTTATTATTAGTGTTAATTTGGACTGAACTCATAAAAACTGTGTATAAAAAGGAAAATATAATTATTTTTAATTTGATAATACCATGTTTGAAACAGTTATAAATAATAACTCCTTAAATAATGAACAACTAACAAAAATTATGGGCTCTATGAGAATTTACATTATCGTCAATAACTGCAAGAATTCTGAGAAATTATTTGACGAATGTCGAAATAGCCAGATATTTTCCTGATGTTCGTTATCCTAAATAATAATGAAAAAATTAACATTACAGAAAACCACTTACTACCAATCTTGAAGGGGACAAATAATCCGAAAATTTTAATCTGCTGCGACAGTAAAGCAGCTATACAAGCTCTTACCAAATCCACCACGGACAGCTTGCTGATCAGAGAATGCGTGCAAGAACTAAACACGTTAGGAGGTAACAACGAAGTTACCCTAATGTGGGTACCAGGCCACCAAGGCATATCTGGCACCTTAGAGGACCCACCTGAACAGGTTGTAGGAGTTCCATTCGCTTTCGGTAATAACAAGATCAGGAAATGGTTGGACAAAGAACACCAACTCTCCTGGACTGCAGGAGCGGGGTGTCGTTAAGCCAAACTCCTTATGAAACAAACTACGACAGGCAGAACAAAGGAACTCTTGTCGATGTCAAAACAAAAACTATGCCTGAGTATAAGACTCCTTACGGGACATGTGGTACTACAAGCCCATTTATATAACCTCAACTGGCTGAACGGAAAACATGTCGGCTGTGCGAATGTCCTGCACTAATGGTTAAAAAATTCAGATACTGGGGTCAAATATTCTGTGAACCCAAAGATCTACAAGAGGTCAGGGTGAGTAGCCTATGTCTCTTGGCAGAAAATGCCGGACTGGGACTGCGACCCTGATTCGACAGTGAGGAGTCACAGAAGAACTCTTAGATCTAGGTGACATTAGGGACTCAAGGTACCACCCACTTTTTTTACTTCTACGACTGCTACTACAAATTATTGATTTGTTGGGTTTGTGGCTACGAGAATTAAAGAGGTTTATTTTTTTGCCTCCGTATTGAACGTATTTGAAATTTGCATAAAAATCACCAACAAATCTTTTGCAATTTCAGCAATGTTTATTGATTAATATTTGATTACAAGTTTGGCTTCCACTTAAAACTATTCTTAAAATTTTATCAGCATCGCCTATATCAGATTCTAGGGTTGAGCGCAGCAAAAAAAAAGTAGTATGTCTACTTTTGACCGAGACCAAAAAAACTGGTCAAGCGATTTACCCAGTACTCTATTTGCCACACGTAGTTCTAAAATAAGGACTGAATTTAACTTTGATACACTAAAAAATACCTTAATCAAAACGCTACAAGTCGATATTTAAATCCTAGGTTCCTTATGGAAAAATATTAATCACGAAAAAAGTCGAAAACAGTAAGAGCTTCATAGATATTAACAAATGAAATCTGATATTTGGCTTTGCATAGTATCTCTACTAAAATTGAACATATTAAAAAAAATTAAACAAATTTCAAAAGGATTTATTATACGATATATGCCAAACAACACCTCTAACCTCTTTCCTTGCGTTATTAACACCTTACAGATTTGAACAAGTTTTAAATAATGAACACAATTTTCAGATTAGTCGACTCCAAGAATCCTGAAATTAGGATGTAATACAATATCTAATCCTCTCCACTACCTCATTAATTCCCCACATGTTTGATCAACTGAAAACAATGGAAAAATAATACAAATTGTAGATTTCTTGACTCCAAGAACCCTGACAAGGACTAGACAGCTCCGATTGGGCCGTCAATTCCTATATAGCCAGACAGACGGACTGACCCTGAAGTGATCCCATAAGTGTTCCGTACGGAACACTAAAAATAAGCAGGCTATTTACGCCGGCTTCAAAATTGTGCTTAATTTTGTGTATTATTTACGTATTATATTTTGTGTATTAAGTATTTATTACATATTGCTCGCATTTCGTGCATTTGTTTCGCTATTATCTGTTTTTTAAGTAGGTTTTTTTTTATGGGTCTAGCACACGTGCTACAGGAAGTCCCTAAAGCGCTCCAGGAGCGTGTGGGGAAGTAAATAACTTTGCAAAATTAAGAACAGATATTATTGATATTTCCAGTTACCAATCAAATTTTTAAGGTGCAGGGAATTATTTTATCGCTTTTTATTCCGAAGATTTTTGGTTTGGAGGGGACTTTGTGTATCCTAGGTGAGCTAAGCCACTTGACATGGCAAACTAGAGATTAAACGTCCAAAATTAAGAAAAAATTAATAAATTGAATACTGTATAATTCTAAAACTACTTATTCCCAACCTTAGCGACTGCGCATACGCTCAGCTCTGCTTAGAGAGTACAGTCGCTCGGTTCGCTCATAAGATCAGAGGCTCAGTAAATCGAAAAATGTTATAGATCTTTCACATAGAGTCTATTTCAATATTTTATTTGGATAATGACATTCATTAAGTTTATATATATATATATATATATATATATATATATATATATATATGATTATCGGGAATCGGGGGGGGGGGGGGGGGCGGTCTGGACTGTAAATAAAACTCTTTTCTTCTTTAAAACTCAATATTTCGTTATCGTTTGATAACTTCTTCAGGAGTAACTACAAAATTAATACACCTATATTAACACACTATTCTCTTTCGTCAAAGCATTAAAATATTGAAATATAAAACAAACAATTATGAAACAAACGAACAATCAATTAAAACACGTACGAAAATGCGAGTTTGTCCTGGAAACCAACATTCAACATCTCGATTTACTACAACAAACTGAGAGTAAATAGCCTCGGTACATATGCACTGCCGTGAATTCCAAACGAAACGGAAAAAACAGCAACAGAAAAACGTCTTTAATTTACTTTATACTAAGAGGTGGCAAATATTTATTTGTTATTATTGCTGTAATTGTAAATGATTAATACCTATTAATTATGTTGCTATATATAATACTAAGTTGATTAGTGTCTGATTTATAGTTAATTGACTTTGGGTCCCTGTTGATATGGTACATTTCTTTTAAAAAGTCTCCCTTTATAGTTGCTGTCATGAGCTAAGATTTTAACGTTGTTATAGTCAAAATTATGACCCGTTTTCAAATTATGTTGCACCACAGCACACGTATTCTTTCCCAATCGGGAGTCACTCCTGTGCTGTGTGAGTCTCTGTTTCAACCACTGACCTGTCTGCCCAATATAACAGGCTTCACATTGTAAACAAGATAATCTATAAACTACAGAGTTATTATATAGAATAGGTGTTCTATCCTTTATTTTTGAAAACAGGTCAGAACCTCGTATGCTGTTATATCTCGCAATTTTTATCTTTGGAAAATCTCTGAATAAGGCGACAATTGAGTTTGTGATTGGCTTTATAAATTGTAACTTCCTGTATATCCTATGCTGCGCAGGCGTCTCGTCAGTAGGGGCATCAACACTATCCGAATTATAAATTAATTTTCGTAAAATGTGTTTAGGGTAGGCATTGTTGACAAAAATGTTATATAGCTCGTCTAGGTTTCTTTTTCGAAACCTATCATCACTGATGCGTATGACCCTGTTTTTCATTGCTATTACGGTGTTAAATTTTTGATTTTTTGGGTGATTTGAGAAATAATTAATGAATCTGCCTGACGCTGTGGGTTTTTTTATACCAGTCAAGTATAATACTGTTGTCACTCGTTCTTATTACTTTAGTGTCCAAAAAAGGAACACTGAAGTCCTGTTCTATTTCGATAGTGAATTGTATATGTGTGTTGAATGCATTAAAATGGTTTAAAATGATTTCTGTATTACCCTTGGGTACAGCGCAAATCAGATCATCAACATATTTGTACAAAAAGGGTAGGTTGAATGGTAATTGAGGAACCACCGTTTCCAAAAGATGGTCCAACACCACCTTGGCCAAAACTGGACTGATAGGAGACCCCATTGGAGTTCCAAAAATTTGTTTGAAAAATTTTTGGTTGAAAACTAAAATATGTGTTGTTGAAGATGAATTTAATGAGAATCAAGAAATTATGCTTTGAAATCATGGTTTTCGTTTGAATCAGTTCCCACTTTTTTTCCAGAATAGTTAGGATTAAGTCTAGAGGTATATTTGTAAACAACGATACTACATCCAAAGATATTAATACATACTCTTCTGGTAATGTCACTCCCTTTATTTTGTTGACAAACGAGAAGGTGTCTCTAACATTGTAATCCTTGTCATCCTCAAAAGCAACACTCAAAATTTTAGCTAAGTATTTTGATAGATTGTATGTCGTTGAATTCACTGAACTTATAATTGGTCTCAGAGGAGTGTTTGTTTTGTGAATTTTGGGTAAACAGTAGAGTTTGGGAAATGTGGAATTGTAAATTACTAACTTCTTGTACAGTTGTTCATCTATTTCGCCTTTGTTCTTTAAAAATTTTATTAAATCATTAAAGCTTGTTTGTATAGTACTGGTAGGGTCTTTAGATAATGAAGTGTATGTAGTCTCGTCTTGTAGTAAAGTTTCAGTCTTATGAATATACTCATCTTTGTCCATTGCAACAGTGCACCCCCCCTTGTCCGATTGAAGAATGTAAATCTCCGGATGAGATCTTAGGAATTCTTTTGATTTTTTGAAGATACGAATAAGCCAATGGGGTTTATCAAATTTTGATTTATAAAAGAAGTTAGTTACTAAATTAGTTGCTCTCGCTCTGAGAATATCCTTAGAATTCTCTGGGGTGTCATCAATTATATTTTCAATCTCCGCCAATAGACTGCCAACGTTAATATCTTTATACGTACCCGGTACACAGAAGAGTATGTATTAATATCTTTGGATGTAGTATCGTTGTTTACAAATATACCTCTAGACTTAATCCTAACTATTCTGGAAAAAAAGTGGGAACTGATTCAAACGAAAACCATGATTTCAAAGCATAATTTCTTGATTCTCATTAAATTCATCTTCAACAACACATATTTTAGTTTCAACCAAAAATTTTTTCAAACAAATTTTTGGAACTCCAATGGGGTCTCCTATCAGTCCAGTTTTGGCCAAGGTGGTGTTGGACCATCTTTTGGAAACGGTGGTTCCTCAATTACCATTCAACCTACCCTTTTTGTACAAATATGTTGATGATCTGATTTGCGCTGTACCCAAGGGTAAATACAGAAATCATTTTAAACCATTTTAATGCATTCAACACACATATACAATTCACTATCGAAATAGAACAGGACTTCAGTGTTCCTTTTTTGGACACTAAAGTAATAAGAACGAGTGACAACAGTATTATACTTGACTGGTATAAAAAACCCACAGCGTCAGGCAGATTCATTAATTATTTCTCAAATCACCCAAAAAATCAAAAATTTAACACCGTAATAGCAATGAAAAACAGGGTCATACGCATCAGTGATGATAGGTTTCGAAAAAGAAACCTAGACGAGCTATATAACATTTTTGTCAACAATGCCTACCCTAAACACATTTTACGAAAATTAATTTATAATTCGGATAGTGTTGATGCCCCTACTGACGAGACGCCTGCGCAGCATAGGATATACAGGAAGTTACAATTTATAAAGCCAATCACAAACTCAATTGTCGCCTTATTCAGAGATTTTCCAAAGATAAAAATTGCGAGATATAACAGCATACGAGGTTCTGACCTGTTTTCAAAAATAAAGGATAGAACACCTATTCTATATAATAACTCTGTAGTTTATAGATTATCTTGTTTACAATGTGAAGCCTGTTATATTGGGCAGACAGGTCAGTGGTTGAAACAGAGACTCACACAGCACAGGAGTGACTCCCGATTGGGGAAAGAATACGTGTGCTGTGGTGCAACATAATTTGAAAACGGGTCATAATTTTGACTATAACAACGTTAAAATCTTAGCTCATGACAGCAACTATAAAGGGAGACTTTTTAAAGAAATGTACCATATCAACAGGGACCCAAAGTCAATTAACTATAAATCAGACACTAATCAACTTAGTATTATATATAGCAACATAATTAATAGGTATTAATCATTTACAATTACAGCAATAATAACAAATAAATATTTGCCACCTCTTAGTATAAAGTAAATTAAAGACGTTTTTCTGTTGCTGTTTTTCCGTTTCGTTTGGAATTCACGGCAGTGCATATGTACCGAGGCTATTTACTCTCAGTTTGTTGTAGTAAATCGAGATGTTGAATGTTGGTTTCCAGGACAAACTCGCATTTTCGTACGTGTTTTAATTGATTGTTCGTTTGTTTCATAATTGTTTGTTTTATATTTCAATATTTTAATGCTTTGACGAAAGAGAATAGTGTGTTAATATAGGTGTATTAATTTTGTAGTTACTCCTGAAGAAGTTATCAAACGATAACGAAATATTGAGTTTTAAAGAAGAAAAGAGTTTTATTTACAGTCCAGACCGATTCCCGATAATCATATATATATATCAGATTGATGCACGGTCGATAACATATCACCAAATCTTATATATATATATATATATATATATATATATATATATATTTCTTTTTAATATTTGTAACAAGTGAAATTGTGTTCTGCTATACAAATATGTTAGGAATTGAAAAAAACACAATGCTTACAAATGATTCAAAACGACTAACTAATGAGTTAATAAATAAATTTCTATATTTATCATAAATAATTAAACTATTAACCGCGCAAAGGCTGCAGTGTCTGTATGTGGAGTTAATGTGCACGGTCGAGTATTGCGCGACCACTAAAAATTAAAATAAGTAATTGGAGAAGCATGCAGTATGAAATTCGCCAATTTGTATATAATGTCGAGTGAATTACTTTATTTAAAAACTGGTAATGGAATTACACCAGATATCCTAATATCCTTTTTTTTTTAATTCCCTACCAACGCCATTGAAATCATCTCATCCATCCTCGGAGCCAAAAACTGTATTGTATCTCTCTCTCAATCCTTTCACCGCTATAGGAATATCAGTGACACTATGCAGTTACCGCCTCAACAGTCATTCTCCAGGCAGCTCGATCCTGCCTAACCTGATTTCACTCGTGCATACTCATACCAAGAAGAGATCTTACTTGGTCGGACCATCTTACTGGAGATCGTCTCCTTGATCTTTTACTTTCTACCATCCCCGTTACTACAAGCTTTTCCATGACATCTATTTTCCTCATAATGTGACCAAAATATTTCAGGTATAGTATTTTTCACGATCTAAGAAAGTGACTTAGCTACCTATACCCATTCAAAATTCAACAAGATTCGAAAGTGATTAATTTAAAGTTGTTTAATGACAGTGACGTGTAGGGCCGCACTATACCTGATTCTATAATTATTGGGTTTAAAATTTTATTGTGATAAGACAGATGAATTTTAATGTTTTATGTACTGAATAATACACAATATAGTAATTACACAAATATATTACAACAGTATACAGTGTCCTCGCGTACATTTGTTGCCATTTTACTTATTAATTAATATTTAGTTCAATTTCGCTATCGCTACTATCTTGTAAATCAACAATAAGTTTTTTTTACAGGTTCTAAACTATTTATATTTATGTACGTACATCTATATGAGTTTTCAATTTTTTTGACGTGTTGAAAACAGTTTCTCCAGTTTTCAACATTTACATTTTTGACTTCTGTCTTTATCAACTCAATCACACTACTGTTTAAAGTGGATGTATTATTTATGAGCACGTATATTAGACTTTATTTTATGCCATATCAACTCGATCGCATTAAAAATACAATAATATGGTGGAAGCCGATTTATTTCGTGTCCTGCTTCCTTTGCAATTTTATCACAAACATATTCCTTTGAAAAATTATAACTTTTTAAAACTTCTAACAATTGTTTAACTTTCATGGAAATATATATCATGTTCGCATAAAAAGGCTTGTATTTCCCTTTTTCTACTGTTGGAACTTGGTACCTTATTCATTTGGCAACTATGATAGGATCCATTATCTATCACAATACAGATATTGGGTGATATATTCGGCATTAATTTGTTTTGAAGCCAATCTTCAAAAACTTCTGTGGTTGTATCAGAATGATAATACATGGAATCTGAAATATTCTTGGCTGCTAGAAATAGACATTCTGGTATCTAGCCTTCTTCTGACCCTGCATGTAAAATAGTTATTCTTTTACCTTTATTTGATGGAGTTTTGGTGTGGCATTTTTTGGATTTATCAATCCATCCTTTACTGTGTGTGTCGTGGGTGTCATACCAAGTCTCATCTAGATAGATTATCGTTCGATTTTCCGATCTAGCTGTTGTTATTGTAAGGGCCGTGATTCCATTATAACTTGCCTTTTGTCTATTTTGTTGACGGACAGCCTCCGTGAAAATGACAATAACGTAGGAACTTTTTGTTCTGCATACATTTCATAAATTTTGCGGCGGATTAGGTTTTCTTGACAGAAATCAATACGTTTTGACACACCTTTGTCTCTTCGTGTTTTTTTAGGCGCTATCGAATTATTTACAATTTTCCAAACTGTACTTTCATGGATGCTTGTTAAAGCTGATGTCTCCATCAATGAAAAGTACTTTTCGTGACCTCGCTCCACTAACTTTAAATAAACACTTTTAACTATCACTTTCGCCTCAACTGGCAAACATTTGCGGCTTCTGATGGAAAGGGCTTCGGACATTTTAAAACACTATTGAACTTTATAATACACACTATTTCAGTATAATACTGCAGATAAAATGAAGAATATTCTTTATATTTATAAACACGAAGTAGCCAATAAAATGTTAGATTGAAAGGGAGGTATATATATATATATATATATATATATATATATATATATATATATATATATATATTATATATATATATATATAAATATATATATATATATATATATATAATATATATATATATACATATATACATATATATATATATATATATATATATATATATATATATATATATATATATATATATATATATATATATATATATGTACATATACATCAATTACGACCCTGTTACGGCCAGGTTCATGCGAAGATCCTAACGGTCGTTTAATGTTTTTATTGCATCAATTTGCCAAATCACTTTCTTAGATCTTGAAAAATACTATACTGTCTATTAATTCTATTTGAAAGTCGGTCATTTGTACTACGCTCTTCAAGAATAGATAAAGTTGTACGGTGTTCGGCATATGAGGATTCTTCGATATGCCCACATCTTAAATGTGTTGTGTCAGCTTGTTTAATGGTCCATGTTTCCGATGCGTAAGTTGCTATGAGGAATATAAGGCTGGATAGCAAACTTAACTTTGTGTTTTTTGTGACAGCTGGATCTTTCCAGACCTTAGTGCTTTTGATCGTTGAGTTTCTAGCCATAGCTAAACGTCTTCTTACTTCCGCTTCACAGCCACCATTCTTAGTATTGTATTGTGCAATTAGGTAAATTACTTTTTAAATATGAATTTTCTGATGGGTTATTAAACATTACAAAAAAAATATTTTCTTGCAGCTTAGGAACTTTACAACTCAGGCAACATAAAATAAATACATTTATTACTATTAATAGCCCTTGAATGGAGAAAGTTATGGTAAGTGGACACAAGTATTCTTTTAAATTATGTGATATGTGCCGCCAACGTACCTCCTACTTCTTTGATTACCAATTTGTCTCAAGATCTTAAACCGATCTGTAAGTTATAAAATTACTTCGCAATTTTATTTAAATTTAAGCATATATTTTGCCAGGTGATTTTAAATCGAATATCACAGAATCGAGATTTTAGTTTCATTGATATAACTTCAGCCTACGATGAAATATCAACTATAGACCAAGACAAACCATATACCGCATCTAAAGCCTGTTGTAAATTATGTTACTTTCGCTGTATTCATTTTGAAATCTAATGTCAGTTTTCAATGTTCTACCGAATATTATCCATCAAAGAATTTAAGGAACATCTGTGCGTACTTCGACGATATTAAAGTATGTTATGTAGTAAAAATCAAGCCGGTCATGACCGTAACCTAAATCATTTTGTTCGTGTTAATGTATGGTGAAGAAATACAACTTTACTTTTCTTAATAATAAATAATTGTTTTTAATCTCTTCTATTGAAATATTGGAATATTTTATAAAAAATAAAACGAGAACCTAATCGATTAAAGCCTCACTTAAAACTTCCAGCTGCGAATAATTTTAACTCACTGAGACTAATTATTGGTACATTAGCTTAGCACTGTAAAAACTAACTATTAGTATAATGGAAAATATTTCTATTACCGCCAGATGTAGTTTCAGCTTTTAAAGAATTGCAACAAGATTTGCTGTTAAATCTATAGATAACGTTTCTTTTTTTATTTTTATCTCTATTCTCCGACCTAATAGAAGAATCAGATTTGTTGCCATCAGTATCTGTTTTTTCTTACTGAAGACTCGTATGCCATTAAATTAAAAAAAAAACTAAAAATCTTCTATCTGTAAAATAATATCGAAACGAGCCAATTAACAAGAATAGAAAGAAGCCTACAGTGAACTTCAGCTGACTGTCAGACATCGTGCTTTGTCGCCGGTTAATATTACATTATATAACTCTGTATATGTATTATTTATTATTAATGGTTTCGTTAATTTGTTCCGTTAGATATTTTAGATATTTTATTAGTCCCATTTTTAGCAGATTTGTTCCTAATTTCGTCGTAATTTTTTTTTTACTGCAGCACCGTTTTGAAATTTTAGGATTGTGCACCTTTAACTTTAAAAAGATTTATCGACGAAATTAATAGTTTAAAACCTCAAGCCTATGTAAATCCTATACAGCATAAAAATATTAATGGACTAAGTGAAAACAAAATTCATATAATTGCGTTACTAGTCCCTGTTATTGATACAACTTTTCGAGAAAGTGAGTGTGATTTAATTGTGGACTTTGGTTCTGGTTTGGTCAGTTATCGTTAAAGTTTGATACTGCTACTGACGATTTTTTAATGTTATCTAACACTAATAAACGCTGTCCATTTTTAAAGTTCGACATAACAGTCAGATTCACTAACGAGTTCGAAAAAACTGATCAAGTTTCATCATGTCATGGGATTTAAGATCTCTAACTTTTTGCTTGATTTTTATATTTAGTAGTAGTTGTACTATGGATGGAGAAGCGTAGACGTCAAGCAAGCGGATTAGAGATATTCTTTTGGTCAATCCTACTTCAACGCCTGGGTAATTTCAGCCATATGCGACCTACAGTTTTACGGGGGATGAAATCACGTAATCGGCAAATGGTACTCTCTCAACTTACTGTTGTTTTTTGTGACAGCTGGATCTTTCCAGACTTTAGTGCATTTGATCGTTGAGTTTCTAGCCATAGCTAAACGTCTTCTTACTTCCGATTCACAGCCACCATTGTTAGTATTGTATTGTGCAATTGGGTAAATTCCTTTTTAAATTCGTATTTTCTGATGAGTTATTAACATTACAAAAAAGATATTTTCTTGCAGTTTAGGAACTTTACAACTCAGGCAACATAAAATAACTGCATTAATTACTATTAATAGCCCTTGAATGGAGAAAGTTTTTCTATGTCAGGATTTATTAGAATGGTAATAATATGATAAAACTATACAGCAACATATTAAAGCTATAAAATGATCCTACCATAAAATATCTCAAGTATGTCGAAAAAGCTAATAATCGTTTAATAATATCGTAAATATACATAGTATACTTTTGAAATATCACATTTACGATCACTTCATTACGTTGAAGTCATAAAGTTAAAATTGTTTCCTAGTTGTGGTAATTACAGAAATGGAATTAGTAATGTATATTTTATGGATTAGTTTATTAGATACAACTAATTCATTTTCACAAAAATAACTTCGGCATTTTAAATAAAATTTTTTCTACAAAGTTTATATATATATATATATATATATATATATATATATATATATATATATATATATATATATATATAGTGACTCATAGCTTAAATGATGCAGTCGCTATAAGAAAAGATTAACTGGTCTCAGTGCCTCTTTATTTATTTGGAAAAAAACAGCTTATTGAAATTAAATTAGTAAAGAGTCTTCTAAAAAAGTATGAATTACTTTTTGTCTTAAATATGCCTTACTTAATTAACAATAAATAATTAATCAAATCATATGCAATTTTAACGTCACAGCTTAAATGATGCAAAATAACAACAGGGGTCAAAACTTATCGCATTTTGAAATTTACGAAGGCGGCGTTGCTTTGATTTCTTAGTTGTTTAGTTTGACATTTTTTCATTCAATAAAACGAAATTGTTTTAAGAATGGGTCGTCGAACTACAATTTCTGAGGGAAATTTAATTATTACTCATTACAGGAATGGATACAGCCAAAGAGACATAGCCAAAATGGTAAATAAATGTCCGTCAACTGTTCAGCATATCATTGAACGTTACCGGAATGAAAATAGAGTCGAGAATAAGTCAAGGTTGGCTCCAAATAAGATCTTCAATGAACGTGAAGAAAGATGGATTTTAAGGGAGGTATCAAATAATCCAAAAAAAAAAAGTGCGCCAAAGTTGTGCGCCGAGGTGGAAAGACAGTTTGGAAAAAGGTGTAACCCCGAAACAGTTCGACGGAACTTGCGAAATAATAATTAACATGGTCGAACTGCTAGAAATAAGCCTTTCATTAGCCAAAGAAATAGACGCGTGAGATTGGAATTTGCCAAAGAGCATATCAATAAAGACTTGAACTTCTAGAACTCCGATGGAAAAATATCAGTGTGGAGAAAGCCTAACGAAGAATTAAAATTGAAAAATATGAAAGCTACGGTAAAGCACGGTGGAGGTGGAGTGATGTTATGGGGCTGTATGTCATCTGCAGGAGTAGGTAACATGCATTTCGTCGAAGGGAATATGAACCAATATGTGTACTTGGATCTACTAAGGCAGCATCTCGTCACTAGTGCCCAAAAATTAGATATTGACGACAATGATCCAAAGCACGCGTCATTTCGAGTCCGCAGTTGGTTGCTTTATAACTGTCCAAATGTTATTAAAACACCAGCCCAGTTACCAGACTTAAATGTAATTGAAAATTGTGACCCAATATCAAATAAAACTGAATTAAAAGTAAAAATTACTGAAGCATGGAACACTATTTTCCCCGGAGTATACTAGAAAGTTAGTTGAATCAATGTCCAGAAGATTACAAGCCGTTATTGATAATGAGGGAGGCCCGACCAAATATTAGCAGGCTTATTTCAAATTCTACAGTTTGTTTTCTCTAATAATTTTGGTATATTGAATTTTGCATCATTTAAGCTGTGACGTTAAAATCGCATATAATTTAATTAATTATTTATTGTTAATTAAGTAAGGCATATTTAAGACAAAAAGTAATTTATACTTTTTAGAAGACTCTTTACTAATTTAATTTCAATAAGTTGTTTTTTCCAAATAAATAAAAAGAGGCTCTGAGTCCAGTTAGTCTTTTCTTATAGCGACTGCATCATTTAAGCTGTGAGTCACTGTATATATATATATATATATATATATATATATATATATATATATATATATATATATATATATATATATATATATTATATATATATATATATATATATATATATATATATATATATAAACTTTTTTTCCTTTTTTTTTTCTTGAATATGTAACAACTATATTTTTCTAATAATTTTCTTGGGTTTGATGTTCATGAAATTAAAAGACTTATTTTATATCATAGTATATATTTTTGACACCAAACATTCTGGTCTTCATCAGTTGTTTAATCTGTTATTTATTTCAAAATACTAAAATACTAATACCATATACAAATGTCCTGCAAAATGTTCCCATGTACAAATGTCCTTGCAAAATGTTACATGTTCTCATGTATTGTTTTACTTTATTTTTAATTTATATGTGTACAGTATTTGAAAATAAATAATAGATTAAACAACTGATGAAGACCAGAATGTATAGTCGAAATGTTTTTTTCAAAAATATATACTATGATATAAAACAAGTCTTTTAATTTCATGAACATTAAACCCAAGAACAGTACAAAAAGTATATATATATATATATATATATATATATATATATATATATATATATATATATATATATATATATATATATATATATAAAATTAACGCAACAATATATTAAATCATACAAATCTCTATAATGAATTAATTTTAATAATTTTTTATGAACATTGGTTACACTAAAAGTTAGAAAAAACTTATTCGGATACTTTTTAAAAGTGAATTAGTTACCAAATTTCTCTATAAGATTCGAATTAAAATTATTCTTAAGACCTAATAACAAAATCGTTGAAATTATGTAATAATGAAAAAAATAAACTGGGACACTAGTAGCAAAATTAATGGTGTAACTGGGACACTAGTAGCGTGTGTTGCCTCCTCTACTTGGGATGACAGCGTTTATGCGCCTAGGCATGCTTCTAATTAAATTTTGGATAAAATCTTGAGGAATTTGCTGCCATTCTGTGATAACTGCATTTTCAAGTTCCCTTAGGTTTCTAGGTGCAGGTAACACATGGGCTGAAAAGTCCCGGGCCTAACAAAGAAAACACGGTTTTTGGTTCAAAATTAGCTTTATTCATCAACGTAATCTCCATCAAGAGCTCTAACATTTCAATACCACTTTTGCCTCAAAATAGGCCTCAGTTTCAGCGATAACCTCTTCATTCGTGCGAAATTTCTTACCGGCGAGCATTTTTTTTCAGGTCTGCGAACAGCCAGTAGTCGCTGGGAGCCAAATCTGGCGAATACGGTGGATGTGGGAGCAATTCGAAGTTCAATTCATGTAGTTTTGCCATTGATTTGATTGACTTGTGACACGGTGCGTTGTCTTGATGAAACAAAATTTTTTTTCTTTGCCATATGCGGTCGTTTCTTTGCAATTTCGGCCTTCAAACGCTCCAATAACGCTATATAATATTCACTGTTGATGGTATTTCCTTTCTCAAGATAGTCGATGAATATTACACCACGCACATCCCAAAATACCGAGGCCCTAACCTTTCCAGCCGATTGTTGTGCTTTCGAGCGCTTTGGACGAGGTTCACCAGTTGCTGTCCACTCAGATGACGATCGTTTTGATTCCGGAGTGAAGTGATGGATCCATGTTTCATCCATTGTCACATATCGACGCAAAAATTCCGGTTTGTTACGTTTAAACATGGCCAAACACTGCTCAGAATCATCAACACGTTCTTGTTTTTGATCAACAGTGAGCAAACGCGGCACCCACTTTGAACAGAGCTTTCTCATAGTCAAATGCTCATGCAATATAAAGCCAACACGTTCTTTTGATATCTTTACGATGTCAGCTAACTCACGCAACTTCACTTTTCGATCATTCAAAACGATTTTATGGATTTTTTTTGATGTTTTCTGGTGTTACCGCCCTCATTTGGACGTCCACTGCGTTCTGCATCATCGGTGTCTCTACGACCACGTTTGAAGTCAGCAAACCAACGTTTTATTGTTGTTTTCTGATGGAGCGGAGTCCCCATAACACTTTTCAAGCCATTGCTTCGCTTGAACGGTATTTTTTCCCATCAAGAAGCAGTGTAAAATTAAAACACGAAATTGTTTTTGATCCATTGTTTTGAAAATAACAAAAGTAGCGTCACTCTTAGCACAATAACTCACAAACTAATGAATAGAATATCATGAAATTTTAACAGCTGTCTTTTGAAGGTTAGTATTAACTGAAAAAAAGGTGACTGCAATAAAACTAGCGCCATCTATGTGTTAGGCCCGGGACTTTTCAGCCCATGTGTTATATGACGTTTCACATTTTTCTTAAGATGATCCCATACATGTTCTATCGGATTCAGATCCGAGCTTTTTGGTGGCCATTGCATAATCGGTATATCAACTTGATTAAGATAATCGAGTACCTCCCTAGCCACATGAGGTCGAGCGTTGTCTTACATAAACAGGAAATTGGGCCCCACAAAATGACTGAAAGGCATCACATGTTCTATTACAATATTGTCAAGATAGTAGTCAGCATTCATGGATCTCGTACGGACAGGAACTAACTCTGTGCGAGCATCAAAGCAGATGCCACCCCAGAACATAACAGAGCCACCACCGAATGGAATCCTTGCAGAGATATTGCAAGGAGCAAACCGCTCTCCTGGTCTTCGCCATTCTCGCTCTCGACCATCTAGATGTTTTAGACTAACCCTAGTTTCATCTGTGAAGAAAACTTGTTTCCAATCATCCACAGACCAGTTTTTGTGATTTCGAGCCAAACGTAACCTGGCAACTCTGTTCTCTCTAGTAAGCAAGGGCGCAGTGGCTGGTCTCCTACTGTTTAATCCAGCTTCATTTAACCGTCTTCTAACTGTTTTAGAAGAAATTGTGACATTGCGAACAGCTTCGAGTTCGTTTCTTATTATAGAACTAGTGACAGTCCTGTTTCTTAAAGCATATTGTCTTATAAAACATTCATCTAGGTCGCTAGTGCATCGTTTTCGCCCCCTTGCCCTAGCCTTCTAGAATAAGTCCCTACTTCATTTAAGCGTCTTACCATACTTATTGTGGAACGATGTTTGCCTAACAAATTGGCAACATAACTCTGACAATATCCCTCGTCCAATAAAACTGAGGCTCGCACTACCTCGTGTTAAGTTAAATTCCTTGTTCGATTCATTTTTCTAATTCTTTCGGGGTCAAAAATAAAACAGTCTACCACAAAAACGTATTACTTTGAAAAAGGGAACAATTTATAAGCTTACTTTTAAAAAAAATATATCGCATTGTTACAGGAAATTGTTTATCTTCTAAAAAATTCTTTAAAACTGTAAATCTAAACGAATTGTTTTGATTTATGTCATGAACAACGAAACAAAATATGCATAGCCTACTATTCAAATACTCGATAAACTATAAAACTGACATAAGAAAAAGATAAATTAATTTTCAGATTGTTGCGTTAATTTTGTCCAGGAGTTTATATATATATATATAATATATATATATATATATATATATATATATATATATATATATATATATATATATATACATATACATATATATATATATATATATATATATATAATATATATATATATATATGTATATATATATATATATATATATATATATATATATATATATATATATATATATATAAACAATCGTAAGTTTAACTACTGGGAAACGCCCTTATAAGGAGAAGAGATGAGCAATCAAAGATCTAAAGGCTCTAGTATTTGCTTTTTATTTTTGTTATCGAGCTTTCGCTGCCTAATTGTAGCTTCTTATGGATTCTAAAAATACAAACCAGGTACTGAAAAATAAACTTAAAACGCCGACTCTGTCTTTGGTCGCTTCGGGCGGCTTTCACCGGCTGCTGTCCACTCAGCTGACTGCCGATTTGATTCCGGTGTGTAGTAGTGGATCCATATTTCATCCATTGTCACATATCGCATGAAAAAAATCCTTTTTATTGCACTGAAACAGATCCAAACAGCGCTCTGAATCATCAACACGTTATTGTTTTTGGTCCACTGGTCGAACAGCACCTCGCTATCTCAAGCAATTTCACTTTACGGTCATCCAAAACAATTTTGGGGATTTTTTAAATGTTTTCCGGTGCCCCCACCTCATTTGGGCGTTCAGAGCGTTCAGCAACATTTGTATTTGTACGACTGCATTTAAATTCAACATACCAGTAAATGATGAGTGATTTTCCAGGGGCAGAGTCCCCGTAACACTTATCAAGCCATTGCTTTGCTTGAACGGTATTTTTCCCATTCAAAAACAGTGTTTAATCAATACACGAAATTCGATTTTTCCCATTGTTTAACTTTTTTATATATACTAAAATAGTCATGCTTTAGCTGTAATTCTTCCATTTCCTGACATTGTTCTTCCATCCACTTTTCTTTAGCCTTTCTTATAAGCTTCCATTATCTTTTCGCTGTCTTTGTTGGAATATTAAGTTTTTCGTTTTGAACTTTGACACAGATATTTTTAAATGACTCCAATGTGGCTTCGACTGATAGCAAGTGGCCTTGTCTGACTTATTTCTTGGTTGCGTGTTTGAGTTACTTGCGATCGAATTTCTGGGTTCCTCAGCAATCGAAAGTTGGGCCTTACATTTTTTGCAGTTTAAATGTGCTTCAGTTTGATGTTAATTATGCCGGTCAAAAGGACATGGTCAGACTCGATGTCGGCTCCAGGATATGTTTTAACTCCCTAAATCCCATTTCTATAGCGCTTATTTACCAATATGGAATCGATTTGGTTCCGAACTACGTTACCGTTATGGTCTCTGGGAGATATCCATGTATACAGTCTTCTTTTAGGCAGCGGGAACCATATATTCATGACTACTGAACTCTCTTCTTGACAAAACTCGATAAGGCTCTCACCACGCGCATTTCTTTCGCCTAGCCCATATTCCCCCATAATATCCCCCACAGCTCCTGTTCCTAGTTTTGCATTGAAGTCACCCACGATAATATTTACTTCATGTTTTTTAGTAACATTTAAGAGTTGTAAACTAATCCTAGAAAAATGTCATGAAATTTTGACAAGTATCGTTTGAAGGTTGGTACTTCCTAAAAATCATATGGATTTTTGAAAAGGGCTACATCTATATGTCACTATTCAGTATATATCACCACTACACCAAATACTTTATTTTTGCACTCGACGCGCGTTTCGCTAACCATGTTAGCTTCATCAAGAGCGATGATTGACTTCAGTCTAGACTGGTTAAAGCCATGAGACAAACATTCCTGTCTCAAATCGATTCCTACGGGTTTGAAAGTTTGTCCCTGGGACTCGTTTATTGTGAGAGTTAACGATGCTTTCACCGAAAACTGCGCACCGCTTGATAGAAATCAGCAGATCCGTTGGGATCATAGGAATACGCGGAACATGCGTTAGTTGCCTGGTTATTATTGTTGCTTCGATGATGATGTTCCGAAAATCTTTTAACAGTCTCGTGCCATTACACGTATTAGGTGGGTTTAAATTGCGTAGTAGCATGATTGGGATACCAATCTTTAATTTGAAATCGTGTGGCGCCAGACCAGAAGGATTTAAGGAACTTAAAATTTCTTGGGGTTAATGCACAGTGTCCTCAATATTGGTGGCGGTATCAATGGATTTGTAATGTTTAACTTGGCTGGGAACAAAATAAACAATTGCATAATACACCTCGAACTGAAAAGTACGTGCGAAAGAAAATGCAATAATTGCACACAATTTTTCGTAGATATTTCAGAACGCACTTACTAAATAGTAAAGATCTCAAAACTAAATGAAGTAAGTCCCTAAGTGACATTGAAACAGTAGGTATACCTAAATTAAGGAAGATTACTAAAATAATATTTGTTGCCTAAATGAATCTCACACTATTAGATACTTATTGAGCAAAAATATAGTAATAACAACAATTAAATATAAGTAAATGTTTTTATTGTTATTTAGTACCTATCGACACCAACAAAGTACCTACAATGTGCTTACACAAAGAATAAAATAATCTTTAAAACTACGAATAACAAACAACTATAACAACAATCCACTTAAAAAACCTTTTCGTCTTCAAAAATAAAACATCAATGAATAAGAAATGAAACAATAATTATTTATAAATAAAGTATTATGTACCAAATCAACAAATTATATTTGGATCGTGTCACGTAGAATCCTGTTTGTTGTGTCAGGTACTAAACTTCCCAAACCAAGAGTCAACTCAAAAGCCAAAAACTCAAATTATAGATCGCACGACATATGGGTCGACAAAAATTGAACAACATAAATGATGGGATACATTGCAACAGCGCAAGCTCATCGGCTGGTCTGGCAGTCGGTCGCCACGCGCGCGGCGGCCCCCCCCCCCCCTTGCCGCCTCCCTCCCGCAGGGCCGCTTGCTAGTGACAGTTTCTTTCCCCTCTCCGTCTTCCCGCTCCCCCCGCACCGCTTTGAACATTTTACCTCTGTTATGTGATATAGTATGACCTTAAAATCACCCCTAACATTAGAAATTAATGTCTACAATTCTTCCATACATAGCACAGTCCCTCCCAACTTTTCCACAGGCCGTTCAAGATAGTTATATTATAGTTAGGTTTACTCAAAAACACGTTCGTAAATCTGAATTACTTATGGTTTGATGCAAAGGACAATTTTTATCCACATGAAATGCATGTAACGAAGAACATATTTATTTTGATAAGGATTTAATTTTAGATATTGAAACAACTCTCGACAAATTTATGGCATGGTCACCTCTATTTTTAAGACCCATGTTTCAATTTTGTGGGTTAACCTTAGCAGATATATGTACATAAGCTGTCGCGGATTTTTTTTATAGAACCACTTATTAACTATAATTTTTCTATACATCATTTTTATATCTTGTTTACTCTAAAGGCAGCGTTTGCCAGAAAATCGCCGCTTGACGATTTTTACGTTGACTTGCGTCACTACAAATGTCACTGGTCAGCTCCTTTGTCTCACAATCTCATAAAATATAGCCTGTGTTCATCCAAAAATTCCAGGCTACTAACCAATAAAGGATTTCTTAAATAGGATCAGTAGTTTCAGAGATTACCTCTAGCAAACAAACAAACTAACTTACAAATTTACTTCTTTAGTATATTAGTTAGTTTGATAGATACGAATCCCTCGATGTGCGATTTCGACTCGCAAACAGCACAGTTTCTGAAAAAAATATTCTAGAAGCGCTAATAGCATATCATCTCCGTCCTTTGTATATTTATTTAACCATTTAGGAAGATCCAATACCGAGAAACAAATTTATAACAGCCTATAGCTTCACGCTTACCAAACCAAAACCAAAAGATCTATTTATTAATTAAGTACTCTAAAATAATAAAACACTTTTTATGTAGCCGCATTTCTTTATTACGCTCGTAACTATGATTAATGGTCGGCAAATTCTTTTCAAGTGTCGACGAATCTTTTTTAATTACCGGGAAAAATATAATATTTTGACATAATAATTAGCTAAACAAGTAAGCATTGATTAGAAATTCCAATACGTTAATTAATTATTTACTGTGTTTGGTTTGGCAATTAATGCAAATTTTAATTAATTTTTATTGACCTTTATGACTTAAAGCGTCATACACTAAAAAAATTTTCGTAAGACGAGCATTTGGCATTTTATGGTTTATTACAGGCAGTAAAAAAATTAAATTTTGGGTTGTTCTCTTACTGGACGGAGTTTGTTGATGACGACGCATCGTCAAATTAGTCTTCGCACAGATACCGGTTACTCAAGAGTTCCGTATTTGATCCATTAGGACTTTAAAAATATTTTTGTTTGTAGGAACTGTACCAAAAATTTCTAATATTACAAACTTAGCAGTTTAGATTCTTAAAACAAATGGTTTTCCAGATATTATAACTTTGAAACTGAGATTACAATGGAACAAAGAGAATAAAAAAAGCTTCTTACCTAAATTAGACAACCAAATCAATCATTGTTAACTGCCAAAATTAAGCAAGGTCTTCTTCTTCTTCGGGAACCATGACCCTTCAACGATCGTCGGTTATCATGTTGGCTACCATGTTAATAGTGGCCAAATGGCTCGAAAGAGTTGAACCGTAGACTTTCCGTACCACTGCCTCAAATTTT
Organism: Pachyrhynchus sulphureomaculatus; assembly: GCA_019049505.1. NCBI lineage: Eukaryota > Metazoa > Arthropoda > Insecta > Coleoptera > Curculionidae > Pachyrhynchus > Pachyrhynchus sulphureomaculatus. The sequence goes on along the minus strand of CM032456.1, from coordinate 166,722,397 downwards.
GCAACCACGATGTTTTCCTTTTCCTGGACCACGTCTGCCCGGAATCTTTCTCTCTAAAATCAGACGCAAGATTTCGTATTTTTCTGGGTATCTCATAATGTCTCCATAATATTCTAATTTACGTCGCTTGATGGTCGTGACTATCCCATAACTGTCGAACCATCTCGAAATGCATTTTGTCGTATCAGGACTCATCAGCCAAGCTAGGATTGACAGAAAAGAGAACAGAACCCAGAGTACTCTTCGTTGTACTGGTGCAATAGATTAGTTAGATACCACAGTCAGTAACTGCTAAAATATGGTTTTGTTCAATTTTAGCAGTTATTATTTATTTTTCTATTGGTAAGTTAACCAACCCTTAGGGTCTACAAGGCTGAAATTCTATCATCGAAGAAATGCTGCTCTCATGTTTGAGACTCCCCTCCCTCCAATACCGGGAGAAGAGCTGTACGCCTTAGTGAGGACCCGGAAGTCACCAAAAACCTTAATTTCTTGGAATATCTAAAGAAAGTAGATCACTTGAGTCTATTTTATCAATATTTAACGGGAAGGGTTCAATGGATGTAGCCCGATTAATTTCCCCCTCTCTTTTGTACGGAGAATCCCATCCGTTTTGAATGACTTGCCAAATACTTTGTCACCCACCGAGTAGAACCTGCAAAGTTTAAGAACAACGTGAACCACAAGACAAGGACTGGTACAAAATCAAATATTTTATAGGCTCTGTAATAAGGCTTAAGTTAAAAAAAAAAACTATATTTATAATAGAGCTTAAAAACGAGTTTATCTTAAGTCTATTTATAAATTCGTTAAAAATTGGAAGTAACACGGTTAGAATGTACGAATATCCTGCTGTAACACCTCTTAATTATAAAGTGAAGTAACACATACAGGAAGTTGATTCTACGTTGACAAAAGACTCTCGGCTTTGGCATTAGCCCTTAGTTTATGTCTTAACCTTCCCGTATTAAAATGAAAGAAGCCCGACACTTTGTATGCTTCTGTTTTCACCCTTCTAATAGAAACTTAATTAGATGCACGTTAAAAAAAGTAACAGACCAGTGGCGTACTAAGCTGGATTTAAAATTTGAATTCTAACAAAAACTATTATTGACCATTAAGATAGAGATGTAATTCATGCGAGAATAAGATTGTAAATGTTGAAATATCAGTTGGCTTTAAGTTTTGCACCAGTTATATCTTGTAGAGGTACAGCCATAAATCTTGAGGAAAAATACATTGTAACGAAGTCCTGTACACATTGACGACACTTAATTCTTTGCATATTGAGATGTCATATTTGTTGCCCAACCAAATAGGACCATTTCCTTGAATCAAATACAGCACATAGCAGCGAAACTAAAAAACAGAAAAGCCCCGGGCATGGACGAAATTAAGAACGATCAAGTATGGAGGTGATAAATTACTAGAAGAATTACAGATTTTCTTTAACAAAATACTCACAGCCAAGATTATACCATCCGAATGGAAAGAAAGCACAGGATATGGTCCTAACGTAGGAAGAAGAAGAAGCCCAAAGTTGACTTAAAATAGAACCAGTTTCTTTAAATTTTGGTATCCTTTTTTTAAATCAGTTCAACACTGACATTTACGATGAGTAAATGCTGTTTAGTGTTACATTTTCGCCACGTGATAGTCGCAGAATTATTGTTTTTATAAAACTCTTGAACGTCAATGGCCCGCAGTGAAAAATTTCATGACAATTAAATTTACAAGAACCGGAGTTACCCTCTAGATCTCCACTTTACTCGTACCCGCTACTCTAAAGCACAGTTATAGATAAATCAAATCCTGACATTGTGAATCGGGGAATAGATAGCACTTCACTTGGACAACTACTTATTTTACTATCAAATAGAGATATTAAGCCGGCAAGCCTTCTCTCTCTCTCTAAATCAAAATGATTTTATTGCAGAAAATCGCCCTTTTCTGTAGCATGGTGTAGTCGTCCAAAATTTATTAATAATTTTTTTTTTGGTACCACAAAAGAATCTTGTTAGCTCACTATTACAAAAATTACTGGGCTTGTCACCAAACACAGGGTCATCAGTAAATAGAAGCACTTTAATTGTATATGGCCAGAAGCTATGTACTTTACGTTAACGGAAATATGATGGTATTTAAATATCCACGACAGCATCAAAAATGGAATTTATAATCTCTTAAATTCATGCAGATCGGATTTTAGGTATGATTACAATTTTTTTTAGGAGAAAACGTAGTAAAATATTAATTGTGTGTATAAAGATTGAAAATCGAAACTGGGCAGAATAATAACATTTCGATAAAACCGAATTAGTTTTCTTTGCCTAAGAATTTTAACTATTTGCAAGGTATTTACGTATTTTATATGCCGAAAATCTGTTACACTGACGATTGGATCAGAGATCTACGAATTGCTTAGTTTTTTGAAATTTGTTTTTTTAAGAAGTTAAATTCCAGGCATTGATTCCATTCATAATTCGTCTCGCAATTTTACTGGTTCAGTCTGTTTAAATAATTCTGTAGGTGTCCGCATGGAACACTTCATTTATATTCTCCTTACTTATCCTTGTCCGGAACTAGTGTTGCATTTCCCTTGCCTATTGGAATAACCAGTAGTATTAACTAATTTTATTTAGTTCTTTGCTATCCCATATCCAATTATGTAGTCCTGGTTAATTGGTAATCTTCCTATTGAACCAAGAAAACTAGAGATTATTTTTCTCGACTGAAATATTCTTCAAAGTTATAGTCTATTGATAAAACGGTGTTTTATTTCATCTTCTTCAACTTTTTATGTTGTTTCAAAGAGATTTTTTCGCTTGTTGATTTGTGTTTTATCTAAGGTTTTAAAAATATTAGCACCTTTTTGCCCCAGTCTGTGTAAGTAAGGGATTCCTAATCTATAATATAAAACCGAAAATAAAAGTTGGCATAATTTAGCCTTTCTTATAGAAATCGATTGTTCTATAGTTATCCACCAGACTTTATCAGCACTCTGTATTTATAGTTCATAATAAGTTGTTAAGATTGTACTAACATGTTTTATTGTAACTATCCAGCTTCAATATTCCGAGACGACGAGTATTATTCTCTGTCCATTACTAATAATAATAATTATAAATGGCCCTCTTGTGGTAGGGCCACCCTGTGGGTTCTCTAGATCTAGTTTATGGGTTGATCAGTCCCGTTTTCCTTGTTGTTATATTTCTCTGCTTAGATGTTTCCAAAGTTTTCTGTTAGACGTCTTCTCCTTCCAGTTTGTAATCCCTGCTGCCTCTATGTCTTCCTTAGCCTGCTGCAGCCATCCTATTCTTGGTTAAACTCTCCTTCTACGTCCGGGTTCCCATTGAAATATTTCATATATTGGTGCTCCTGGGCCTGCTCTCCATGTGTACCCTAACCAATTAAATCTCATCTATTTTATTTTCTTGACTATGTCTTCCTCTACTTTTTCCAAGATTTCTTGGTTAGTCCTCCTTCTGTAGACTCCTTCACATATTCTTATTGGCCCCAGGATCGCTCTCAATATCTTTCGTTTAATTCTTCTCATGACTTCCTCTTGTTTCTTTGTCATGCTTATCACTTCGGTAGCATACATAAGTTTTGGGAGTATTATTATCTTGTATATCTTCATCTTTCTGTGTCTTCCTATTATTTTACTACTTAACAATTTCTGATTGCTATGGAACAACTTGTTTGTATTAGTCTTTCCTTTACTTCCATTTCCTTGTTCCCGTCCCAATACAGCGTCACTCCCAAATATTTAATCTTCTCTATTCTTTCAAAGGTATTTTCGTTTATTCTAATCCTTTCCATTTCCTGATCGTTTTGTTTTCCATTTTTCATTATTTTGGCTTTCTCCTCGTTTATTTTCAACCCCATTTTTGCTCCTTCTACGCTTATTTCTCTCACCAGTTCCTTCATTATTTTCTGGTTTTTTGCAGTAATTACTACATTTTCCGCATACGCCACTATCTGGCTGCCCTTTGTTCGTATTGTACCTTGATTTATATTCCTTAGCACATATTGTAGTGTTAGGTTGAATAACGTGGCCGTTAATGCATCTCCCTGTCTAACTGCTTTGTTAATTTCGAAATCTTGTGTTCTTCCTTTCTGTATTTTGACATTGGCGAATGTCTCCTTCAGTGTCATCATGCACAGTCGTCTTATCTTGCTCGGTACTCCCAGTTCTTTTAGCACTGTATTTAATCCAGTTTTCTTAACCGTCTCAAACGCTTGATTGAAGTCAGTGAATAGCAATTCCAAGTTTAGTGCATGTTGTTGTGCTCTTTCCAATACTTGTTTGACCACATGTATTGCATCTACCGTAGATTTTCCTTGTGTAAACCCGCATTGGCATTGTCCTATTACATTTTTTATTACATATTTTAGTTTTTCATGTATCATCTTTGTCAAAATCTTATAGGCGGTGTTGAGCAAAGTAATTCCTCGCATGCTCGTTGGTCGCCTTTCTTGTGTATTATTACAATTTCACCTCCTTTCCAATCATGTGGCAAGCGTTCTTCTTTCCATATCTGTTTAATTAGTACGTACATGCTTTCGCACAGTTCTTCTCCGCCGTATTTGAACAACCCCATATTTGTCCCGCCTTTGCCTGGCATTTTACCGTTCTTACTTTTTAGTGTTATTTTTTTTTTCATCTCTTGTTGGTTCTAGGATAATTTCCATTTCATTTTCTTCTTGCTCATTTTCTTCGGTTATGTGTTCTTCCTGCATTTGTTCGTTTAAGAGGTGCTTGAAATGTTCCTCCCACATTCTCTGTTCATTACGATTCTTTATTTTATTAATGAATCTAAATTGTTATCTAAAAAAAAATCTCAAGAAATTTCACTGCTCCTCCACTCAAATGCTTTCCGTTTGAATTTGACGATCAATAATCACAAAATTACCATAAACCTTATTGATATAGTAATCAATATCACTTTAATAGTACTCCAGAGAATATCTCATTATTCTACGCCCCTGTCAACTTCCACATTTGCATCTGTATATTGACACATAAATCAGTTTCTCCCCATTCAAAAACAAACAGAGCAGCTTTTATTCGGTATGGTTTAAAGTTTCATTTTGTATGGACGAATGTATGAATAAAATAAATGCAGAAGTGAGATAAACAACCACCATACAATACTTACTAAGGATTTCCGAACATTTTCAGAAAGAGCTTTTGTTCACTATTGAAGTGTTGAGTATAAATGATGGATGGAGCTGTTAATGTGACGAATCGCGCTTAGGGGAAGAGACAAAAACACTCCAATTGTGGAAATGCCTATAAGGGCATGATTGTGGGTACAAATAGAGAATTATAAGTTCTTTTTGTTTGATATATCATATTCCCAGGCGGGTATAGTTTCAAGGGGCAGGGCAGGCTCAAGTTCTGGTCAGTCACATACTCAAAAAATGAAACGTATTTACCAATATTACCGTGAATTTTTTACATTATTAGCACTAAACTGTAATGTCACTCATTTTCCATATTGGTTATTTCTGCTTTAATAAATTAGGGCTGTTTATACAAATCTATCAGTAATGTGGTTCCGTAATTAGTAATTCGTTGATTTCATGTAAAAAATTGGATAACTAAGTTTATACAGAAGATATTTAACAGACTTGTTTTTGAACCCTTTCAAGTCTGTCAACATGACACGTGTAACATGGAAACCATATCGCGGGGCAATATTCTAAAATGCTGCGAACTAGAGTGTTGTAATGTCAGGTAAGCGCCCATGTGTCACTGATATGCTTTAAATTTCTCTTAATAAAGCCAAGCATCCTGAAACCCTTTAGAACAATGTTGTCAATATGCACATTCAAAGTTAGCCTGGTGTCAAAAATAAGCCCATTTCATTGAGTGACAATAGACTTTCAATGGCCAAATTATTAATAGTATAAACAGCATTGCGATTTTTACAAAAGCTAATAGACTTACATTTAAATACGCTATTTTTGAAAAAAGTTCTCTGTTCAAATCAGGCTACAACCCCACAAAACTCGAGCCTACAATACTGTAAAACTTAATATAGTCAGCATACAAAAGAGTTACATGTTTGAAAATAGGAAGCCACATCATTTATAAATAACGAAAAGAGTACCGAGCCCAAGTGAGACCCTTGCGGAAATTCGTACGTTACGAGCACCACACGTGAAACTGCAGCACTAATAAAGCCGCGTTGACGACGATTGGAAATGTGCGAATAGATTTACCGAAGGTAGCTTCGTGAAATACCAATCTCACACAGGAGTAGGGGCAACGCAGTCGAAAGCCCTGGACAAATCAGTGTAGATGCAATCAACCTGGCTACCAGCCTCCAAAATAACAGAATGACATTTTTAACAGCCAAATTAGTAGTAGTTGAGCGTCCTTATAGAAGTAGGTATAACCTAATTTTGAAAAGTATTGAAAATTTCATCAGTGAGAATGGATTCAAAAACTTTTGATATGACAGAAGTGAAATGCCACGATAGTTAATAACGCTCATTTCATCACTTGACTTGAAAATTGCTGATAGGTTGGAATACGTCCAGGTCGAAGAAAAGTACCCAGAATCCACTGACCTCTAGACAAGAGTCGTCAGTGGGTTACTGAGTGAGGCTTAGCAATTTCTTAGCAACACAGAGGGAATCATCAGAATTGGCTCTCTTTAAAACATCGAGAGATACCAGTTTCTCTTATATCTTATAATTTTAATAATAAACTGTATATTTTTAATATGAACAGAACCAGTTAGACGAAGTTATTAAAACAAATTGACCGCACTTCAATATGAGTTGTCAAGACCACATCCTTCTTTCAGTTATGAAAGCTGAAGTGAAAACTATACATCATATCTAAATGTTTAATGAATATTGAAAAACTATTCTATAATATGAAATTTAAAAAAAATCTTTGCTCACAATGCTGATAAAAATAACCTATAATGTAAAAATAGTTAAAAAAAATGAAGAAACTATGGAAATTAACAAAATAATATTTAGCCAAGTTTTAAATTACCAATTTAACGAACACATACAGTGAACAGTTATTTGTCAGGACTTTCACAAGCTTTCCCAAGAGATAATGTTACTGCAATGTTACACCAGTACCGCAATAAGTACTTCGAGTTTTGTTTTCTCAATGTCGATCCTACCTTGGCTGATGAGCCATGATACGGTGAAAGACGTCCCAAGAAGGACTGACACGAGAGAACAGGGGTCACCGCTGAAATATGCATTTCATTTTTAATAGTTGATATAGATAGACATTTTTTTGTATAGATGAATGTGTATGTTGTTTTCTAAAAATGATTTTATCTATTGAGGTTTCTCATTATCTGTTGATGTAAGAACAGCAAAAAATATTCTTATTTCTATTACGTTGTATAAACTTTTTTATATATTACTAGCAGTGCCCGCGGCTCCGCTCCCGTGGACTTGATTCACTGCTTATTCCTTATATTACCTAACGTAATAAAATATCTGCCATTATTTTCCCCTTATGTCCCATTATTTCTCCTAATCTCCCATTATCTCCACATAATTTCCATTATCTAGGCTTATCTCTGCTCATCTCCTATTATTTTTCCTTATCTCCCATTATTGTCCCTTATCTCCCATTTTATATCACCTTATCTCCCATTATCTAGGCTTATCTAGACTTATCTCGCAATATCCTCCTTATCTCACATTATTTCTCTCTTTTCTCCTATTATTTCTCCTTATCTCCCATTATCTCAGAATAATTCCCATTATCTAGACTTATCTCTGCTTATCTCCCATTATTTCTCCTTATCTCCCATTATTTATACTTATCTCCCATTATCTCAATTTATCTCCCATTGTCCAGGCTTATATCGAATTATTTAGAACATATGTATAAAATTATTAAAACACGTTAATCGGATAAGTGGTTCTCAAGTGATAAACGCACTAACGGCCAGACAGACAGAGAGACATTGCATTATATATTTATATATATATATATATATATATATATATATATATATATATATATATATATATATATATATATATATATATATTCTTTGCAGCATGATATTGTTCCATATTTAATGGTTTAGGCAATGTATTGCAAGAGAACGCGCTAACGGTAATCTTTTTTCCGACTTGATTCACCATTATCGTCACTGCTTATTCCTTATGTTACCTAACGCAATAAAATATAGCCTATAACCTGGCCAGAGAACATATGTATGTTTTAAAAAAAAAGCACGTAAATCGGATAAGTGGCTCTCCAGTGATAAGCGCATTAACGGACAGAGAGACGTTGCATTTTATACATATTATAGATATAGATTTTATCATTATTATATAACCTGGCCAAAGAATATATGTATGAATTTAAAAAAAGACACGTAAATCGGATAAGTGGTTCTCGCGTGATAAACGGACTAATGGATAGACAGAAAGACATTGCATTTTATATATATTATAGATTATAAATATTCTCTGCTACATAATATTGTTCCATATTTAATGGTTTACGCTGTGTATTGCAAGAGAACGCGCTAACGACAAACTTTTTTCCGACTTCAATCACTATTATCGTCACTGCTCAATCCTTATGCAATTATTGTAATAAAATATAGCCTATAACCTGGCCAGAAAACATATGTATGTTTAAAAAAAAAAAGTACATAAATCGGATAAGTGGTTCTCCAGTGATAAGCGCACTAAGGGACAGTCAGACAGACAGACAGAGATACGTTACATTTGTATATATTATAGATGTAATAAAATATGTATCTATAACCTGGTTAGAGAACATATGTATGAATTTAAAAAATCACGTAAATCGGATAAGTGGTTCTCGAGGGATAAGCGCACTAATAGACAGACAGACAGAGATACGTTGCATTTTATATATATTATAGATATAGATTATTATTATTTTTTATATAACCTGGCCAAAGGATATATGTATGAATTTAAAAAAGACTCGTAAATCGAATAAGGGGTTCTCGCGTGATAAACGCACTAATGGACAGTCAGACAGACAGAGAGACATTGCATTATATATATATATATATATATATATATATATATATATATATATATATATATATATATATACATATATGTATATATAACTATAGATTATAGATATTATCTGCTACATAATATTGTTCTATATTTAATGGTTTAGGCTGTGTATTGTACGGAATCGCGCTAGCAATGTTTTTTCCGACTTCATTCACTAGTATTGTCACTGCTCATTCCTTATGCTACCTATCGTAACTAAATTATAGCCTATAACCTGGCCAGAGAACATATGTATGAATTTAAAAAAATCGCGTAAATTGGATAAGTGGTTCTCGAGGGATAAGCGCACAAATAGACAGACAGACAGAGAGACGTTGCATTTTATATATATTATAGATATAGATTATTATTATTTTTATATAACCTGTCCAAAGAATATATGTATGAATTTAAAAAAACACGTAAATCGGATAAGGGGTTCTCGCGTGATAAACTCACTAATGGACAGTTAGACAGACAGAGAGACATTGCATTATATATATATATATATATATATATATATATATATATATATATATATATATTATAGATATTCTCTGCTACATAATTTTGTTCTATATTTAATGGTTTAGGCTGTGTATTGCAAGGAATCGCGCTAGCGGCAAAGTTTTTTCCGACTTCATTTACTATTATCGTCACTGCTCATTCCTTATGTTACCTATCGTAATAAAATATAGCCTATAACCTGGCCAGATAACATATGTATGTTTTTTTAAAAAAAGTACGTAAATCGGATAAGTGGTTCTTCAGTGATAAGCGCACTAACGGACAGACAGACAGAGAGACGTTGCATTTTATATATTTTATAGATTATACAGATATCCAAAAAAAAAAAAAAAGAATGACAATACGGTGACTCTTCATTAATGATATTCTATAATTTACCTTTGGTACCTCGAACCTCATAGAATACAACTTTCCTTTTAATATTTTTTAGTGCAATCATTAGTGCACCCTTTAGATATTTCACACGCAACCGTCTCTCTGCCACTATTCTCCGGGCCATATTTTAGATCTACTCCGCCTCAATAAAAACTATCACAAATAATTGGTATTAGTAGAAAATAAATATTTTGCACTTTGTATAAGCAATTTAATTGTGATCTTTTTTCAGGGACCTGAGACCTCAGTGTACAGAGAAAAGCCAAGAAAGAATACGATTATACCTTTACGAAGCATACGCATGGGGAGTACCATTTGTCATAGTATTTATCGGAGTAGTATCGGACTTGGTGCCCCATGCCTCTGACGACTACGAGTTTCTGAGACCAAGATTTGCGGAGAATAAGTGTTGGTTTTACGGTAAGTGTTAAGTTTTTTTTTAATGGGGTAAAGTTCTCGCTGACTAATAAGACAATAGGCTAAAAAAAGTACCTCTTTCCAAGCTTATTTACAGACTTTTCAAGAACGTTTGTTGTTGTATGTGTCACGAAATTTTGCTAGCAAAACTGAATTGATATGGTGTTCATGGAAAGCTCCTCGAACTTTTAGTATGGTATTTGTCGAGATATTGATAGTTTGTAACTGTAAAAAGAAAAAAGAATCTTAAAACAAGATCTCCCACAACTCCGTCCATGAGCCATTATTATTTTCAATATTTTCAAAGAAGCAATTAAATTGCTAAGACTGCATAAACAGACAACGTAACATGCTACGCTAATGATACCATCATTTTACTGATTCAAAATGCCATTAATTCACTTTAGGGAGCAGCTGAAAAGTAATGTTCTTTGGTTTGCTTAAAATAATTTTAATTTGTACAGAAGTAAGACAAATATTGGAGTTTTTCCTAATAAAACTCAAGATAATTATAAACTAACGGTATTTGAATACTCACTGGAGACCTAGGAAATCTCGCCGCATTTTAATATGCTGGGAGTAACTCTTGATTGTGGTCCACAATAGGGAACGCATGTTGAAGAATTATATAGTAGATTGCTATATAATTATCCTTTAAAATTTTGAAATAACATCTGCAATCGTGATTCCCTCTTAACTCTATATTATGCTAATTTTCGTTCGTGTTTTGCCTCTGGTATTTTCAACTACGAGTATTTTTATTATTGAAGTATTCGATAAGAATTTTTGCAGGAATTTCTTATCGAAGATCGATCTTATGGCTATTTTAAGAACTTTAAAATTTTAACATTTGCGGAAATTTATATTTATAAAATGCGTAAGAGTTAATTTTTCAAGCATTCAACCCAAGACTACGAGGGCTACCTTTTAAAAAAAAAGTTTGGTACAAACCGTTTTATTGTTTCTTAAAATATTCGCCTTTAAGATTTATACATTTTACATGCGTTCGAATTAATTCTCGAACTATTTTTTTCACTGCGAAGTTGGTACCTCAAAAACATGATTTTGGAAGGATTTAACAGCTTCTTGATGTGATGAAAATCGCGGTCCACGTATTTTTTTGACATTCGGGAACCAAAAAAGTCGTTAAACTATAAATCAGATGAATATGGACAATGAGACGTGCTGTGTGAGAGCTGGCATTGTCATGATGAAGAATGATGCGAAGTTTTCGGTTGTTTTTCCTGTTTTCACATATGACTTCTGACAAACAAATTGTTGTATGTCATTCAGAATTAACTGTTCTTTAATTCTCTAATGCAATGGTTGTAACATGTCTAGTATAACCAAAGAAACAAACGATCATTTTCTTGGAAGTGCTATAGATTTGGCATGTCCTAGGTCGAATTTTTTTAGCATTTCCTTACATCAATTTTCCTTACATCAATCCATCGGGAACAGATCTTTTTCACACGGTAAGTCACATGCCCATCTTCTTCAATAATGTTGCACACAACAGCGGCTCTCGTATAATTCGAAAAATAGGGAATTGTTGTTGCCTAATAATCCCCGCTATACTTCTGGACTGGTATTTAATGGCTTGTTGGATAACTTAGATAATTTAGTGTATATTTTTTTAAAGTGCGGCCGACATTTTCCTCAATTATTGTTTTCTTTTTTTATAAACTGTTAAATTGAAGAAATAAAATGCTTCAATTTAAATTTGGACATTATCGAAAATAATACTGTCGTTTTAGAAATTACGCTCAAGAATAAACCTCCATTTACATTCTACCATCAATTTCCAACCACGAGATTTACAAGCATAGTAATAATTTAAACGTAATTACGATGCCTTTAGGTAGTCATTAAATTAAATCTAAGAACAGTGAGCATATATATATATATATATATATATATATATATATATATAATATATATATATATATATTAACGACGTTAACCCGTGCCGCTCGTCGCTCAAAGTTTGAAAAAATCCAAATTTTTGGCCAAAAAGCTGACATATGGAGCCATAACTCCAGAACGGTAAATAATAGAAACACGCTTAATATCTCAAAAGAAAGCTAATGTTGTTCTTCAAAATTTATATATCTATACATAATTGTTGTTATTTTAAGTCAAACCGAGTTACAACAGCCTTTAGCCCCAAAAACGTGACCTGGTACCAGTAGGAGCCAGTTTGGGAGTATTCTAAGAATTTTACGGGTTTTTATATAATGTGTCTCGGAATTAACATTTTTTTGTTAAAAAGTATTTTGGAACTCAATTTTCAAACATGAAGAGCCTTTTGTTCAAATTTAATCTTTTATTATATGGGGATTACCTGACTAGTTTACCAAAGAAAGACCCGTTTGACAGGTAAAAAGGAGGGTGAATCTAATTTCTATTTTAGGGATGGTGATTTTACTTCGGCGTACAACCGACCTTTTATTTATTCAGTTTAGTTTCTAAAGTGCCTTTGAGCTGGTTAGATCGAATAATTATCTAGTGAAGATATTTTAACGTTTTTTTTTTTTTAATTTTCCAAGTGTGTGTGTTATTGTTTTTATAACTATTATAGTATTATTTTACAAGACATTTGAAAACATTTTATTGAAATTAAAGTTTGCAATATATTTTGTTTCATTTTCCAAGTTAACTGTTATTTACCTATTGGCCTCTGAAATGGCATCCACATCAGGTGTACAAGCCGGACCAAGGATAAAATATTTCTTGCGGGCTATCCCATTCACCAGATCACCGGTTGTAAACTACCCTCAAATCGTCAAGTTTTGTGTGCTTTATTTTATAATTTACGTACTGTGAAATTAACTGTAAGAGAATCAGCAAAACTTACAATACGAGAAGTCTTCATTTTTTGGGAGAAAGCTCGAATCCCGACTAAACATGATCAAGATGCAATTACTAAGCTGGAAAAACTTCACGCCGAGTGGAGAACTCTTCAAAAAGACCGGAAGAAAACATCGAAAACGGCCATGAACAAATTTAAACAGTTTGTTGAAAAGTTGGATGATCTCTTTGATATTGCTCAACAAGATGCCTTGGCTCTGATGAAATCGGAAGAAGATAAGGCGTTTCTCGTGAAACAGAGGCAGAAGGGCCGCCCAGGTTCCATGACTGGAGTGGATCTCAAGTTGTCTCGAGCTGAAGAAATCAAGGTGCAAAAGGAACTTGTAAAAATGAACCGACAAATCCAAGAAGCAACTTTTGATATTGGTGGGTTTTTTTTTTTTTATTATTAGTATTTTAAAAAATAGATAAACAAATAAGTAAATAGTTTCATTATAATTGAAAGGAAATTGTACACGAGAGCATGATTTGGCATCTTTATGATTGAGTTTATATTTTTTAAATAATACCTTTTGATAATTAGAAGTAGGTAATTTAGTACCTATGTATTATTACTATTCTGTTAAAACGACAAGTTTTTATAGTCTTTTTTTTTTCTCTTTCTTTTGTTGCTTCTTAGAGACGGATGATGAAGACAAGTTCGAAGAAGGAGAAGAAGACACTGAAGAGGACAGCATCTACCAGGAACTTGAGAGCTTGGAGGAAATGGACATCCCTGAAGAAGCTGCAGAAGATCCAGGACCATCTGAGAGCAAGAGGATGAAAGTTTCATTTGCATGGGGCGTTAAAGAGATTTTAAACATGAAATTGTCCATTTTATTAGATCGATGTAAGGTATCCAACAGAAATGCCACGAGAATTTGAATAGGTACTCTAGAAGCACTAAACCTTGACCCTCTTGAGTACAAAGTCTCGAAAACTTTATTACATGATAGAAGGCAAATATTCAGAGAACAATATAATAAAAAAATTTTTGATAAAGTAAACATTCCTGAAAAAGAGCCCGATGTTGTCTATTGGGACGGTAAACTTTTACCGTGTGTTTTAAAAAATGAACAATGTGAGCGAATAGCTATAGCTATTTCATATGGCAAAAAGGAACAGCTGCTGGGAGTTCCTGTAACAGCAAACAGCTCTGGAGAGGAGCAAGCCGTAGCCGTATATGAATGCCTACATGAATGGGGTCTTCTCAACACCGTCAATGCGATGTGCTTCGACACTACAGCATCTAACACGGGAAGACTCAAAGGAGCATGCGTCATATTGGAGCAAATGTTAGGAAGAGAATTGTTATACCTAGTTTGCCGTCACCATATCTTGGAAATTCTGTTAAGAGGCGTATTCGACACAAAAATGGGATCAACCACTGGACCTCATCCAGACATTTTCAAGAGATTCCTCACTGCGTGGCCCAAGATAGACAAAGGAAAATACGACACAGGTATCAGTGACAATCTAATACAAAAGCAGCTAACTCCAGAAGTAATTGCAAATGTTACTGCTGAATTCGAGACCAAATTAACTGAGAGCCACCCCAGAGATGACTACAAGGAGCTATTGCAGTTGGTTCTCGTATTTGTTGGATCACTAGACGGCAATGTTGTGGGTTTTAGAACTCCAGGAGCCATTCATCACGCTAGGTGGATGGCAAAGGCTATTTACTGCTTAAAAATATTCATTTTTCGTCGTCAATTTAAGATGTCTAAAGAAGAAGAAAGTTCTGTGCGTGCCATTTCTGTTTTCCTAGCTAAAATTTATTGTAAAGCTTGGTTCAATGCTCCAAAAGCTCATCTTGAACCAAAGCAAGATTTAGGTATTTTGCATAGTCTGTTAGACTATAAAGAATGTCACAACGACATTGCAGAAATAGCCCTGACCAAATTTTCGAACCATTTGTGGTATTTGAATGCAAAGTTGGTGGGATTATCGTTTTTTGATCCCACCATTACAGACGATGAAAAGTTGTTAATGGCTAATAAATTGCTCAGTAGCACAGATGAACCATCACAGCACGCTAGGGTTGTAAATCCAAAAGTTAGGAAAGAAAACTTAAGAGGTAGTTGATGGAGGATTGGTAAATTTACTTACCAAAGAAACGTTTACATTCTTTGACCAATTTAATATAAAAACAGATTTCCTAAGACAACATCCAAACACCTGGCCTCAAAATAATGACTTCCAAGAAGGATTGAAAATTGTCAAAACATTAAAAGTAGTTAATGATATGGCTGAGCGTGGTGTTAAATTAATAACCGACTTTAACGACCTTCTGACAAAAGATGAAGGCCAAAAGCAATATGTCTTGCAAGTTGTAAGTAAATGCCGAGCATTATATCCTGACGTTTCAAAAACTACTTTAACAAAAGCTCTAGAATAGATTAGATAACTATGTAGGTACTACGTCTGTATCTTTTCTGTGTCTGTTTTGTATGTATTATATACCTAATTTTTATATTTTAAAATAAAAAATGTCATTAGACTTATCAGTATTACTTGTTTTTTTTATTATATTTCTACTTTAAACTCAAAAATATACCAAAAAAAAAGCAAAATTTATTTACTTAATAACAAAATATACGAAGTATGCTCCTAGTGGTACCAGGTCACGTTTTTGGTTCTAAAGGCTGTTGTAACTCGGTTTGACTTAAAATAACAACAATTATGTATAGAATATAAATTTTGAAGAACAACATTAGCTTTCTTTTGAGATATTAAGCGTGTTTCTATTATTTACCGTTCTGGAGTTATGGCTCCATATGTCAGCTTTTTGGCCAAAAATTTGGATTTTTTCAAACTTTGAGCGACGAGCGGCACGGGTTAACGTCGTTAATAATATATATATATATATATATATATATATATATATATATATATATATATATATATATATATATATATGCTCACTGTTCTTAGATTTAATTTAATGACTACCTAAAGGCATCGTAATTACGTTTAAATTATTACTATGCTTGTAAATCTCGTGGTTGAAAATTGGTGGTAGAATGTAAATGGAGGTTTGTTCTTGAGCGTAATTTCTAAAACGATAGTATTATTTTCGATAATGTCCAAATTTAAATTGAAGCATTTTATTTCGTCAATTTAAAAGTTTATAAAATATCTGGAAAGGGGAATCGTTTGTGGGGTCCAGACGAACAAGATTCCGACATTTTTTTTCCCCTCTATAAGATCCGGTCACTCTAATATATATATATATATATATATATATATATATATATATATATATATATATATATATATATATATATATATATATATATTTATATGAGCATTTTCGTAAATTGTGGTATGTTAGCGGTGCCGCGGTGGTTCAAAAAAGAGAGATATTTTTTGACAGTTACAGCCAATGTATATAAGATTAATATCTTTAAATACATCGCTTTTAATTTAGGGCCGTTTTTTACCAAAAACTGGCTAAAATCTGACCATAACTTGGAAACAATATCCTAATATCAACAAGGTACATAAAAATACGAAGTTAGCAGGTCAAAGAACATAAAAAAAGTGTACCTATACGTTAATTTGACTAAAATATATAAAATGGGCAAGAAATAGGCAAAAATGCCTATTATATAACAGAGGAAAACGTTATTAGGATTCATGATGAATAATTTCAATAAATCGCATAGATAAACTTATAATACGGTACATTTCGTGAGTCATTTATTACTATTTTGATATTTTCTTTTTCTTGAAAATTTCTGTCAAATATTTCACCCACGAATCCTTTTCTGTGCAATTAGTAATTATTAGTTTATTAGGTTCTCTTCTTTGACCTCTGATTAAACGGTATCTCCACTTTTACTAGTCATTTTCCATTTCTTTTTGTGAAAGTTTCCCAATGCTGCAGTTTTTGATTTATGTGACTAATGGTAGTAGCGTGTTGGACATTTTTGTAACTCTTATATCATTCTAAAAAGCCATGATTATAAAATAATTTTCCAACACACCTAGTGTTGTAATCTATGAAGAGAGAAAATGATTACGCAACTTAGTGCATTTTTAACAGTCATCTACACCATACATGTCAGGAATTTTATCAAAAATTTTAACAATTCTTTTCAAAACTTTCTAATATTGTTTTATATACGAGGGTTGTTTGATAAGTACCTGGCCTTAACAAGAAAAAAAAAACCTTTTTTTTATCAACATAGTCTCCTTTTAGCTGGATACTCTTAGTCCAATTTTTTTCAGCCGATTCATTTTTCAGAAATAGAAAATAATCGCTGGGGGTTAAATCTGGCGAATATTTTTTTTTTTTTTTTTTTTTTATTGGTCTAGCACACGTGCTGCAGGGAAGTCCCTAAAGCGCTCCAGGAGCGGCACGAGTGCGGAAAAAGCGATTCACGTTGTTCTTGAATCGCTGTAAATTGTACCCGGTGGGAAACACAGCGCTGGGCAAATTATTCCAAAGGGATGACGTTCTCCATATAAAAGATTGCTTGAAAAGCGTTGTACGCGGAGTAACAAGCTGAACCTCATACGGATGCGAAGCACCAGCGCGACGTGTATTTCTAACCTGCACCGCTTTGGGAGGAATTAAGCGGGCTACATCCTTCGGACACTTTCCATGAAAATACTTGTAGAACAGACTCAAGTCGCCAACCGTTCTTCGATGTTCCAGCGAATCAAGGCCGCCGGTCAATTCCGGGTCCCCAATCAGACGGACCGAATATGGTGGATACGGAAGCAATTCGTAACCTAACTCGTGAAATTTTGTCATGGCGATGACACAAGTATGCACGCGTGCATTGTCTTGATGAAAGAGAATTTTTTTCTGCGTCGAATGTGGATGTTTTTCTTTCACAACATGGGTGAGATGATCCAGTAAATTGACGGAATACTCTCGATTAATCGTTTTGCTCTTTTCAAGGTAATCGACGTGGATTATGCCGCATACATCCCAAAATACTGTGGCCATGACTTTGTTGGCCGATAAAGTCGCCTTGGCCTTCTTTGGCGCAAGTTCGCCACGGAACACCCACTGTTTGGACTGTTCTTTGGTGTCTGGTGTACTGTAATGACTCCATGTTTCGTCAACAGTTATAAATCGATGCCAAAAATCATTCCGATTGCGCTTTAACATCGGCAAACATTCTTTTAAAGTTGACACACGTGCGTGCTTATTGTCAGCTGTGAATAATCGTATCACCCATCTTGCGGAAAGCATTCTCATATCCAAATAAGTTGTTAAAATGTCCTACACCTGTTGAATTAAGATGCCCACAGTCGCAACAATCTGGACAACCTGGACATTCTTCATCAAAAATACGTTAGAATTCAGTTGTCAATATTTTATTGTCGATAACGAAGGTGCAGTGTCCCCATACACTTCGCTGAGTTCCACTTTTATCTCATCATTCGTTTTCTTTTTCAAAATATTTTATCATTATTCTATTTAAATAGCTGCCACTCACAAACTAAATCACGCAGCGACTTGAAAATTTCACGCGATTCTTGTGAAAGGTTATGTTTACGAAAAATATAATTTTTAAAATTTAGTAGTAGCGCCATCTCTGGCCGAGGCCCAGGTACTTATCATACAACCCTCGTCATTTATTGATGTTTTTCTTCGAAAGTAATAATTGGTTTCCCTTTCTTTAGAGTTGTAAAATTTTATGAGCAATTCGAAACCAACATAAATAATATATAAATTATTAAAACATATAAAACCGCAATGAAATATATGACTGAAGTAAAAAAGTCTTGTAAAGTGTAATGTCTGTATTACCACTAGCAAGAAGCATGAAAAAGATACATAGAGTACCATCATCACTTTATTGCGGCTTTAAAAGCTCAAATTACCCTCTACCATTATGGCAGGTGTAAATTTTATAACTTGAAATTAAAAAATATTGCTTTGTGGAGTCCTTCGACGTATTGTAGATTTGTTGAGCGTTTAATCTAACATAAGCAATCGCCTGATCGCAAGGAATGATGCTCCATTTGCCATTTAGCGTCCGCATCCGCATCCTCTCTGTCTTCTACACAACTTTTTTCTATTCTTTGAATTCAGGGACTCTGTTTTTTGCCTTTTGCCCTTTCTACTCCTCTTGCTCAGCAATCTATTTTATACGAGGGCTACCGTTGCAATCTTTGATGTACCTAAGAATGCCTCTATGCCGATCCTCTTTAATCATGTTGCGCACAGCATCGTTCTTTTTTGGAACAACAACCGATTTTGGTCGATCTTCACGAAATTCATCGCTGACGGAAGCACAACCATGACGAAATTCTGCAAACCAATTGTAAACAGTTTTTTCTAATGATAACTTTACTAAAAGTTGAACGAAACGATTCAAGGCATTGTTGTTAAGTTAGATCTTTACTAAAGTCGTAAAAAATCATCCAACGAAGAAAACCTTCACTTGAAATTTCCGTTCGTGTACAAAACTGTTTTTTTAAACGCCCACTGTAAACAAACTACTCGGCCAATTTCTGAGCTGCTACTGTTTTAACAATAACTCCAATGACACATCTTAAGAGCGCCATCTAGTGGTCGTTTGTAAAAACTTAAAAGCAGACCCTCGTATATAGGAAGACAAAGTCTTGAATGAAATTTTACTTAAAAGTGACAACTAAATTTACTAGAAAAATATAATTTTCATATTTCAATTACTTCCCTTCAGCGAACTGTTATAATATTTTCAGTTAGACATAAAACTAAAATAATAATTAATTACGCCACTTTATTCCTATATATAGTATAATGGTTTGTACGCTAAACTTTTCCATTTTGAGGTCTTTTTTATTCTATGTTAGGATTTTAGAATCTTTTGTAGAATGACATTAGACAACAGTTATCACCACTACACCAAACACTTTATTTGTGCACGCGACGCGCTTTTTCGTAACTACAGTCTGTCAAGTAAAAATGTGTCCACGAGAATTTATTTTTGGTAGATGCTCTTCTAGCGATTTAACAAAAAATCGGTAGAGAGAACCTTCGTCTAAGACGCATTTTAGTAAAAGTATCGGACGATTCCAAACTTTCCTCGAAATCACGTAAAATCCAAAATGAGTCACTTGTTTGCGCGTCGGTTCGAGGCAGCCTTTCTTTGTTCCTATCCAAAGGGGCCTAAAATGACAATTCCGCGACAGCTAAATATATTGAAAAGTCGGTATCGTTTGTGAAGAAGTGGGTAGATCATTTTAATGAGACGAAAAATATCGACGACTTGCCAAAACGTGGCTCGGTAGGCAAAATCACTCCGAAAGTCGAAAAACGAATCGTGTCCTTGTTTTCACGGGATCCGAAATTGACTCTGCGTCAAGGAGTGGAGAAATTAAGAACATCGGATTTGATTGTAACCCATGAGACCATTTGACGACATCTTTGTGCTCATGATGTCAAATTTCAAAGCACGTTGAAGAAATCTTTGCTGGGCGAAAATCAGGTCGCTTGGGCCCATGATAAGATATAGTGGCCCTCACAATCGCCGAACAACAACCCTATTGAAAACTTTGTAAAGAGACAGCTCAGAGGAAAGACTGAGGACTTTGAATCAGTTGTCTCGCGAAATTCACCACCGAAGAACACATTGATGCCAAAAAATTTCCTCGAAATACATTTTTTCTGACTATACGAGGCTGGTTTGAAAAGTCCGTGCAAAAATAAAAACTACTTATGTGTTTGGGGTAAACCTTTTTTATTTTTCGACATAGTCTCCTTTTAGGCTTATACACTTCGTCCAACGATGTTCTAGTTTGTTGATCCCTTCCGAATAATAGGATTTGTCCAAGTCTGCAAAATATCCATTAGTGTCTGCAATCACCTCCTCGTTTGAATAAAATCTTTGTCCCGCCAGCCATTTCTTCAAATTGGGGAACAAATAGAAGTCCGAGGGAGCCAAGTCTGGAGAATAGGGGGGATGTGAAACGAGTTGGAATCCTATTTCCATTAATTTTGCGACCACAACTGCTGAGGTGTGTGCTGGTGCGTTGTCGTGGTGGAAAAGGACTTTCTTGTGGGCCAATCGCGGGCGTTTTTTCTTGCAGCTCGGTTTTCAAACGGTCCAATATCGATATAATATTCACCTGTAATAGTTTTACCCTTTTCCAGATAGTCGATGAGGATTATCCCTTGCGAATCCCAAAAGACAGTCGCCATAACCTTTCCGGCCGAAGGAACGGTCTTCGCCTTTTTTGGTGCAGATTCCCCCTTGGTAACCCATTGTTTAGATTGTTGTTTGGTCTCAGGAGTATAGTAATGTATCCATGTTTTCATCCACAG
The DNA here is from genome assembly GCA_019049505.1 of Pachyrhynchus sulphureomaculatus. NCBI lineage: Eukaryota > Metazoa > Arthropoda > Insecta > Coleoptera > Curculionidae > Pachyrhynchus > Pachyrhynchus sulphureomaculatus. The sequence continues at coordinate 166,700,910 of CM032456.1, read as the reverse complement.
TGACGAAACGACGCTTAAAGTTCTCCGGATTCTTCTGGAACAGCTGCAAACCATCCTTGCAACACTTCACACGATTCCGTTTTTGGTCAAGCGTGAGCAATCGCGGCACCCATCTTGCGGATAGCTTTCTCATGTCCAAATGTTTATGCAAAATATTATGTACCCGTTCAGTTGAGATGCCCACAGCACTTGCAATCTCACGCACCTTAACTCTTCTGTCATCCATCACCATATCATGGATTTGATCAATGATTTCTGGAGTCGTAACCTCCACAGGCCGTCCAGAACGTTCAGCGTCACTTGTGCCCATATGGCCAGTCCGAAAATTTGGAAACCACTTATAAACTGTTCTAATCGAAGGTGCAGAGTCACCATAATGTTTATCAAGCTTCTCTTCAGTCTCCTGAGGCGTTTTCCCATTTCTTGAAAATCACTCGACTTCCTTGATTCACACGAATGCCAAACACAAAGAAATAGACCAATATGGCTGAAAGTTGGTGTGCGTTCATTCAAGAGATGCTACTAAACTAAACATGACCTCGATACGCGCCTGTGGTGTCATCTCTCAGACTTTGCACGGACTTTTCAAACCAGCCTCGTATATAAGTTGCAAGTGTACTGTAATTCTACCCTAAACAAACTGCAAACATTGTCGAAAAATATAACAAAGGAAGAAAATGAGGGCGTCTATTTTCGCTATTAAATAATGTTGAAATTACCGCTGCAAAGAACTTGCAGTAGTTAACACACATGGTATCCATAAACCCACTTTATTACCATTCTAAAAGCTCAAATTACTTTATGGTTATCGACACATAAACTTGTTATCTACATGTAAACAATTATTTAGGGTGTAAAGTTTACAACTCGCAATTAACTATTAGCATTTTAAGTTATTCTTATCTGCACATTTGTAGATTTACCGCCGTGACAAAAATTATCTAATCGAAAGTTTTGTGATTGACACTTTAATTGATACAATTATGTGCATAAGGTCTGCTTTTACGCTTGATTTTGTGAGAAAATCACCCTAACAGATTCTTGCATTTCTTCACATATCAGAGTGTCTAGATCACGAAAAACATAGTCCCCCATCTCTGTCGATCAGTTTGTTGACCTAATAACTTTACAAAGCAATAAGATATCGATTTTAAATTTGGTATACATATACTACTTAAAGTAACAATGGAAATTGTAGTTTTTGAGAATTATTACTTTACGAGAAGTGGCAAAAAGGGTAGGGGTCGGTAAATTTTGTATATTTTCAATATTTTCGTTTTGTATATTTTCAAGTTTTTCAGTTTCTGGTTGGGAATTCATTTTAAGCATAACTATTTATAGTCAGAGAGGGGTTAAAGACGACAAATTTTTGATTAGTTTGATTTTTTTGCTTGAAGCATGCTTAAACATTGATTAGCTCTCTTAAAATTGAGTTAAATTATACATTTTGATTAGTCAAAAACATGACGCCATCTATTATCAAGAATATTAAACCAGAAAAGAGAGACAATAGAAGTGTGGCTTCTAGGTATGAATAGATCTTTAATATAATATTATCATAATTTATACTATTGCCCTTCTCAACTATCACATAGAGAATGGTGCCGCAAAATCACTAGATGTACGAGTATTTACAAATTTCCTAGGGAGGACCCTATATCTACATCCTACATCCTTCGAACACACTCCATAAAAATACTTGTAGAACAGACTCAAGTCGCCAACGGTTCTTCGATGTTCCAGCGAATCAAGGCCGCCGGTCAGTTCCAAGTTTCTAATCAGACGAACAGCTCTTCTCTGAACAGAATCCAACAAATGCAGTGTGTGTTTGGGAGCGGAACCCCAAACATGGGAGCAGTATTCCATAGTTGGTCGAATTTGGGCTTTGTAAAGAATTAACAGTTGTTGTGGAGTGTAAAACTTTCTGGTTCGAAATAATATTCCCAACTTTTGAGAAGCTCTCCTTGCTATGCCTGCAATATGTTCATGCCAGGGCATATTTGCTTCCAAATTAACGCCCGACAAATTGAGTGATGATGCTAGGGGAATGGAGTGCTCCGACATGATTATGTCGGGTTCAACAACGTTAACTTTTTTAGAAAAAAACTGCCGCCTGGGTTTTTGTAGCGTTAAATTCCACTTGGTTACTGTCACCCCAAGATAGAATTTCTTCCAAGTCTTTGTTAAGCTGAACGACCTCTTGCCGTCTGCGGATATTCGCCTGAGTAGCCGACGTCCGAGCGTTCAAAGTGAATGAAGAGATAAGCGTACTATCATCTACAAAGCTGTAGATTAGATTCCCGGTCGTTTCCAGCAGATGGTTAATGTAAATGAGAAAGAGAGTAGGAGACAGTATGGAGCCTTGGGCACACCGGCGTTTATAATGAAGGTGTTAGAAAGAAATCCGTCGACCGCCACTCGTAAAGAACGCTCTTTAAGGAAACATGAGAGCCACAAACAGAACTTTTCAGGCATACCATAAGAGCGTAGCTTAGTCAACAGTCCATCGTGCCAAAACGGTCGAATGCCTTGGATATGTCAAAAGCAACTGCTCGAGATTCTCCAAAGTGTTCAATTGCGTTGTTTCAAACATGTGTTACATAACTCAGAAGATCTCCTGTTGATCTATGTTTACGAAAGCCGTATTGGTGATCGCTAATAATATTGAATCCTTCAAAATATTTTAGAACATGCTGATTGATAACCTTTTCCATGACTTTCGATATTATTGAAAGCAGTGCGACTGGTCGGTAGTTATTTGGCAAGGTCTTCTTGCCTTTTTTAGGTATCGGCACATTTCCAGCAGGAAGGAGATATTCCCTTTCTGTAGGATAGGTTGAAAAGTCTACAGAAAACTGGTGTTAGTTCCCGCGCACAGTTTTTGAGAACTATGGCAGGTATTCCGTCAGCGCCAGAAACCGTTTTGGTGTCTAGCTTCATTAAAATACGCTTTATGATACGCTGTCTGAAGACAACATCGGGCATCCTTGACTGCAATGTGGGGAATAGTAGGTGGTGTTTTTCCTTAGAAATCGACAGTAGAATGTGTAGCAAAGAGTTCAGCCAACAAGTTCGCTTTCTCAACAGGTGTCGTTGCAATAGAATTATCTGGCCGTGTGAGTGGTGATATGGTGGATTTGGTGAAATTTTGACTAACTGCCTTAGCGACTGCCGAAAAGGACCTGGAATTGTTGGGACAAGCGAGAAGTTTGTTTCTAATTCTGATTGTGTGCCTCCTTGGTTTCGTCGATAATTCCTTTGCATCTGTTCCGGGCGCGAACAAAGGTGTTACGATTTATAGTGTTAGGATTTTCACGCCATTGTCGGTAGGCAAGATGTTTAGAATCAACAGCTTCTTTGCATTTTCGGCCAAACCAAGGCTTGCCGTTAGAGGGGCATTTCTGCAAAAAAGGGATATAAGCTTCCATACCAGCCAAAATAACATCGGAGACCTCCCTGGCGCAGTCAGACAGGTTGTCGAATCGAAAACAAATGTCTATCCAAGTTCGAAAATATTCCATGAGATCTTCCCGGCGGATTTACGGAGACCGTTTAAGTCTCCGTAGCTTGTTATCCTTGTTCCCAGGCATTTAAAATTATTAAGCTGTTCACTAATACTTCCTTGGATCTCCAGCTTGCATCTTAATAATTCTTTTGAAGCTACCATACATTTTGTCTTGGTTGTGTTAATAATTATTAAAAAATATAATTATATTAAATATAAATAATAAATTATTGGGAGACATTTACGAAGGGATGGCACTCAGAGGAAAGTCTGGAAAATGTTAAGACGGAACAAACTAATAAAATTACAATTCAAGAACGGCAAACATACTTAGAGGAATTATATAAATAAGAAGAGAATAATGAAGTCTTACTTGAAGAGGTGGAAGAAGTAACTCTAGAAGTAGCTTTAGAACAGACAAAAAGAATTATAAGAAGTATTAAAAATCCCCTGGGCTAAAAATGAAAATACTGAAAAAATAACTTAAATTTTGAATTCCTAGACGTCTAAAGCCCAGAAACGAATATATAATACGATATTTAGAAGCAACCCTCCTCTGATCTCCTTCCCCACCCCTGCCATCCCTTATTTGTTTTACTATATATATATATATATATATATATATATATATATATATATATATATATATATATATATATATATACGAGACTGGTTTGAAAAATCCGTGCAAAGTCCGAGAGATGGCACCACCGGCGCGTATCGAGGTCATGTTTAGTTAGTAGCATCTCTGAATGAACGCACACCAAGTTTCAGCCATATTGGTCTATTTCTTTGTGTTTGGCATTCGTGTGAATCAAGGAAGTCGAGTGATTTTCAAGAAATGGACGAAAAAGAATTTCGTGTGGTGATTAAACATTACTTTATGAAAGGCAAAATGCCTCAGGAGACTAAAGAGAGCTTGATAAACATTATGGTAACTCTGCACCTTCGATTAGAACAGTTTATAAGTGGTTTCAAAATTTTCGGACTGGCCATATGGGCACAAGTGACGCTGAACGTTCTGGACGGCCTGTGGAGGTTACGACTTCAGAAATCATTGATCAAATCCATAATATGGTGATGGATGACAGAAGAGTTAAGGTGCGTAAGATTGCTAGTGCTGTGGGCATCTCGAATGAACGGGTACGTAATATTTTGCATAAACATTTGGACATGAGAAAGCTATCCGCAAGATGGGTGCCGCGATTGCTCACGCTTGACCAAAAACGGAATCGTGTGAAGTGTTGCAAGGATGGTTTGCAGCTGTTCCAGAAGAATCCGGAGGACTTTAAGCGTCGTTTCGTCACTGTGGATGAAACATGGATACATTACTATACTCCTGAGACCAAACAACAATCTAAACAATGGGTTACCAAGGGGGAATCTGCACCAAAAAAGGCGAAGACCGTTCCTTCGACCGGAAAGGTTATGGCGACTTCTTTTGGGATTCGCAAGGGATAATCCTCATCGACTATCTGGAAAAGGGTAAAACTATTACAGGTGAATATTATTCATCGTTATTGGACCGTTTGAAAACCGAGCTGCAAGAAAAACGCCCGCGATTGGCCCACAAGAAAGTCCTTTTCCATCACGACAACGCACCAGCACACACCTCAGCAGTTGTGGTCGCAAAATTAATGGAAATAGGATTCCAACTCGTTTCACATCCCCCCTATTCTCCAGACTTGGCTCCCTCGGACTACTATTTGTTCCCCAATTTGAAGAAATGGCTGGCGGGACAAAGATTTTATTCAAACGAGGAGGTGATTGCAGACACTAATGGATATTTTGCAGGCTTGGACAAATCCTATTATTCGGAAGGGATCAACAAACTAGAACATCGTTGGACGAAGTGTATAAGCCTAAAAGGAGACTATGTCGAAAAATAAAAAAGGTTTACCCCAAACACATAAGTAGTTTTTATTTTTGCACGGACTTTTCAAACCAGCCTCGTATATATATATATATATATATATATATATATATATATATATATATATATATATATATATATATATATATATATATATATATATGCGTAAAATTTGTTTACTGTTGAGCAAAAAACTAGGAAAAAATTCCATATTACTATGAAAACCATTTAAAATTTATCAACTCCGATCACTTTCACCCCCTTGACTGGAAGCGATATCGTTCAAAAACTACAGGCCTTATACCCTTGTTGGATATTATCTATGTACCACGTTTAAAATTGATATATCATTTCGCTCGAGAATTATCGTGTCAACAGATGGATGGAAATGAGTGATTATATTTTTTATGATCTAGGATCCCTAAAACGAGAAAAGAAGGAAAAATCTCGAGGAGTAATTTTTTTGACAAATACAATACTTTCCTTAAACAAGGAAAGTAAAAATATAAAGTTTGTCCAGATTCAAAAATATTTAGGTTGATTTAAGTCATAATTGAGCTCTTCTATAACAAATATCGGGAGTCCATTCATGGTATAGTATAACTGTTAAAAACGGGGTATCCAGTAGGTAACCTTTGATTATAATGTAAGCATTGAAATTCAAGAACCCAGGAAAGGATTTATAGTCTGATATATACGAAGCGACTCCTCTGATCCTTTCCTCATCTCATTAAAACCTTATTTACTGGACTATAATAATTATCTCATGTTTAATTAAACCAAAAACCAGAGGTTCGTATATATCGTGTTATACATAGAAATCGAGAATTCTAAAAATTGTTTTGTTATTTTGACGATTTAAGGTGAAACCTGTAAAGAGTTACAAGAACTATCTTTTAAGTTTTTACAAGAACAATAAAAGAAAAAAAAAAGTTTCTAAAAATATTCGCCTTTAAGATTTATATACTTTTGCATGCGTTCGAACCAATTCTCGAAACATTTTTTCCACCCTAAAGTTGGTAGCTCAAAAACATGGTTTTGGAGGGATTCAGTAGCTTCTTGAGACGATGAAAATCTCTGTCTACGCATTTTTTTGACTTTGGTAACAAAATAAAGTCGTTAAAAGATAATTCAGGTGAATATATGTAGGCAATGAGACATTAATTGGATGTTTTTCTCCGTCAATTGTTGACGTGCTGTGTGAAAGCAGGCATTGCCATGATGAATAGTGATGCGACATTGTTTTTCGATTGTTTTGGCAGACAAATTGTTGTGTACCGTTCTGATTAACTTGTTCATCGATGCCTTATGGCAGACAAATTGTTGTGCTTCTTTTTGTTGGATTCGTCTCCTGTTACCCCAAACTGTTGTTGTATAGTTTCCAATTTTGCATGTCTTCTTCGGTCAAATTGTTTGAGCATTTCCTTACACCAGTTAACACGAGTCTATTTTTGAGTTTCGGTCAACAAATTATACGGAATCCAACGGGAACAAATCTTTTTCAGAGCTAAATGTTCATGCAAAATCGAGTGTACCACAGTCTTCAATATGCCTAAGGATACCTCTATCTTACGGTAAGTCACATGTCGATCCTCTTCAATCATGTTGCGCGCAGCATCGATGTTTTTTGGAACAACAACCGATTTTGGTCGACCGAGGAATTGTTGAGTTATGCCTTTACTAAAATCGACAAAAATCATCCAACGAAAACCTTCACGTAAAATTTCCATTTGTTCACAAAACTGTTTTTTTTTAAACGCTCACTGCAAATAAACCACTCGGCCAATTTCTGAGCTGCCACTCTTTTACCAATAACAAATGTCAAATTTTACAACAATGGTAATGTCACATCTCAATAGCGCCATCTAGTGATCGTTTGTAAAAACTTAAAAGGCGACCCTCGTAATAAGTTGAGAAAAGGAATTAGAAGGGTTCCTTCGTACGAGGCTGGTTTGAAAAGTCCGTGCAAAGTCCGAGAGATGGCACCACCGGCGCGTATCGAGGTCATGTTTAGTTAGTAGCATCTCTTGAATGAACGCACACCAAGTTTCAGCCATATTGGTCTATTTCTTTGTGTTTGGCATTCGTGTGAATCAAGAAAGTCGAGTGATTTTCAAGAAATGGACGAAAAAGAATTTCATGTGGTGATTAAACATTACTTTATGAAAGGCAAAACGCCTCAGGAGACTAAAGAGAAACTTGATAAACATTATGGTGACTCTGCACCTTCGATTAGAACAGTTTATAAGTGGTTTCAAAATTTTCGGACTGGCCATATGGGCACAAGTGACGCTGAACGTTCTGGAGGTTACGACTCCAGAAATCATTGATCAAATCCATGATATGGTGATGGATGACAGGAGAGTTAAAGTGCATGAGATTGCTAGTGCTGTGGGCATCTCGACTGAACGGGTACATAATATTTTGCATAAACATTTGGACATGAGAAAGCTATCCGCAAGATGGGTGTGCCGCGATTGCTCACGCTTGACCAAAAACGGAATCGTGTGAAGTGTTGCAAGGATGGTTTGCAGCTGTTCCAGAAGAATCCGGAGGACTTTAAGCGTCGTTTCGTCACTGTGGATGAAACATGGATACATTACTATACTCCTGAGACCAAACAACAATCTAAACAATGGGGAATCTGCACCAAAAAAGGCGAAAACCGTTCCTTCAGCCGGAAAGGTTATGGCGACTGTTTTTTGGGATTCACAAGGGATAATCCTCATCGACTATCTGGAAAAGGGTAAAACTATTACAGGTGAATATTATTCATCGTTATTGGACCGTTTGAAAACCGAACTGCAAGAAAAACGCCCGCGATTGGCCCACAAGAAAGTTCTTTTCCATCACGACAACGCACCAGCACACACCTCAGCAGTTGTGGTCGCAAAATTAATGGAAATAGGATTCCAACTCGTTTCACATCCCCCCTATTCTCCAGACTTGGCTCCCTTGGACTACATTTGTCCCCAATTTGAAGAAATGGCTGGCGGGACAAAGATTTTATTCAAACGAGGAGGTGATTGCAGACACTAATGGATATTTTGCAGACTTGGACAAATCCTATTATTCGGAAGGGATCAACAAACTAGAACATCGTTGGACGAAGTGTATAAGCCTAAAAGGAGACTATGTCGAAAAATAAAAAAGGTTTACCCCAAGCACATAAGTAGTTTTTATTTTTTGCACGGACTTTTCAAACCAGCCTCGTATATATCATTTTATACGTCCTTGGCAAGATTTCTGAAGCCGAAGAATCTGAAAATTGTTTTTTGTTATTAATTTTAATTTTAACATGTACTGTGTAGAGGAAAATGTCAGATCTCAATTATAAATCTTACCATAAAGTACCTATCATTTAAAGTATCGATTTGCAGCGCTTGGATGAAGTTATTCTTTAGTGTAACAAAGTCAAGTTCAGTACGTATTTAAGAGCTACATGCTTTCAAGGGAAGCACTGGGTAAATTACTTTACCGATTTTTTTTTCATATACAATAAGAATATTTCAAACTGATTTATTCTCTTTTCTGTAATTATCGACATATCTTTTTATAAAATTCCTTTGCAAATTGTTCACAAAAGCTGCTGTAATGCCTTGAATTTAATTTCTATTCTTCAATGTGACCTTCAACATGTTCCACCCGATTTATCGCCATAATGCTTGCTGAATATAACGAAGAACAGTAGCGTATGAAAAAAATACATGAAGATAAAATAATATACCTAGTACGCCCATAAATACTGTTACAAACTTTCACGTACGCTCTCTATAAACATTAACACTTTTTTGGTGAAATTATTTATAGGTTATTATACAGTTATTGTGTTTAACCATATTTACAATTTGAATTATTTAAACGAGGTGATCGAGAAAATAGGATTGCTGTTATAGTATTTAGGTGCGGTATGGAAAAAAGCGACATTTTTTAAGACCTTAATACGGCGGTAAAATTATTTACTGAGACGGGAGACATAAGAGAGAGGCACCGATCAGGAAAACTAAGGACAATTGGAACGCCACAAGCTGTGAAAGTTGTAAAAGTGCGAATCGAATGAAATGCTCTTTGCAAACAAAAAATTTTATCTCGTGAGATGAAAATTTCGAAAAATTCTGTCTCGTATTATTATATATATTATCGTATACACTGGTCATTTGCTAACAGAAGATTTAAAACGAAAACGGTGGCAAAAATCTAAAAATTTGTTGAAGGAATATGCTAATGACAAACACAGAAAAATTTTGATTACTGACGAAAAAATTTTCACTGTGGAGCAATCTTTCAATGAGCAAAATGATAGAATTTATGCTAGATCTGCTATGGAAGCATCTAAACTTGTAACAAAAGTTCAGAGGGGTCAACAGCCAGCATCAGTTACGGTTTGGTGGGAAGTCTGTTTTGATGGGGTTACCAGTATTCATTTTTGTCAAAAAGGTGTGAAAACTTTGCCTAAAATATAACAAGACACTACTTTAGAGAACGTTGTAAAACTCCTAAACCATACTTTTTTCAAAAATAAGCATTGGTTCTTCCAGCAAGATTCTACACCAGGACGCAAAACTAAAACAAAACAAAAATGCTTCAACAAAGTAAGCCTTCATTTATTCCTACAGAAGATTGACTTGCTGCAAGTCCTGATCTAAATCCTTTAGATTGTAAACTTTCCTTCTGGTATGGTTTGCTCTAAAAAACATGCCAATCTTGACTCTTGAAAACGAGCTTTAACAAAAGCGGTGGACAATTTTCCGTTGGATCAACAGCGTGCTGCCATTGACGAATGACCTAATCGTTTGAGGGCTTGTGTGAAAGCAAGAGGGGAACATTTTGAGTAAATTTTTAATTAATTTTGTCATTATAAATATATGAATTAATTCCATAATAGTTTTGTTTTAATTTTCATAGAAATTAATAGTTTAGGCAATGTTTTCATTGTAACCGTATTTATGGGAGTACTAGATATATACAATTGGAAAAATAGACTCTTTTACATTATCATATACTTGGAAAATCTCGAGAAAAGTTAAGGAGTTGTTTATATTTCAAGTTTTATATGAGTCGTCATCCAAATATTTAAACAGGTACATTTATTCATCCACGAGTTCACAGTGAAGTACCAATTCTTTTGCAATTACGAAAGCATAAACATTTTTTACCCAAGGAGAGATAAACCACGTCATTCATGAAATCGGTTCTGCCAAATCAATCATCAATTTAAAATTTTAACAAGTAAGGTAAGGAAAAATAGAAAACGGTTGAGTAAACTGCAATCCCTATTTTATGCAACAAGTCACCTTTCTCTGCTTCCATGCAAAACCGCTAAGAAAACTTAATAGTCGATTGCTATTTTGTAGTAAACCATGCCTTGAATATAAACCGGTATTGGCACTTATATTTATTAATTTTATGAGCTTGTTGTTCTTCGTAATTCAGCGACTCCTGGCGAAGTTTGACGATCCAAATGCCTAACATAATTCTGGAAACTGTAGCTCTAAAAATATCTATTGATGAGCAATTCAACCATCTTCGGTTGTCATTTAACCAGAAATTTTGACGTCTTCCAACCGATCTTCTTCCTTGTATTTTACCTTCGATAATCAATCTCAGCGAATCATACTTTGCTCAATCATACTTTGCTCCCCTCACCGAAATAACTAATTTTTCTTTTCTTTATAGTTCTGTGGATTTGTTCATGCGTCTAAGTATTTCAGCATTTGTTACTCTATCCACCCATGATATCTGTAGAATCCTTCTATAAACATATATTTGGTGAGCTTCGAGTCGTTTCTCTGAGCTGGGATCGAGAGTCCAGCCTTCACATCTATATAGGAGTACCGAAAAAACATAGCATCTAATTATACGCACTCGAAGTTCTAGACTAAGATCGGATCTAGTGAAAAGATTTTTCGTGTTCATGAACGTCCCACGGCCCTGCTCAATTCTCGATCTGGCTATTAATTAGTGTTCCCAGGTATTTAAAAGACAAAACCTGCTGAATTCTCGGTCCATTAACAATAAGATTCGCACCAGCGTGAGATTTTGAACGCACAGCCAGCTTGGTCTTTGTTATATTTATATGTAGTCCAAATTGCTCAATCCGACGTACTATAAGATTCATCATGCTCTGCAGTTCGGGTAAATGATTAGCCAAAATAACGATGCCATCTGCATATCTTAGGTTGTCAATCAGGATGCCATTTTCACTTTAATTCCTGTTGTATTCTGGGCTAGAGCTTCTTTGAAAACAGTCTCCGAATAGAGGTTGAAGAGAAGCGCACTCCTTTCTTGATAAAAACATACTCTTATAGGCGATTTTTACTTTCGATGTCTAATGCCAATACAAACCGTTGATGTTGATATCTTGACGTTCGACACCCGAGGCACATAAGATCTCTATCATTTTACGTGTTTGACACAATACATAGAACATTAAGAGCGAAAAGCGCCTCTCCCTTGTCAAAACCATTTTTGAAACCAAATTGTGTTTCGTCCACCTGAGAATCACATTTTCTATATATTATGTACGTAACATATATGAATTATCCGGAGGAAGATCTTTAGACTGTTCATAAGGTAGTCGTTACAATGAGAAGAATTAGACTTTTCTGGAATGGTAATAAACGTGGATTCCAGCCAATCAGATGGTATCTGGCCCGAGTTATAAACGGCGTTAAACAACGATGTTAAAATATCAAAACTTCCTTTCTCTGATTCTGCAATGATCTTGATTAGTTCGACGTGAATATTATCTGGGTCAGTAGCTTTTTTGTTCTTCTGAGCCCGTATTGCATGAATAATTTCGCTCTTGGTAATAGGAGGCCCAGTTTCATTTATTTCGTTAGCTATGGACGTTGGTTCGTTTGGTCTATCGTCGTTAAAAGCTCTTCAACATAATCGTTCCACCTACTCAGCTTGTCTTCGATTCCCATAATATTTATTAGCTGTTTACATATCGTTATTATAACAAGTAAAAAAATAAATTTATAAAATATACAACTGTGACTATTACTGTTAGAATTCACAAATCCAGTGGAACAAAAAAAAATATTTTTTTGAATTGAGGAAGCTTGACAACACTATCTTTGAGGTCCGTCCTTGTTCCAAGGCTAGTGTGGATCTGTGAGCGGATTATTGTTTTTTCCACAGGTAAAGTCCGCCCATACATATAGTGAAGTGACTAAACTTAATACTTAAAGGGTAAAAACCATTAACCATAAATAGACAATGAAATAAAATTTTATGGTTTTCTTTGGGTACTTCAGAAGCAGGTAAATCATGGACCGTACTTAAAAATATGATATCTGTTCGTTTTACCTGATTATAAACAACAAAAGTGGATCATAAATAATTATTAATGAAATTTTAATATGATTTTAATGGTGGTTATAAAACATGGCATTTACCCCAAAAATAACTTGCAAAATCCATACTGGCACTTACTGTCTAGTAATATAAATACAGCCGCCACTTAGTTTAAGGTTTGTAGTTCTTGTTACTTCGTGTGTGATAGAGCGGCTTAGTCATGGAATATATTTGCGAGTCAAGTGTATCTCAACAAGTTACCCCGTGCAAAAGTAGAAAACACTTATCTACAGATGCCAAGGAAATTGTAAAGAATGTTTATTCAACCCTAATGGAACGTGGTAATGTTAACAAACAAGCAGCGCTAGAAGAAATGGCCACATTAACGAACATTCCAACATCAATGGTGTGGAAAATTGTAAACAACCCTATTCTAGTGAGGAAGAAAAGAAGTGATGCTGGCATTTTCTCAAGGATAGATGGAAGTGATCAAGATATAATACGGCGTAAAATTTACAAGATATACGAGGAACAAAGTGTGTCCACATTGGATAATTTAATGAAAAGGCTTGAAAGAGATGAAACCGTGATTAAATGTAATAGGACAACATTATGGAAGTGTATTCAACACACGGGTTTCAAATTTAAAAAACCTAATAAAAGACAAGTTTTAATGGAGTCCAAGAGAATTCAGGAAGGGCGACGGGAATATTTAGAAAAAATAAGGTTTTACAGAGTCGAGCAAAGGCCAGTTATTTACTTGGATGAAATATGATTCGACACATACGATACTCAGGAAAGGGGTTGGGTTGACTCAAGTGATAACTGTAAAACAAAAGCACTATCAAACAGAGGTAAAAGGATTACGATTTTGCATGCTGGAACTAGAAACAGATGTATTCCGAATGCACCCTCCCTGTCTGCAAAGAACATAAAAGATTCTTCTCTCAATTACCACGAGGACACCACTGCCGAATTATTTGAAAATTGGTTCAAAAACAAGCTAATTCCGAACATACCTCCAAATAGTGTAATTGGGATGGACAACACAAGCTATCATATTAGGCAGTTAATCAAAGCTCCCTACTCAAACGATACAAAAGCAACAATTTAAAACTACATGTACGATAATAACATTTACTACCACAAAGATTATACCTAACAGCAATTGATAGAAGTTTTGAAGAGATTAAACATAAAAAAGGAATACGTCTGTGACAATTATGCAAAGGCTATCGGGCATACAGTTTTAAGGATTCCACCATACCATTGTATATTTAATCCTATAGAGCATATTTGGTATCAATTGAAATCTGCCATTCGTCATAAATATAATATTTGCCCCACTGTTAATTCCAGTGTACTGAAACTTATGGAAACCGAAGTTTTTTCTTGTTTTGAATATACCTCTACAGAGTTGGGCGAACTCTGTCATACATGTTGAAAAAGTTGAAAAATCATATATCCATATTGCCAATAATAAAGAAAAACTAATAATTAGAACCAATGATAATGATAGCCATAGTGATATTATTTTAAGTGAATAATGTAATTCATTTTAATGAGTAAAATAATAATTTTGTATTTGTAATAAAAATATATTGGTAATAATAAGACGATTTGTAATAAACATAATAATAATAAGACATTTGTAATAAACACAGTATAAACATTGTTTAATGTTTTTCCAAAAACCAAAATAATTAAATTCTAAGCAAGGTACGGACCTGTTCAATCATATTTGAATTTTACAGCTTGCACTAATAGGAATCAGTTAGTCACTTCACTATATATATGGATGGACTTTATATTACTAGTTTGACCCGTGAACGCTCATCCTTTATCCCGACTTGGGACCGGCAGTATGGCTGATCCAAGGAAGTATTATTGAACAGATTAATACTTTTGAATACCTGACAATAATGATAACAAGCTACGGAGACTTGAACATGAAAGTAAAACAATAATCTATGAAGGCGTCACTAATAGCCGGTTGCTTGAAGGATATAGTCTGGAAAAATAAATACCTCACAATGGAAAGCAAAACAAGGATATACAAGACAACAGTGAGACCGGCCCTCACATATGCTGTAGTAACAAGACACATGCAAAACAGCACAAATGATGAGGACAACAAAAATGAAGGTGATTAGAGGCATACATGGAAAAATGATATACGACGAAATCCGCAGCAAAGATCTACAAGATCTATATCCAAATGGACCAGAACCAGAAGAAAACAATGGAATAAACACGTAGATCGGATGGACGACAACGGATTTACAAAAAGGCCCAAACTGAATAAACCTTGCAGTAGAAGAACTAGGGGCCGACCACCAAAAAGATGGAAAGGATGCTGACGTCCACATCGGAAGAGACGTCTACTTATATGACACATCATATAAGAAAGAAGAAGAAAATAATACTGTCAACAAATTTTCAGAACAAATTAGACGTGTGATCGTGTTTTAATGTAAATATGCACCTGGTATGGTAAAAAATTAAATAGCAGAATTTTTTGACGCGACTTTACCATAATTATTGAAACTTGAGAATAAGAACAAAAACTAAACAGCTATTGTATTTAGAAGTCTGTCTGTATTATTCACAACTCATTTAAAATTGAATGAACTAAAAGTTCAAATTTCACACACCACTGTGAACACCCATAACAATGTGCAACAAGAATGATCGTAGCTCGATATTAACAATAAACCATGAGAGAAAACCTGCGGCTTTTAATGGAGTGCAATAAAGGTACTTCTTTATTGTTTTATTGCTTCCGATCTCGATGCTCTTGTATACGCCATGAAATTTTTGCTTGGGGCAATTTTTGGAAACTTATTATCATTTCAAAACCATAATAAGCCTCCAGCACCATAAATTTTAATCTTGGAGAACGATCGTAACAGCATTTGGACATTTTTGCACTGAAGAGAAACCTGCACAGAAGAGGGTTTCTAGATTAAAAAAGTGGTAAAGTAATTTACCCAGTACTTCCATTATAAAGACGTAGTTGTAGAATAAACACTGCATTTGAACTTTTTGCACTAAAGAATAACAGGATGAACTTTTACTAAATTTGGAAATAGTGAAACAATAATATAATTTTCAGATTTCTCGACTCCAAGAACACTGAAATGAACCTATTCTTCTATTCCTTTAACCTTTTATATCTTTTATTATTTTTAAACCCCCACCAAAAACCAGGAAAAATTCTCACACTACTAAATATACGAGGATTGTATGATAAGTACCTAGCCTTGACAAGAAAAAAAAACATTTTTATGTGTAAAATTTATTTTATTTTTCAACATAATCTCGTTGTAGCTCGATACACTTAGCCCAACGTTTTTCTATACTTTGTACGAAATTTTTTTCCGCCGAGCTATTTTTTTCATATTCGGAAATAGGAAATAATTGCTGGGGGCTAAATCTAGTGAATATGTTGGATGCGGAAATAATTCGTATCCTAACTCCTGGAATTTTGCCATGGCGATGACACAAGTGTGCACTCGTGCATTGTCTTGATGAAAGAGAAATTTTTCCTTTATCAAATGCGGACGTTTTTCTTTCACAGCATGGTTGAAACGATCCAATAAGTTGACATAATACTCTCCATTGATCGTTTTCCACTTTTCAAGGTAATCAGCGTGGATTATGCCGCGTGCATCCCAAAACACTGTGGCCATAACTTTGTTGGCCGATAAAATCGCCTTGACCTTTTTTGGAGCCATTTCGCCACGGAAAACCCACTGAGTGGACTGTTTTTTTGGTCGCTGGTGTACTGTGATGAATCCATATTTTGTCAACAGTTATGAATCGAGGCCAAAAATCATTCCAATTGCGCTTTAACATCGCAAACATTCTTTTGAAGTTGACACACGTGCGTGTTTATTGCCAGTTGTGAGCAATCGCGGCACCCATGCGCGGAAAGTTTTCTTATATCCAAACGAGCTGTTAAAATGGTTTGCACCCGTTGAATTTCCATTCAGCAATCTCATGCACTTTCACTCTCCGATCATTTATCACTAAATCGTGGATTTTTTCAATCATTTCTGATGTTGTGACCTCATTTGGACGACCTGGACATTCTTCATCAAAAATACTTGTACGGCCGCGTTTGAATTCACTTGCCAATAGTTTATGGTCGATAACGAAGGTGCAGAGTCCCCATAAACTTCGCTGGGTGCCGCTTATATCTCATCATTCGTTTTCTTTTTCAAAAACAAATATTTTATCACTGCGTCATGTTCAATTTTGTCCATTATTGTGAAATCACAAAAGCTGTTCTATTTAAATGACTACCATTCACAAACTAAATCACGCAGCAACTTAAAAATTTGACAGGATTCTTGTGAAAAGTTATGTTTAAAGAAAATATAATTTTTTAAATAGTAGTAGCGTCATCTCTGACCGAGGCCAGGTACTTATCATACAATTCTCGTATATAATATCCAATAATTTCACCTCTCTACCGTGTTAGAATTCAAAATAATAAAATTTTCAAATTCCTAAACTCAGGAGAACCCTAAAAAGAACCACTCTTCTAATTCTCTACCTCACCTTTTTATATCTTTATATGTTTTACTACATATATTTATGCTTCAAATTTGTCCATGAGCTTAATTAAAAACCAGGGCCATTTTTTATAATGCTAATGACGCCATACAACGACCCACCACTACTTTAACTCCCCTTCCCCTATGAAAATTAAAAATTTCATTTATATTTCTCTATAAATAATTATGTTCAAAATTTGTCTAGTACCTCAACCAAAAAAGAAGAAAGTGTTTCATAATATAACTGAAACTAAGCAATATTTAATGCTTCCACACTTTCACCTCCTTCCTTCCCTCCTCTGAATGATTCATCACTCAAAAGTCCCTTTTAACTTCAAGTATCTTATACGCATGAAATTTGAAGTCAATGTCTCATTCGTGATCATGGTAACAGATTGATAGACAGTCAGACCGTCGAAATGGGAAATTATGTATTTTTGTCATCTTTCAACCTTGAAATGTCTAGAAATGCGTAAATCACGAAGAGTAATTTTTTCACGAATACAAAGCGCCCCTTTAATAAAAGAAGTTAGAATAGTGCCAATCAATTCACTGGTTCAATTTAAATTTATTGGCCAATTACATTAAATTGTACAAAAAATCGAAAGGCATAACTAAACATATACTAATTTATATCTTAAATCAGGAATAAAAATAATAATAACCGGCCAAGTGAAAGTCGGACTTGCACAACCTTAAAATTTTTGTTTTTTTTATATTCCAGATAAATTATCAAAGATAATGCACTCGTGATAATTTTCGTTCAATCTACACCGTGTGGAGAATATTCCAGAATTTTTTCAAAATTTTTTTGTCAATACTTTTTGAGATAAGGATGGGAGACAGCGATTTTTTTGCAATTTTTAAAAAATAATACAAAGAACAGTGTGCGCAAGTATTACACATCATATATATTTTTGAACTCATGTTTTTACAAGCTTTCATTTGACATGCCGCTCGATAACCTGGTAATTTTTTTTTTTCATTTCCGATTTCACCCCGCAAAACTAAACTCTTAAGTCAAAATTTAACTTTCAAAACTACAAGGCTCTGATGAGGCCAACAATTCCTATATTAGTGCCAAATTTCAACTTTCTACGTCAAATAGTTTCGGAGAAAATCGGATGTGACAGACCGACAGACGGACGGACTGACATACGGACAGACACTGAAGTGATCTTATAAGTGTTCCATTCGGAACACTAAAAAGTGATCATAATTTAAAATAAATTTAAAACCATGTTAATTCTAATTAAATGAAGACACTGTTATATGGGCAAACTCCTCAAAAGAACAATTCGCACAAGACACTACTTTTACTGACACTACTTTTCCTTTCAAATTGTCTTGTTGGCAACTGCCAACTGTTTCCAGTATTAAATTATATAAGTTTTACTTAGGTGGAAGATTAATGGTTTCCAAATTTTTAAATTAGTTCTCCCTTTGTGATCCATTCTGTCAAAATACATACCACGTCACGTTCTCATGTAAAATTCTTAAAAGGGGGTATAATGTGCAGGCGCGTCCTTCTTAAATGTCATTCTTATAGATGTTCCAAAGATGACATAGTTTGGCACCCACGACGTCCTGATTTGACGCCGACTTATTTTTCTTGTGGAGGTGTTTAATAGGTAACGTTTACTATTACAATCCGCAGCAAGAAATAGCAACTATTACAAAATCTACATGCTTAGAAGATTAACAGGAACGTAACATTTGGTTGGTTTTATTTTTGAGGAATAATTGTTTAAGGATTGTGGTTTGATCAAAGAAATATTATTCCTAGAACCCACGCTTCATTTACTCAATAATGTGCCAATTTAAATGGAGATTTAACATTCTCGATAATAGATAGCGTCACGTTTTTTTACATCAGTAGTACAAAGAGCAACCCCTGTTTAAGCATCCTTCACCGGAAAAAGTCAAATGAACTAACCAAAAGTTGAATTGATTCAGCCGATACTTGGTAGAAATCCATAACTAGAAGTTTTGCAAGAAGTAAAACACTAACTAAATTTCCACTAAATTTTTTATTTTTAACACCATGACATGTTTCGCTGTACGACAGCTTCTTCAACCATCTGAAGAAGCTGTCGTACAGCGAAACATGTCATGGTGTTAAAAATAAAAAATTTAGTGGAAATTTAAGTAGTGTTTTACTTCTTGCAAAACTTCTAACCAAAAGTTTATCGATTATGCCTTATAAAACTGAATTTTAAGTCGTATTTTATTTAAAACTACGTTCTAACCAAATTTCTAAACTGTGTACCTACTAAATATTTTTATATACGAGGGTCGCCTTTATTTTTACACACGACAGTTAGATGGCGGTATTGAGATGTATTATTACCCTTGTTGCAAAATTTGACATTTATTATTGTTAAAACAGTATAGTTCAGAAATTGGCAGGGAAGTTTATTTACAATAAGCGTTTAAAAAAAAAAAAACAGTTTTTTGAACAAATGAAAATTTCACTTGAAGGTTTTATTGGATAGTTTTTCACGATTTTAGTAAAGGCCTAATTTAACAACAGTGCCTAGAATCGCTTCTTTCAACTTTAGGTAATGAATCACCAACAGAAAAGACTATTTGCAATTGATTTGCATTTAGTCGTGGTCGTGCTTCCGTCAGCGATGAATTTCGCGAAGGTCGGCCAAAATCGATTGTTTCAAAAAACATGTCTTACATCCTTAGGCATATCGAATACTGCAGTACATTCGATTTTGCATGAACATTTAGCTGTGAAAAAGATCTGTTCCCGTTGGATTCCGCATAATTTGACCGACTCAAAAACAGACTCGTGTCAAATCATGCTCAAAAAATGAGACCAAGGACATGCAAAATCCGTATACATCATAATAGGAGACGAAACTGGGATATATTCGTACGAGCAGAAAATTAAGCAAAAATCAACCGTTTGGGTGTTCCAAGATGAACCGAATCCGACAAAAGTGGTTCGTTCAAGAAGCACTTCCAAGAAAATGATCGCTTGTTTCTTTGGTTATACTGGACATGTTGTAAGCATTGCTTTAGAAGATCAAAGAACAGTTATTGCTGAATGCAGAAGTCATCGATGAAATCAGGAAAGACAACCGAAAAGTCTCATCATTCTTCATTATGACATACCAGTTCTCAGATAGCACATTATTGCGCGTATTCACGTGTTTTATCATATAACGACTTCTTTTTATTCCTGAATGTCAAAAAAATGTGTGGACAGCGATTTTCATCACCTCAAGAAGCTGTTGAATCCTTCCAAAACCATGTTTTTGAGGTACCAACTTCAGAGTGGAAAAAATGTTTCAAGAATTGTTTCGAACGCATGCAAAAGTGGCGAATATTTTCAGAAACAATAAAAGGATTTGTATGATTTTTTTTCTTTCATTGTTTTTGTAAAAAAACTTGGGTAGCCCTCAAAAAGAGTAGCCCTCATATAACAAAAATATAGATGAGGGCTCCTAAAAGTGTTTATATTATCCATAATAGATGGCGTAAAATTAAGAGGCACAATTTTTATGTAATTGAGGAATGAAGGTATTTTTAAATCTACAGTTGAATATACAAAGAAGGATTCTTTTTTTCAGAATATCAATATGTTTTTTTATAATAAATATTCTAAAATTAAGTTCTTTTATGGGACACCTGTTATTTAACATTTTTGATTGTAACACCCCCATTGTTGCAGAGTTAGAATTAATAATAAACTCTCATGTGCAAAAACAATCATCTGTCCAAAAAGCTGGTTTAATAATAATAATAATTCGTTAGAAACCTACATTTTTCGAATAGTGGAGAAATATCAACAGTCTGTCAGGTAAGATTTCCATCACCTCAAGAAGCTGTTGAATTCTTTAAAAAAATGTGTTTCGAGAACATTTTTTGCCATCAATGTATTCTTTGGTGTGTTAACAACGGCACAATTACTTAGTAAGTTGTCCAATCGCTTCCTGCATCAATAATCGCCTAGCATCTTCGAGGCATGCGGTCGACGAGATTTTCTGCATACTACGGCAATGATCTCCAAGTTTTTTCGAATCTCGTGAGTCAAAGTCCTCCGAGTCTTTCCTATGAGCTTTATCTTTACAATGGAGCAAACGTTTACAATAGGGTTGGCGTCCAGCGATTGTGAGGGCCACTCTAGTATCTTATCGTGGGTATCTTAATTTTGCCTGACACGATTCGTTTTTCGATTTTCGGAGTGACTTTGCCTACCGAGCCATGTTTTGACAAGTCGTCGACATTTTTCGTCTCGTTAAAACGATTTATCCACTTCTTCACAAACGATACCGACTTTTTAATCTATTTAACGGCCGTGGAATGTATTATTTTAGGCTCTTTTGGATGGAAATAAAGAAAGATTGCCTCGAACCGACGTGCAAATAAGTGACCCATTTTGGATTTTACGCGATTTCGACGAAAGTTCGGAATCGAGTGATACTTTTACTAAAATGCGTCGTAGACAAAGGTTCCCTCTATTTATTTTTTGTTGAGTGGCTGGAATCGCATCTACCAAAAATGAATTATTACGGACACGTTCTTACTTGACAGACTGTATAAAGAAATGATGCCAGCCAGAACGGCTAATTTAATACGTCCCTGCTAAATAAAGTGATTGTCTCGCAATCTTTCCGAGAAATCGTACTTGCTGGAAGTAATAATTTTAGATTATTTTATTGGAACTTTTTTCATTAGGTTGTATTAGTGGTGTAAAGCAGATCGAGAAACTACTAATTTAGATTTATAAAGTGGGAAGGTTGATTAATTTAATTTAAAATTATTTGTAAGGTATAATAATATACCTGGTGTCAGAGATATCTCATTCTTTTTTTTAATACACATAAAGAAGCCGATAAAAACTTTAGGTACTCCTATTCAACATTTGCTCTCTTGCTCACTTCTTGCACATATTTACGAAACAACCCTCACATCTAAATTAGTTTCAGTTTTATTTATTTACTTATATGTTGACTGAATAAATAAAAAAAATGAATAATTGAAAACCACTTAAAAGTAGGTAGTTTGTGGGAATACCTCCTCCTCCCACAGAGTGACTTCTTCCAACATACATAGAGTAACTCCTCTCAATAAAATAGCCTTTCATCATCATCATTATCATCAGCTTATACCTTCCACTGCTGCACTTGTACCCAATTTTCAGCCACTCTTTTCAAATCACCGACTTGGTGGTCTACCTCTACTTCGATAGGCTTGGGATCTTGGTCGCCACTATATATTTTTTTTTGTCCATCGTCCATTCTTAAACCTAGCAACATGTCCAGCCCAGTTCCGTTTAAGATGTAGAATGAATTTGACTGCGTCTTGTACCCCCGTTCTTTTCCTGATAATGTGATTTGGGATGTGATCTCTAAAAGTAACGCCTAACATTGATGTCTCCATTTTTCTTTGCATGACACATATTTTGCTGATTTTTTCTTCGTCAATGTGAGAGTATCGGCTCCATACGTAAGAACGGGTAGTACGCATCTGTCAAAAACTTTTATTTTAAACACATCGGAAGATTACATTTAAATATATAGCCCAGTTTGCCATGGCCCTCCAGAAGAGACTTATTCTCCGCTGTGTTTGGTTGTCTCGTCGTATGCTGACTTCATGTCCAAGGTATTTATATCGGTGTACTTGCTCGATCTCCACGTTATTCAGTTTTATAGTGTCGTTTAATACTAGTGTCATTGCCATAAACTGAGTCTTAGATTGATTTTTAAACTAATCCTTCCTGAAGCTTCTTGAAGTATGTGCAGCATAGTTTGTGCATATTGTCTCTTATTAAGACAATGACAAAACAAAGGTGATTTAATTTTCACTGGCAATGTTAACCCCATTTTTTCCCAGTTTATTTATTGTAGCGTATTTTCTGGAAGTGTTACGAAAAGCTTGAGAGAGAACGTATCTCCCTGGAGCACTCCTCTTTCGATTTAAAATTTGCTGGTGGATTGGTTAGTTTGTATTTTAACATTAGCGGTGGCATTTTCATATATGTATTTAATTACACTGAAGTATCGATGATCAATACGACATAAATGTCGTATGCTAAAGTAAGCACTTCCAAGAGTCTCTGCTGGTTTACAGAAACAAAAGCCTTTTCGAAGTCCACGAATATGAGCATCAGAGGCTTATTATATTTTATGGTCGTTTTTTTCATACCCTGTGCGGAAACCTGCCTACTCTATTGAAAGGAAAAACTCAAATTTATTTGCTAGGCGTTCGGTAAGTATTTTAGTGAATAATGTGTATATATGACTCAGGAGGCTAATGGGTCGATACTTTGTGAGGTCTGAACTATCTCCTTTTTATACATGCTAACAATAGTTGCATTATTCCTCCCAAGAGGCATTTATTAAATAACATTTTCAGAGCTTTAATAATATACATACATGTATAAAAGAACCTTTAAGTGGTCAAATTCCATCCATGTGAAGAGTAGGAGAGAGGAGTTAAGGATTACACAGAGACTCGCCAAACTGTTATGTGCATTGAGTAACGTAAGAATGGAATGTCAACATCTAACAAATCTACGAGTGATTTGCACCAACAAGTTAATAAATTGCATAAAACTTTTTTGAATTAGTTAACAAACAGTTTTATTATTACGATGATGTGGAAAATTTCTATTTAGATGGTATAGAATCTTGTGACATTAAAGAAAAATGGATTTTTTGTTAGTTTGCAAAAGTATATTCAAAATCCTGTTGTGTTAGAAATATTAGTGGGGCTGAACAAGAACTTTTAGAATTTTCAGTGTGCTGAAACAACGGGGAAAACTTTTAGAATTTTCTATGTAAAAAATAGAGAGAGTGGCGAAAATGTGTGAAGAGTTTATTATGTCAAAGGCTTACATTTATAAATATATTTAATTTGTTTGATTCATTCATAAAAAGGTTATTATACTTACAAAGCATATTTCATAAAACACATTTTGGTATTAAAGCCTCCTAAAATCGTTTGATCATCTAGCTGAATTACAGGTTTAGACGAATACTTTTTAATATACTCAGCTTTTTTATTTCCTTTAACATAAACAAATAATACGTCTTTGGTAAGTTAGTTGACAATATCCACAAAACACTGAAGAAGTATGTATCCTCAATTTCAGTTAATGAAGTGATGATATTTCATTAGCTAAATTGCTTCCTTATATAATTTTGGAGAAAGCAAATTTGAAGCAAAAAGTTACTTAAATACATGGTGAGTTAATTTTTCTCCATCTTAAGCAGCTAATTATTTAGAAATAAATTTATTTTTCTCATCCATAAATTCTTGTATTTTCAGAACAAGTCTCTTATTCATAATGATATTAATTAATCTTTAAATTAGTAAATTTCTTGAACATAAATTTTTTTTCTGGAGTATTCTATCAAAGTATAGTATCTTTTTATCTTTTTTTGTATATGCTGTCCAATGGATACCACCACCATTATAATTAAATCTAGATTAACCATACCACTTTTATGTCTGTTATTTCTTTTGGATAATTTATCTCTCCTAAATACACCTTGAAAATTGGGAATAAAAACTTGACATATTTAATTATGTCACAATTTGTAAGTGGTTTTTTAGGAATATTCTTTTGAATATGGTTTGAAATAGACCACATCCTGTTTATGTAACGTTTTATTTGTAACATTTTCTGTAGCTGTTCGATTTAGGCGTAGACTATGCTGCACCAGTTGTATTCAGAATTTTCCCTAAAAAGCAGAACGTTTTGGAGATCGGCGCCTTAGTTCAATACACGTAATACTGCTTTATGTTTCAAAATTACTCTAACGCTATGATTCATGCGTGATGTGAGTAAAATAAGAACAAATGACAAAACAAACGTTATTTCAAGTATTGTGGGGCTTTAGTTTCTACGAGCTACGGGACTTGCCTGCCAGCCTCCGATACTAACGATTAACCACCTTTTATTATCAAATATCATTATGTATTACAACGCACAGATAACATCTTTTGTAAAAATGAAAATCCTTGTAGTTCGTGAAAACGTTTTATTACAAAAATTTAATACAAAACTAAAACTAATAAATTCGAATAAGTACATACATAAACTTATATCAACTGAGAAAAAGTTAATTTAACATCGTAATTGTAAACGTACGTCTTAACTATCTGACTTATGACATGTTGCAAGCATTTCTAAAAGTAATTATTCATAATCAAAATAAACACGAAAGGTACTACCTTTAAAAAAAAAAACTTAAAATACTGAAAGTACTGAGACTCGATACAATATTCTCAAAAACATGTTAACTTATTCTTTATTCTAGAGCTGGGATTAAGACTATTTTACTTTCGAGATTCTTAGTTCTAAGTAAATACACAAATAGAAAATGTTTCTTAAATTACTAAAAAGTTTTCTTGGTTACTTATGATATACATAAATGGAATGGAAAACAAGAGGCAATTTAGGCTGCGGGCCGATAACGTTTTGTTCTAAAAATAATAACAGAAAAACATCAGAGGATGGAGGAGATACGAGAATGACCATTGACGAATGTGCATCCTAATTTTCGTAAGACATCTAATATATGTATCAAAATAAGTAAAACAGGCCACCTGAGAATTTTTTTTCTCGGATTTCAAACATAACTATGTTTTTCGATAGAGGTACAAGTACCTTTCTACCCCCTAAATTTTTTTTGGCAATACTTCAATTATTTTGGGAATAATCGCTAGTTAAATTATTTATTATTTTGATTTATTCATATTTCGAAAACGAACAGAGATAATTGAGTTCACTTTTTTTAAATATGAAGCTTAATATTTATACTTTTTAGCTGAATTTATGCGGTTGTTGTAAAAATTTAATTTGTTAAAGTTATAAACAGTTTTTTTAAACAATTGCCAATTAAACCATGTTCTCGGTTTCACTCGAAAATGAGATCGCATTCTTTTAATGCGTAAAACGTCACTGAG
The DNA here is from genome assembly GCA_019049505.1 of Pachyrhynchus sulphureomaculatus. Classification (NCBI taxonomy): domain Eukaryota; kingdom Metazoa; phylum Arthropoda; class Insecta; order Coleoptera; family Curculionidae; genus Pachyrhynchus; species Pachyrhynchus sulphureomaculatus. The sequence continues at coordinate 166,674,737 of CM032456.1, read as the reverse complement.
TAAATTAAAAAATAAGTTACTAACTTGTTATATTAAAGAAGTTATTAATATTCATCTGATGACGCGCGGCCACCAACGCGTTCGTGGATTCTAACGCGCGAGCCGCTAACGCTGAGGCTCTCGAAAAACTCATTAATTTTTAACAAAGGAATGATAACAGTAATATCAAGACCTTTTGCATTTATTATTTAATGAACAATTAAGTAAAAATTATACAACATATATTATTTCAAAGATTAACTGTTTCTTTCCGTAAAATCGCATGGAATTAGCAAGTCTTAGATATAGCTTTAAAAGTTCGATGATTCGATTTCGTTGGCCTGACATTCTTCATTTGTACAAAAATCTAAGCTTACATTTTTAAAATAATTAACTGCTCAATCAAACAAGCGTTTAAGAGATGTTATTTGATTTTCACTACTTTTCTAAAAACTGGCAGTTCACGCTGCACTTTTAACGCATCCACCAATCGCATCGCAAACCCCTTTTCCATGGGAAGTGGCGAAAAAATGCCACTCTGCACTAATACCACATTCAGATTCATGCGAGAGTAGAGAAGAAAAATTGAACTTGTTTTTATATTGAGACCCAGCTCCGTCAGAAAAAGAATAAATTTTTCGAATGGCAGAGTCGTCCAATATAGCCTTCAAATGTTGAATCAATTTCTTATTATACAAATCAACTGAAGCCCGGAATGTTTCACGTTCTCTGATCAGAGAGATCAACGGTATTGTAAAAAAAATTTAGGGGGTAAAAAGGTACTTGTATCTCTATCGAAAAATATAGTTATCTGAACTCCAAGAAGAAAAATTTTCAAGTTAATTTAATGAGGGACTAATTTCTCAATAGTAGTATCTTGATCCTGAATGTTGTCCATTAAACGTCAAATGTCTTCAACATTAGTCTTTCTTCGTCATGGTAGGCGAAATAAACAAATATATACTCGGCGTTTATCCGAACGGAACCCTAGATGGTAATGGTCTTTTATTTATGTCGATACGTTTTCTGGTATTTTTGTACGTTTGCTTTTGTTCCAGATTTTGTGATTTATATGGTATTTATTTGTCTTGAAAAACTTATTGCGTGATCTTATAAATTAACGTCATATTTTGAACTGTATCAGTAAAGATATTCCGAACATGAAATGTAATTTGAGATATTGTTTAGGTTTTAAAAAATACGATACCTATCGCGAATAGAGCAGGTGGTTTTAACAGGTTTGAAATAAACATTTAAAAACTGCACACAAAATCTGGTTGACTATTTCACAAATTTGGGAGATAATAGATCCTTTAAGTAATTCTAAAGTGCGTTAATACTGCAACAGTTAATTAACAAATAAGTATTATTAATTTCAAAACTTCCAAACAAAAATTCTAAATATAATTTAATGTTATGTTTTCGGCTGCTTAGAAATCGCGGCACCTCGCGTGTTCTTTATTACTTCCCTTCTCGCAAGACGAAGCTTATTCCCTAGCCTCTCCATTCTCTGAAAAATACATGTGTACTATGTACAGGTTTTTCAAAATTATATTTGGCACTCTAAATAAGGGCGGTAATATAGAAAAAAATGGAAGATTTTTTCTCTATATCTTTTAGGCATATTGTATAAAACAAACTTACATTGTAAAATCTAAAAACAAGGTATCTTTAATTTTTTGAAATAGCGTTTTCAGCCGGCCATGTTAGTTCAGAGGTTCTTCTTACAAATTTCAAATTTATCAGATCTGACATTTTTCTATTTAATAAAATATCTAAGAAAAGAAACAAAATCTGTGCTATTGAATTGGTGTGAAGGATCCTTATATTTATATCAAAACGCGATCACACATCTAACCTGGCGTGAAAACTGATTGATTGGATAGTGTTGCACGGAAGCGTAGTAATGTAATTTTTTACATAAGACAGGGTTTTAATTCGGTCCAACGTTTTCTACTTGTCGTTACTGTACAAAACGCATGGATCATTTCGTGGGAAACGATTTTATGAATGGCATATTTTGTCCACTGGTAGAATGTTTTTAATTAGTGTATTAGAATGAGATAGATCATAAAGCGTATTTCCAGTTGGTTTTCTAACTTTTTATTTAAGTTCATCAACCATATAAATTTGATTGTCAAACATATGCCATTTTGATGCAATTTTGCCTGTTTTTCGATTTTACGGTGTGCGGCTACAAATGGGCTAAATAATACAGGTAAACCACTCTAAAATAGACATTTAAAATTGGTTGATCTTTAATATATTAAAAACTATTGGATCAGGGCAAAATATATCAGAAAATGCCTTCCATTTCAAATTATCATAAATACTCTGATTTATTAAATGAAGAAAATAATAGTAAAATATTATAATGGAACTGATAGAACCAACATTAATCTGATAAATATGCGACTGATGTGCGGCCTAAATTACCCCACTTAAAAGCTTATTAATTTTTAACAACAAACTTATATTTTTTAACATTCGCTTTTTTGTTTTGATTTTTTCTGTTCGATAAACTTAACTCGAATTCTGTATGGGTATCCTGAATGTGACGCACCCATTCGGCTGGTGTCCCAAAAGATTTTTCACATAAATCACATTGTAACTCCGGATAACTTGCGTTTTCATCTTCTTCCTAAAAATATAAAGGAAGATATAGAGATATAACAGATATAACTATGAACTTCTAAATAAATTAGTCGTCACATGCCAATATCAAGATGGCAGTAATAATCATCAGTAATCAAAAGGCCAAGTATGGGCTGTAGGAAGAATGTTCCAGTGTAGTTCAAAAGAGACGCTAAATATCTTATCCAGTTTGTGTAGCTGTATGGGGATACCGTGAAGTAATATAACATCACGGATTGGAAATTCGCCTCTTTTCCTACGAAATGAGACTTTTTGTTTTGATTGAATCAATTATCGTTCCTGATGATGCTAACATAGTCAGCAAAACGCGCGTCGAGTGCAAAAATAAAGTGTTCGGTGTAGTGGTAATAACTCGTGTGTAGTGTCGTTGTACCAAAGATTCTAAAGCCCCGACGTACTCCTAAAAATTGTTATTTTACTCGTACACTTGAGTTTTCTTAAGGGTATCGTCCCCGAACTGTACTTTATACTTTCTTAAAATTTCAGAGAGAGTTTTATGCCTTTTGTATTTTGAGTTTTTAAACATCTAATCGATCGTTACTGTTTGTTCCAAATCCATTTTTTAAAACAAACTAAGATTTGGATTACAAATCTCAACCCTTTTTCAAGCTCAACACAGTTAAGAGTTGATAATCTTACAGCACAATACGTATGATTTTCCCTGTATGGACCCTCTTCTACCTAAGTAACCAAGAGAAGCTACTTTTTCTAATTTTTTAGTTAATTTTGTATTATCTTTAGTCTTAAGAATAAGCGATGATCATTCTCTCGACTGTGTATAGTTCGCTTTATAGGGGATACAGTTAAGTCTCCCAAGACCATTCTAAATGTATAGCCATCTCTGCGGAATTGCCAATCGGTAAGGAAGTTCTTACATAGCGGTATACCCTTAGTGACGGCACAACCCCGTTTTCCCCCGCACATTCGAGCGTTGCTTTAAACACTAGTAATAAAGATCATAAAATATAAAATAAACTATGAAATAAAAAAAGAATTATACAGAATGGAAGTGAAATAAATAAAGTAAACATTTTAAACATAACCACATTCTGTTAATAAATTATTTGGAGCATAAAATAGTACTGATCAACAGCACTTCGTGTATAACGTACATTTTTTAATATATATATATATATATATATATATATATATATATATATATATATATATATATATATATATATATATATATATATTTGTTGAAACAAACATTACTTTTTGGTTTTTTAATAGCCCGTTTTCCCTTGGACTTGCAAACTTTAAAAATAGATTTTTGCCAACTTTAAAAATGGATGAACTGAATAATGCTAATAAATGTTGGGCTCATATGTAGAGGGTGCTATTTAAAAAAATCCTAGTTTTTTTGATACATTTGACTTCCTCATAAAAAGTTAAGTTTAATACTGAAATAATTTTATTTAAAAAGAGTCCTTCTACATTTAATTTACATATTTCGATAAGTAAAATATGCTTTGCTGAATTACTTACATCAGGACTGTCTCGCCTTCTTCTCTTTGCTGGCAACATATCGGTGTGCGTCTGTACATGTTTGACCCATTCCCCAGGTATCGTAAATGTCTCGGTACATAATTCACAAGTAAGAGGTGTGTAAATTTCAGTACTGGATCCTTTAATAAACAATGCAAATGTTATTGTTTAGTTTATAATGGTAATAGGTTAAAAGTAATATAACGTTAACGATTTTTATTTACAGTGATAACAATGGTCAATAACAGTTCTTACATCACGCCTAATGACCAATAATATAAAGATTGATTACCACGTTATTTTAAATGTTACTCTCGTACTGCCAAAGTCACGAAACAATATTATCCTTAAATATACAGGGCGGTACCTAAGTTAGGCTATTTTTAACAGGTTATAAGTACTAACTGGAAGGAATCACTTTGTTAAAAATAGCCTATATGAGAGTTGAATAATAAGGAGGGCATAAAGTTTTAAGATTATTTAAAATAATATGCGCGGTCCTGCCTGTCACCATTCATCGTCATCTCACTCGTTGACGATCTTACTTACGTCTACTATAGTGGTTATAAAGATTCCTAAAAAAATCCATTTTATTGGTATTTTTATGACTTTTCT
>CM032456.1:166620000-166667500 GCA_019049505.1 Pachyrhynchus sulphureomaculatus | reverse complement strand
CTCAAAATTGAAATTTTTTTTTAAACAACCAATAATGATCCTCATTTTTAAAGGTTTACTTTTTTAACCTATACCTAGTTTCAAATGGTAAATCCGATATTGGTGACTTTTTACTTATTATAGCAGTTCCTGATAAAAACCTAATACCATTGAGGAATTTAAAAACTGCTCTTAAAACTAGAGGATTATTTTACTTTTTAATGTAGAATTTAAAACAAAATATAACAAAATTTCCTCTTTTTTTTTAATTTTTTTTGTATATAATATAACCGATAATTTGAAGGCTTTAGATAGGAATTACCGTTTTTAGAGGAATATCGGCGAGGAAGTTGTAATATCTGCCAACGTTATCCAAATGCCGAAACATACGTTTATATTTGACGGTACCTTTTTTGGACAACGTGGTAGTGCTGATACAGGCGTTATTACATTGCTGCAATAACTACTACCTATGTATGTGGCCAAGCCAAATATACTTAAATAAATAAGTAACTGACCTGCCGGGATTAGAACCCGGGACCCTTGATACTATCTGCCGGCAAACACTGAGCCGTCAGAAAGTCGTTTCAATTTGACACGGTGTAATGACAAAAACCACATTTTCCCATCTTTGATTTAATATGTTGGAAAAAACATTACACGTGACTTAAACAAATAATCAAGTAACTTATTAGTAAACTACCACCAAATTATTTATTTTAGTAATGTTAACAAAAATTGTCTGATATCCAAATTATTTAATTAAGTGATCGGACCGGTTTAAAGTACAACCGTTTTATGGATGTGAAAGATTATCCTCTACATAAGACAGTGACGGTACACCCTCTGTCCAAAGAAAAACCGAACTTTTAGTAAAAAATATAACACAGGTCAAATGTAATTTTATTTATTTCAATCAATCGATATGAGTATTTTTTAAATGTTAACTTCTCTCAGCCTAGTTTTTGAACAATCCGCCTTTTTGCCGCCATCAAACGTCTCACGACAACTCTGAAATAACTGAAACTATCCTAAGGACAGTATAGGCATTCATCACCATAAGTATTTGGAATAATTTAACGCATTCTGATCACCAATTTGAACACAAAAGTCAACCGCAACTGAAACTCATTTTCCAACCTTACATCAAAATGCAGTCACTCTTACCTCTATAACTAAGTCTCTAATCGAACAAATGCCATAGAGTAGTTTTAAAAAAAAAAACAATTCAAGATTACTGTTTTTCACAACAATATACGACAGCTGGTGCTACTATCTTCTTCTATTTTTTGCAACATTCGGTCTGCTTTTGGACAGACGGTGTATGAAAATTCTGTTTGGTATTATTATTTCAGCTGTATTTAAGTTTGCAGTCAGAAGTGCTTTCGAACCGTTCTGGCAAACTGAAGTTTGAACTACAGTTGAGCAGTACGATCGGAGTCGGTTTTGACTAGAACCAAGACAAAGCTGTTAATATGTTAGGATAGATTTATCTGCACGTAGAGCTGTCCTAGCATATGTGTTCTTATATTATACATGTATTTAAAGCTTGTTCATAAACAAATTATTATTACACCACTAATTAGATAAATCAGTCTGAGTCTGACTACATACATAATCATACTGTAAAATTAGTTTATCTCAAACATATCTAATGGCATTTTTGAAATTTATTAAATAAGATGAAGGGAAAAACCAGTTTTTTTTAAAAAAAAAAAGACATAAATGGTTGCCTTTTTCTTATGTTGCCAATATCGAGTAATATTTAATTGTAATATCAAACAAAGGAAAGGTTAAATAATGCCTATTTAGCTAAATTTATTAAGTTTCACTTCTTTCGCGACACAGATACTCTGAAAAGTGAAGAAACGCAATAATCTCAGAGGGTGATTTTTTCAGGAAAACGGCACTTTAGTTAGTAAGGAAAGTAAAAAGATATTTAAAAAATATTTCCTTAAATAATCTGTCCATGGTAGGGCATTTATCTACTCGATCTCTAAGTTAAAGTCAATAAATGATCGGTATAAAAATGATTTTTCAGTATTTCCCTCGCAGACACGCCGTTCTAAAATACATCCTGAATTTAACTTCTACACACTAAAAAACAACTTAATTCTACCACTACAACTCGACATTTTACATGACATATCTTACAGCGCACAGTGGGCCAGGAATCTGATTTTTCGTTCAAAATTGTCTAGAGCCCTCAATTATTAACGAAATCAGACATTTTTTTTTTAAATACTCGTAAGCAAATTCTGGACAAACGTAAGGAAGCCGATTTGCAAAATTTTTTAAAATTGCAAAAAGCAGCATGGAACAGGGAGGTGAAATTTCGAAGTTTACGTGATTTCAACTTTGCGCTTTCAAAACTGGCGCTCATTGTGGGTTTCTGGGGTCGCTGAATCTATTTTCTAGGTCATTTTGATCATATGCACCCTTTTGAATTGTGAACATGGGGTTGGAGAGAGGGGAATTATGATATTCTCCTGAATTAGAGTTTTGCGTTTAAATCTGGTTCCTCAGGGGTTTCTGGGCTCGCTGAATCTATTTTCCAACTCCCATTTTCACCCGTCAAAAGGGTGCATATGATTAAAATGACCCCGAAAATAGATTCAGCGACCCCAGAAACCCCTGACGAACTAGTTTTAAAAAAAGTTTAGATTATATTTTGCAAATCGGCTTACTTACGTTTATCCGGAATTCGCTTACAAGTATTTAAAAACCAAAATTGTCTGATTTCATTAATAATTGACAGCTCTAGGCAATTTTGAACGAAAAATCAGATTCCTGACCCACAGTGCGACGAAATATTAATTACAAAAAAAAAAGTAAGTAGAGGACAGGCCTCAAAAATATTTGCTATTGGAACATTCCCCTGTACAAGTTATTTCTGTTAAAATGGGAAATAATGAAAAAATAATAATTTTCGTACCTCGACTCGCAAAGGCACTATAATACAATATATTTGTAACTCTCTCTCTCTTTTTTTTATGGGTCTAGCACAGGTGCTGCAGGGACGTCCCTAAAGCGCTCCAGGAGCGGCATGTGTGGGAAAAAGCGATTCACGTTGTTCTTGAATCGCTGTAAATTGTACTCGGTGGGAAACACAGCGCTGGGCAAATTATTCCAAAGGAATGACGTTCTCCATATAAAAGACTGCTTGAAAAGCGTTGTACGCGGAGTAACAAGCTGAACCTCATACGAATGTGAAGCACCAGCGCGAGGTGTATTTCTACACTTTCCATGAAAATACTCTTAGAACAGACTCAAGTCGCCAACCGTTCTTCGATGTTCCAGTGAATCAAGGCCGCCGGTCAATTCCGGGTCTCCAACCAGACGGACCGCTCTTCTCTGAACAGAATCCAACAAATGCAGTGTATGTTTGGGAGCGGACCCCCAAACGTGTGAGCAGTATTCCATAGTTGGTCGAATTTGAGCTTTGTAAAGAATTAACAGTTGTGGGGGTGTAAAGCTTTCTGGTTCGAAATAATATTCCCAACTTTTGACAAGCTCTCCTTGCTATGCCTGCAACATGTTCATGCCAGGAGATATTTGCTCCCAAACTAACTGAGCGACGATGCTAGGGGAATGGAGTGCCCCGACATAACTATGTCGGGTTCAGCAACCTTAACTTTTTTTAGAAAAAACTGCCGCCTGGGTTTTTGTAGCGTTAAATTCCACTTTGTTACTGTCACCCCAAGATAGGATTTCTTCCAGGTCTTTGTTAAGTTGAACAACCTCCTGCTGTCTGCGGATATTCGCCTGAGCAGCCGATGTCCCTAACCCTTCCTTTTCTTTAATACCTCACTTGTTTAACTATCAAATAAATATGCTTAAAATTTATTGACTTGACTTCCTCTGAAGCGATATTGCTCAAGAACTATAACTTCCTTCTCTACTTCATTCATTTTATTAGAGACTTATCGTGCCAATAAATAGATAGACCGACAGGAATTGAAAACTCCGTTTTTTGTGATCTAAGATCCTGCTACGTGATTAAATGCAAACAATTTGGAGTGTAATTTTTTCACGAATACAAAACTTCTCTTAGCGAGAAGGATACAAACTTAAGTGAGAACATCATTCATAAAGGCAATCTGCGCATCTGATGAAGTACGATATTTAAAAATTTCCCATTGAATAAGATACCAAAGATGCTGACACTCGTAAGGATATTTTAACCGTAGTACATGATATATTTTAAAACAGAACAATAACGCTTCTAAAACTGAGGAACACTTGTAAGGATGTTCATGGATAATAACTAGAGCTTCTGTTAGATTCTGCAAACTCGAGCCAATCAATATGATATAAGGATTTGCTGGAAAACCTTTGCTAGCCTTATATTCTATTCTGTTTTTAATGGTGTCTGGAACATCTGCTGAATTAGTTAAATGAACCATAAAAGCAGCCCGAGATTCCAAAACAGAAGGCTTCCAATGAGTTTTTCCTAAAAACATTCTTCCCCTTGCAGGAATAAAGGCCGGTAGAAGATATAACTGTATTGCAGTTTTTGAATCTAAAAATTAATATAATATTAAAACAACAAAGAGAGAGAGAAACTTGTGAACGTGAATCAGCGGATAATTTTCAGTAACCTTTTTTACTATTTTTAAAATACTGTCGATTTAACAACGGCATGTACTGAGAAACTTTTTCCTGGAAACACTTAAAAAGAGAATTCTGTCAAGATGGTTTGATATCATTCAGCCACGGTCACAAAATGCGAAGTGTCAAAAATCTTTGCCTTAAGAACTGCCCTGGGCAAGCATCTTTGCTGGATGTTTACCGGACCACTGGATGAGTCTCCTGGCGTATATAAGCTAGGTATAACCGATGGAAGAAAGTACACAAAAAGACGCGAATTCTTCACTTGTAAAATTACTTCCCTTTTCAGTCCCTTGCACATGCTGCCAGTCATCAACTTTTTGTACGTCAGAAGAGCGTTTTATACATTTGCTTACAAATTTCCTCAACTTTTTCATGTACATATGTAGCAGCCGCTCGGACCGACATTTTCGTTCTGTTCGACACAGAAACTCGGCATTGTAACTTCATGCATAGATGTATTATAGTCATAACCTTGTGGCCAAGGTTCAACGACAACTGAGGCTTTCTATAGAAAAGCATCTTATGGGCAGCATCCCTCTGTCTGCTCGCGTTTGAATCCTCCCTCTTGCTGTTTCCAGGAAACGTTTCAACATTGTCAAAGAGACCTGACTATACGTGAGCATCAAAAATAATGGCCAAGTGCTAGATCGCGGTTCGATTTATCATATGAGGTAAACGTAGGCCAGGCAATATGAACGTTCTACAGCCAGGACAACCTTATACTCTAGGACGCAAACGCCAGCGAACACACACAATTTTCTACTGTGTTGGAAGTTTGCTCCTTGCTTTAGAATTATTTCTGTTGCTGCCAGGAGTGGCGCGGGTACCTTGTATTCGCTAGCATTGTACGACGTCTTGGAATATAAGGCTTCAGTGTTGCCATGTCATTGCTCCAGACCACATCTAACTGATAAAACCCTATAGATCAGAACGCGTCGTAAATTGGCCTGATTGAAGCGCGTAATTGAGGGAGGTCTATTATTTTTAGCGTCCCAATAACTATAGGAACGCCAAAAAAAAATTATATAATTAAAAATTTAACACAGTAGAAAAGGTTGCCGGCAATTGTCCTAAGCTTCTCTCCTCTTCATTAATTTATCAGCGGAAAACATTTTTTCTGTTTGTTAAATAAGTTATGTAATTGTAATAATTACAATAGCTGCGTGAAGTTTCTGTTTTTTTTTTTCGACGTAAACTAATAATGGAATAATTAAAATACCTGTTGTCAAATCATTCTGAAGAAGATCAAAAATAGGATGATCCGTACTGTTTAAAGAAAATAACCTGCTATTACAAACTCTTGTAAATAGAATATTAAAATCAGTTTCAAAATTAAAATTGTCACTAGTATTGCAAATATTTTCAAAGTCAGACGATACCTAAAATCAAAATAATAGGGAATCAAATTATCAATTTCTCAGCTAAGCATTTTCTCACCAACAAAGGAGCTAATGATGTTTTTAGAATCGGCCACTCTTCGAAAACTGTGGAAACATCTGAATCAACATTTCTTCGAATTACTGAAGACTCTTGCCAATGTACAAAAACTTCGCTTTCTGGTTCGGTATTAGTTTTTAGCCAAGTTTTGCTCTCTTTTACGCTCTCGGAAAAACACAGTTGACTCAGACTCTCGTTTTCTGCAAAAAAAAAACTTTTTGTACTTTCATTTTAAAACTGGAACTTAAGCTCCTAATATTTAATATGAGATAAATCTAGTTTTAAATAAAATTTCTAATATTCTTTTATATTATTTCTAAATAATTCAACTAGACCAACCTCTACCAAACAGTGTTATAAATCATGTGGTTGGGAGGCCCTATAAAGCTGACTTTTTAAATCAGGTTACATGACCTCTACGTAATAAGTTGGTGAAAAATAGATTTCCCTCGTTTCACTATCTACTTAACAATATCAACATTATAACACGTAGGTTGAGAAGATTTTGGTCTAGCTACTTAAAACAAAATTCGACTTTATTCACCAACATAGTCTCCTTTAAAAGCGATACAATCAGCCCAACGCTCTTCTAACATTTCTATACCTTTCTTGTAGAAGGATTTGTCTTTGTCTTCAAAATAGGCCTCAATTTCGGCGATAACTCTTCATTGGAGCCAAATCTCTTTCCCGCGAGCATTTGTTTGAGGTCTACGAATAGGGAGCGAAATCTGGAGAATACGGTGGATGAGGAAGCAATTCGAACTTCAATTCATGCAATTTTGTCATCGTAAATATTGACTTGTGACACGGTGCATTGTCTTGATGAAAGAGCACTTTTTCTTTTTCATTTGGGGCCGTTTCTTTGCGATTTCTGCCTTCAAACGCACCAACCAACCAACTTTATATAATAATCGCTATTGATGGTTTTTCCCTTCTCACCATAGTTGATGAAAATTATTCCATGCGCATCCCAAAATCATCAACACGTTGTTGTTTTTGGTCCACTGTGAGCAAACGCGATACCCATTTCGAACAGAGCTTTCTCATGACCAAATGTTCATGCAAAATATGACCAAGACGTTCTCTTGATATCTTTAGGGTGTCAGCTATCTCACGCAATTTCACTTTACAGTCATCCAAAACAATTCTGGGGATTTTTTTTTGTTTTCCGGTGTAACCACCTCATTTGGGCGTCCAGAGCGTTCAGTATCATTTGTGTCTGTACGACCGCGTTTAAATTCAGCATACCAGTAAATGATGAGTGATTCTCCAAGGTCCCCGTAACACTTATTAAGCCATTGCTTTGCTTGAATGGTATTATTTCCCATTAAAAAACAGTGCTTAATTAACACACGAAATTCGATTTGTTTCCATTGTTTTGAAAATATCAAAAGCAGCGTCACTAAAACCACTGTAACTTGTAAACTAATCTTCGAAATATCATGAAATTGTGACACTTACAGTTTGAAGGTTGGTACTTTCTAAAAATTATTTGGATTTTTTGAAAAGGGTGACATGTGTCAGACCAAAAACTTTTCAGCCTACGTGTTACATTGATAATTTTGATTAGGTACTCAAAAAACCAAAATATTACCTTAAAATTAGCGGGTAAGTATCATTTAAGATTTTATTGATATCTACTTACCTTCTAAGTCGATACTGGAACTTTTCACTTTTCTAACCTGACCAGAAAGTGTTTTAACTAAATGTTTCAAGTTTCTATATTTGTCTGTAAGTTTTCCCCTTGCAGGTTCCGATTTTCCTTTGACTGATCTGTCCTTATGTACGGGATCAATAAAATACGTTGTACTCTTTTCAAACGGTATATACAACTCTATAAGTTTTGCCAAGGTTTTCAATTGACTCATTTCTAAATGACCTTCATATTTATTTATGAAGTGCGTTACGATTAAGTCAGCAAGTCTATCTCGATCTGAATTATTTAGAACATTTTTGTATGCTCTTTTTAGCAACGCTTGACCTAAGAGATCAGAATTAATGAAACCAATTAAATCGAATTGTTTCAAATCGGTATCACAATCTTCCAATAAACTATCATCTATAAATGGGACGAAAACTTCCTCGGTAACTTCCTCTAACTTAATTTTTTTAAGAGGAGATGTTTCCATTATTGTTTCATTGTCACTGGGTTCCTAAAAGATATGAAGATAATGTATCGCAAAAGTACAGTCATAACACCTGAAGATAATTGAAAATTTATAGCAAAAAAATTATTTTATGGAATTATCATAAAATTATCTATTTGACACACTACACTATGGTTTCGTTAAATGGTTTTTGTGAAGTGATACTCACAACTAAATATTTTGGCTTTTCAAATTTTGGCTAATAAAGCAATCATCAAAAAACAAGTTTTCAATACAGTTGGGAATGTGCAATCTTTGGCGCAATGACACTACTCAGTATATATCACCACTACACCAAAAACTTTATTTTTGCACTCCAAGCGCGTTTCGCTAACCATTTTGGCTTCATCAGGAGCGATGATTGACTAAAGCTAAACTACAAATCTACCCTATTTATACTTAGCCTAACCCTTGAATTACGTAAGTAAGGCCATCAGTTCCGGTCAAGTAACCAGTAGAGGGGACTATAAGGAATAGGCCCTCTGTCTTTATTTAAACCACTTTTACATTTTATAATTTCCATACTTTCGTGCGTTCAACAACCTCCTATCAGATACATTTTTAATTAATCTTAGATTATCTAATGTTACAATATGATCAACAAAAAGGGCATGTTCGGCAATGCTAGACTTTTCTGTTCTACTGTATTTTAAGTGTGCTAAATGTTCTTTAAATCGTGTTTTAATTTTGATCTTTTAGTTTGCCCAACATACTTTTTGTCCTGTTCGTCAGATTGTCTGATGACTTACAGACTAAGGTGAGGCCTACCTTATTAAATACATTATTGAGCCCCTTGCTATATTTCGGATTATATTGTAAGGCGACATACTTGGTGTTATTTTCTTGGCGTGTAAAAAAGGTGGAATTCTGAATATTTAACCTGAACTTATGTCTATTTATTAGCTTGTTTACTAAGTCATCGTCATAACCATTAACTCTAGTTATATTTCTAATACGATTCATTACTCTATTCGAAAGAAAAGTGACCAAACGATGAACTAAAAAATGTAATGAGGCTAATTGGTGTTGTTTGCAATGAAATGAATGATTAGGAATATATCTATCTGTTACTGTTTCTTTTCTATAGATATCAAATTCCAATCTATTATTATTTTTAATAATTAAAATATCTAGAAAAGGCAGTTGTCCTTTGTTCTCAACTTCGGAAGTGAATTTAATGGAATCATACCGACTATTTAATTTGAAAACAAAGTCAACAATAGTACAACAAATTATGAAATATAAAAAGTAGTTTAAATAAAGACAGAGGGCCTATTTCTTATAGTCCCCTCTACTGGTTACTTGACCGGGACTGATGGCCTTGCCAATGCCATTAGTTCCGCCCGAGTAATTCAAGGGTTAGGCTAAGTATAAATATTGTAGATTTGTAGTTTAGCTTTAGTCAATCATCGCTCCGGATGAAGCTAACATGGTTAGCGAAACGCGCGTCGAGTGCAAAAATAAAGTGTTTGGTGTAGTGGTGATATATACTGAGTAGAAGTTTTCAACAGTATACAATAAAATTTGCAACTCATACAATAGCTGGGATTCTTTACGGAAATTAATAAGTAACTGAAGCAAATATAATAATGGTGAGTTATTTAAATCAATCTGATTAGCAGGCTAGTTTGTTTTATTAAATCTGTTTCATTAATTCCTGAAAAATGCCAAGATATTTTACTAGTTGAGAATCTTACTGCATTGTATAAACGGTTTTATTATCCAAAACCGTAAAGCCCAAATTGTAGTAAAAAAGCTAAATATTTTATTGTTTTTATTTTACTTTGTTCACCTAAACGGAAACTGTCTTAAATTAAGGAAGCTTGAACTAGGATGATTTTTGTAGTATCTTTGCTACACTTACATTCAAAAGATTTCTTATATCCAAACCTCTAGACATATTTATTGCGCTTGTATCTACAATAAAAAATTACTTATTGAAGAATATTAGTAAAATTTATATATTATATAACATTAAAACTGTCTAGTTTGTTACTTGAAATTCCTTCCTTTAATGTCATATATTTAAGACATCAAATCTATTACATTTATCCAGTGAAATAACTGGAATATGATACGTATCTCATTTATGACGAAGAACATTTGGCTGTCTTATTTAAAAGCACTCAATTACTGGTAATTTTACCAATTCTTCGTAAATATATCTTTTTTGTGGCAATTTATGAATAATCCAAAGATTTATGATAATACGTTGCCACCATAAAATGAGGGTGTCCGTATGCTTCCATATTATCCACTTTTTGTAGTCGAATTCACCTAAAAGAGCTTTGATATCAACGATTACGATTTAAAAGTTCAGAGATCTAACGAGAGTGTGAAGCCTTGTTCAGTAGTGTCACAAGCCTAAGCTCTTCTAAAAGAGTTTTTTTAGTTTTACAAAAACTGAGAATTACTGCATTCGAAATAAATTTTCTTTTATTTAATTCCACAGTCTCTGCGTCTCGCCTGAGGTAATATCTACAGCATTTAGTTCTGCAAAAAACGAATCCGTTTACTGAATTTCTCTATCATCTTTTACGTTTCACGTTTGGTTTCGGAGATTTTCGCGATTAAAATACCAAAAAACCTATGTTTTGAGGGCACTTTGTGCAATTACAATCTATTGTATACAAGTTAGAGAAAAAACATCCAATAAGAAACAAATAATAAATTTAATACTGCATACTTCTACAATAACTTCTTCCCAATTTTGGCAGCTACGCATTCGTCTGACAATACGCATCAGCTCCTCGCAGCATTTCAATCCTAAGATAAGAGGTCCAATAAATCGTGTAAGTTCACATATATTATATAATTAATTTTAATATTCTAATTATAATTATACATTTATTTATTTGTTTTAACTGTTTTTACCTAGTGAAATTGACTGCAGCTATAAAAATGTACTTTTTTTACAAAGTCCCGAACTAATAAATAAATTTGAATATTCTTATCATTATATATATATATATATATATATATATATATATATATATATATATATATATATTTAATTTATTACCCGTACAGAGGATGCAATTGATGCGCACGGCCGAGTGATATGCAGCCGCTAAAATTGAAAATAAATAATTGAAGAAACATGAAGTATGGAATTCACCAATTTTCCTTTAATATTAAATCTTTCATCTTCAATTTGCATATAATATCGAGTATTTTACTTGATATTATACCGCTCTACTAATTGCATAAGTAAAAACGATGGTTTTTGCACTTTCAATCGTGAAAATCTCTGGAATGAGCTTGTGATAGAGCAATTTCATAAACGGAATCATTTACTGAAAAAAAAATGCCGTCGAAATCGCTTTATATGACCCGAAGTCAAAGATTCAGTTGTGCCGTATTATTTTCATTCCTGTACAAACGTGCCTTTCCACTGTGACCTAGCTCTTATTTTTCCATGAAAATAATATTCATTGTTAAATGCTTTTGTAATATGTTACTTTTAAAACCAAGACAGAACAGAATAATTACGACGCATCCTCTTTCCTTAGAGGTATCTGATAATAAATTATAAATTTTATTAAAAATAACCAGTCAAGTGCAAATTGGACTAGCGCAATTAGTTATTCCGTACGTTGATTGCTTTTAAAATAAAAATTTTTGTTACGGAGTTATAAAATGGTCAATGACTTTACAAAACACACACCGAAATGAGTTTTCAACAAAGTTTTTTTCCAATCTTTACTGAAAGTTGATGACCTTGAAATTTTTGTTTTTTTTATATATCAGATAAATTATTAAAGGTAATGCACTCGTGATAATTTTCGTTCAATCTAAACTCTGTGGAGAATATTCCAGAATTTTTTCAAAATTTTTTGATCAGTACTTTTTGAGATAAGGGGGGGACAGCGATTTTACGAAATTTTTTAAAAAGAATACGAAGAAAAATGTGCGCCAGTATTTACAAGCTTTCATTTGACACCAAAATCGATGACCTGGTAAAAAATTTTTTTTTCACTTCCGATTTCACCTCCCAAAACCAACCCATTAAGTCAAAATTTAACTTCCAAAACTAAACGCCTCTGATGAGGTCATTAATACCTATCTTAGTACCAAATTTCAACTTTCTATGTTATAGTTTTGGAGAAAATCGGGTGTAACATACAGACAGGCGGACAGACACCGGAGTGATCTTTCGGTATTAGTATTATTAGTGTTCCGTACGGAACACTAATAATACTAAAAAAACAAAAATGCAATTCTGAAACAAAGTTATGTAAAAATGGACTTTAATAAAATGTGAAATCTCTCCATTAGTTTTTAATTTTGCACTTTGCGTAATATTACCGGTAATTTTCACCCAATTTCATTGAAAATTTACCGGAATTATACCAGTAAACACACAGCTAAAATTATCACCTTGAAAACCCTATATCTAAATCTGAAACTTAAATATGTTATGTAAAAAACATTTTCCTTACCGATTACAGCATCAATATTCTGACCACCTTGTTTTTTAGATCTAACCAGGCCCAAAGTAGTTCGTATTAAATGTAATCTGTTTCTGCATTTGTCCATCAGTTTCCCTCTTGCTGGTTCAGACTTTCCTTTAGCTGATTTTTCCTTTCCAACCGGATCGACAAAATAAGTCTTACTTTTCTCATTCGGTATCTGTTCAAAACGTTTAGCTAAAATCTTCAACTGTTTTATATTCAAATGCCCATATTTATTTGTAAAGTAAGTTACTACTAAATCTGCAAGTCTGTCTCTATCAGTATTGCCAAGAATACCCTTTTGTGCTCTTAAGAGTAATGCTCGACCAATCATGTCCTCATTTATAAAACCCACTAAATCAAATTGTCTCAGCTCGCTTAACTTCAATACCGGTTTAGAATCAGATTCATCAGAATCATAAGATTCAGAAAAGTCAGATACAGTTTGAATGTTTGAAATAATCGGTATTTCTGACATATCAGAACTAGTAGGTGGTTCAACTACTTCTAAATCATCGTCTTCAGACACAAGGAGTTGTGTTTCGGTCACATCTGAAGATTTATTTTCAATTGTTTCAATAAAAACTACATCATCTTCATGGTTTTCAGATTCTCTAGTTTTTCTAGTATCTACCTCGGATGCTATAGATTGTACTTTACGTGTTGCAGACTCAGTGTAAGTTGATAAGTTATCTATATTCTGTTCTGTAAACTCCGTATTTGTTTCATTTCTCTTCTCTATTTTTTGGCATCTTTGAATATTAGTTTGTCTTAAAATAAGAGCTGGTATGTTTATTAAGTCAGCTACATCTTCTGTGACTTCTTCATCACTGTTGAGGTTGACAGATCGTGGCAGTTCATCCATACTATATCTCTGTGTATTTTTGTTCTGTAATATAAATGTATCTAATTACACAGGCCAATGATGAAAAAACTTTTTTAATAATTTTACCTGATTCCTATGTTTTTTGGTGTGCTGAGTCCGAAAATAATAATAAAAAAGTCGTATCACCCACCAATTTTTCACATTTTAATATTCAAAATGTGAAAAGTTTATTTTTTATCATTCAAATGTTATTAGGTTGGCAATAAAATCAGAATTTTATAAGGCTGGCAGTAAAATCAAATGTTATTAGGTTGGCAGTTCCGATAAATGTCACAGCTGTTTGTTTTCTTCCAGTTAATATAACCTTGCATTGCAGTGTTTAACCCATGTGCTTTAATTCACACTCAAAGTATGGCTAATCATGGTTGTAAAAACTCTCCTAACACTTTTTGTTATATATATGGTGAGTTTATAGTTAAAAAACATCAAAGAAACATTACTGACTTTGTAAAAAAAGTAAACTTTGCATATTTTGGTGTAGAAATCGGTAATCAAGAAAAATGTTGGGCTCCTCACAAAGTATGTTATGTTTGTCTCGAGGATCTTAGGAAATGGTATAAAGAAAGAAAAGAAAGCTTTTAGATTTGCAGTACCCATGGTATGGAGAGAGCAAGAAAATCATTCAAATGATTGTTATTTTTGCAGCTTTGATGTTTCTGGAGATAACTCTAAAAATAAGAAAGTAATTGTCTATCCTAACTTTACTTCAGCTAATTGGCAGGTAGGACATGGACCGGGACTTCCTGTCCCTGAGCCACATCAGTCTATTGATGAGGTTTTACAGTCCAGTCCCGAATTTAATGAAAGTCGACCGGATGATGATGAGTTTCAATGTTCTCTAGAAAATTTAAAACCACAGTTGTTTACACAAGCTGAGTTAAATGATTTAGAGAGATTTGGGTTTGACTAAGGAAAAATCAGAATTGCTTGGTGCTGAAAGAAAAACATTTATTGGATTCTGGAACATTTTATTTTTTTAAATTTTTTATTTAATTTAATTATTTATAATTTAATTATTTAATTTTCCCTATTTTTAAATTTAATCGATGTCATATTGTGAGAGAACTGTGGGTGATACAAAAAAACTGATACCAGATACGGTTTCAGCACCCAAGAATACATAACACTTGACTACTACAGATATATTAGTTAAAAAAAATATTTTTTTGGTTGGCCTGTTATGAACATAATATACTTACTATACTACATAATTTTTCGATTATTTTAGTACATATTAATTATAACTACATAAAGAAAGACATGATACATCAACAAATTCTTTTAAAATTTTAAAAACAGAATTTTTCAGTCAATTCCTGCATGAAACCGTATCTATATTAAGTTATAATTTTAATAAAAATTAAAATGTTGTCTAAAACTTCCTCCAAAGTCAAATGATACTTTTGGGACTGAAGTGATAACAAATGACCATTTTAAAAAGAAAAAAGTATAGATAACCAAAGCAACCATCGCCAACATTAAGAAAAGAAGTGAAAAGAGAGGGCAAACCGTGGCTTTATCTTCAAGTCTGTTTATTCACAGGAAGCAGTGGTTAGGGCGAGTGTTTCAGCGAATGGTTGCACAACTGCTCGATTTGTTAAACCTGGAATGAAGATTAATACCAACTATTATTAGCAGAATTTTGAAGCCACTGGTTCGATACGATGCACCGAAATAGATGACTATGATCTTCGAGCGGATCTCGTTGTAAATTATCGCACAAAAAAAAAAATTTTGACTTTGCATC
The DNA here is from genome assembly GCA_019049505.1 of Pachyrhynchus sulphureomaculatus. Lineage (NCBI taxonomy): Eukaryota > Metazoa > Arthropoda > Insecta > Coleoptera > Curculionidae > Pachyrhynchus > Pachyrhynchus sulphureomaculatus. Next base: position 166,652,236 of record CM032456.1, on the reverse strand, counting down.
TTCGTTTAATAACTCCGCGACAAACTCGCCTAGAGAAACGAATAAAGCGTAAAAAAGATATTAGGAATGGGGTCCATAATTTCATTCGGAATAAGATTAATAAAGCTTTGAAGGCCAGGCAGGGCCAAAAAGGTGTCAAAAAATATACCATAATATATCGAAAGTTATCACTGATGATTTTTAAATATAAATAAAATTATTTTATCTCGACTTCGGTCAAATAGATTGTCTCAATTTCTTTAACGGCCTTAATGCCACATATAAATAATGAAATAAAAAAATCTAAAATTAAATAATTAGTAAAAAATTTTGAATTACTTACATTTTTCACGTTTATTATTTTGCCTTTTCCTATCGTCGTTTTATCAATGTTCTTTCCTAAAATAGTACTTTTTCTTAGAAAAAATACCCAAAATAGTATAAAATAATATTATATGTTTTGCATCTATTTAACTAAGATCTTTTAGTAGATTTTTTAAAATGATTATTTTAAAATACCATACTAAAAAGTCTGCTGCATATTCTCTTGCAGGATTTACTGTATTAGTGCATTGGGAAAAAAAAGGTGCTTTAATATTAGCAAAATAGTAAGCCCATGGTTAGAATCAAACGACTATCACACCATCTGGGGAGGCATTTTTCAAAATATTTGTACAACAATCTTATTTTTGCAACAATGGCTATTTTTCATAGCTAAAAACTGTTTGCAATGTTCGTGAATTAACTGTTTAATTATTTCAAAAAATATATTTCACTAAAAAAATTACAATAATTTTTTTTGAGTGGAGGCATCAACATAAATTCGAGAATTATTAAAAACTACGTTCTGCAAAAAGCTCTATATTATTAAAAAAGAACTCTTAATCTGTTACTTCATCAGCTTTGGATAATAGATCCCATTGGAAAACCATCTAATATTTTTTATAAAAACCCCCCTTCAGTATTTTCTTATATTTATGTTACGTATATAAGGAGAAAAATTAGACGTTAAGGGATTAATTTTCGTGAAAAAAAAAGTTAAAATTAATATTGCATAAATTTATTCAGTTCTTTGTAAATTACAAATTTTAAGTGTACATTAAACAAGCATGTAGTAAATAACTCTTAGAATTACGCTTGAGTTGAAAAATGACATCAAGCTAAATAAAAATGGCCCTTTTAAATTATATGTTCTAAAATAAACTGTATATTTTTTACTTCACACATTTTTAAAACCAATGCACTACACAGTAAATATAAGTACAAGCGTACATATCTCTTAATTATGTTTTAAATACAATATTATTATAAAAATCACACCTACCTTAATATCTTCATTGATACTTCTTCCCAATCGTTGCCACATACACCATGCCACATATTAATTTAGAAATGAAAATGTTAATATGCAGAAAATCTTAAAGCATTGGACAGTTAATTCCCAACGACATGAAGCATTAATAAAAGACATGCTCATTTTCTTTTAACCCGAACAATTTATAAAATAGTTATCACGTTAAAAGTACAACGTTTTTCAAAAAACAAAAAATATTGCTTTTTTTATGTTTAGCTTCTATGACTTTTTCCTATATTTATTTAATTGCGACCCTACGCCTATCATGAAAAATACTGTTTTTCAAGTAATATTTTGCCCAAGATTTCTCTTGATTAATCGGTAAAAACAAAGATTTTATATATACTATAAACGCGAACCCGACAGTGAATTTAAATGGTTTTATGAATAGGTTTTTTTGTTAGAGTTATTATATATTAGATAAAAAGGCGTTAATATAAATCTCATTCTCATTTTCGTTTTTATCACGTACGTGAACCTAAACAAAGATTTTATATATACTATAAACGCGAACCCGACAGTGAATTTAAAAAGTTTTATGAATAGGTTTTTTTTGTTAGAGTTATTATATATTAGATAAAAAGGCGTTAATATAAATCTCATTCTCATTTTCGTTTTTATCACGTACGTGAACCTATATTTAAATATCATAAATATTTACCTTCATTAGAAGTTGAATCATAATGTTCAGTCTTCACAGCCTCTTCGGGATAAACGTCTTTTTCGTCAACAATTTCCATATCAGCTTCTCCCCATTCTAATGGTTCATCTTTGATTACGAGATATGACAAATTATCTGTTTTTCCATGAGTTTCAGTCTTTATTGTAACAGTTGTGCTATCAGAGGAGTTCTGGGATTCTGCTTCAGCTGACGTAATGGTATGGGGTTTATCTGATTGTTGGGCCACCTTCAATAAAGAAAATCTTAAGATATACTAATAAGATGTGGCAATAAGATGTACCCAATTTGCTTTTGTAATATTACATTACACATGGAATATACTTCCTTTTGATCTTCCTCTAATTTCGTAACACACGAAAATGTATTATACCTTTTACTTATTTGAAGGGGTATTATTTATTAGAAATTAGGATTTATGTTTTTACCTTTTGATTTAATATTATAGTCCGCTTTGGCGAAGTGTTTTCTTTTTCCATATTGCCGTTAAAATTTGTCATCGTAAAATTCAGTACTCGTGGCCCCCCATACTGCTTAACGTTACTTGATGAAGACGTGGCCACTTGTTTTTCTTGTATTCTGTTTTGCATTTTGGATTGTAACATTTTAGTCTGTTGCACTTTTTGTGCTTCTTTGACTTTTGTGGCTTCAGTTTGGGATTGGATTATTTTTGGGTTTATAGAACTATAAAAATTTTACGTTTTATATTTTGTAAAATCTATTAAGTTAAATTTAAAAAAAAAACAGCCAAGTGCAAGTCGGACTTGCGCAATTAGTGTTCCGTACGTTGATTGCTTTTAAAATTAAAAAAAAAATGTTATAAAGGTATAAAATGATCAATGACTTCTCAAAACACACCCCAAATGAAATTTCAACAAAATTGTTTTCCGATCTTTACTGAAAACTAAAGACCTTGAAATTTTTGTTTTTTTTTTAAATGCCAGATAAATTAATAAAGGTAATGCACTCGTGATAATTTTCGTTCAATCTCTACCCTGTGGAGAATATTCCAGAATTAAAAGCTTAAAAGTCTTGAGAAGGAAGAACACAATGGGAAGGAAAGACATATGCAAAATTAAGGACATGCATGGTAATGTAATAACAAACAAAAGAGATATTTTACAGATCATCGAGTTATTTTATCAACAATTATATACCTTACAAGATAAAAAGAACAGACATCAACATACCCAAAGGCCTACATCAGAGGTCAGAGGATACCCCAGACATCACAGAAAAAGAAATCACATCAGCCTTGAAGGACATGAAAAATAACAAAGCTCCGGGTGAAGACAATATTGTAGTAGAGGCAATTAAACAAGGAGGACAACAAATTATCAACTCACTTAAAATGTTATTCAATAAATGCCTCCTGGAAGGAATAACTCCATCGCAATGGAATAATGCAACTATTGTCATCATACATAAAAAAGAAGGTACTTCAGACCTTACAAACTATCGACCCGTTAGCCTCCTGAGCCCTGTATACAAATTATTTACAAAAATACTTATCAAACGTCTAGCAAATAAATTCGAGTTTTTCCTTTCAAAAGAACAGGCAGGTTTCCGCTTGGGGTATGAAACAAACGACCATCTCTACTTACAGTTGAAATCCCCATTGAAAAATGTATAGAATATAATAAGCCTCCTATTTGTGGACTTCGAAAAGGCTTTTGATTCTGTAAATCAGCAGAGACTTTTGGAAGCGTTTGCTGAGTGTCATATTGATCATCAATATTTCAATGTAATTAAATACATATATGAAAATGCCACCGCTCATGTTAAAACAAAAACTAATCAATTCAGCAGTAAATTTGGAATCGAAAGGAGAGTGCGGCAGGGTAATACGCTCTTACCTAAGCTTTTCGTAACACTTCAAGAAAGTATTCGAAATTCAATAAACTGGGAAAAAACGGGATTTAACATTGACGGTGAAAAGTTTAATCACCTCTGTTTCGCCGACGACATTGCCTTTTATTTATTTATTTCAACAGTATACGGGAAACCCCATTATTTTACAATAAAATTTTTAAAATTACACAATACAGGTAAAGATTAAATGAACAGGACAACAACAAAAAAAAGTCACAATAAGTTCTTGATAAAATCACAATAAGGCAATCATAAATAATCACATACAGGAAAACAACAGTCATCACAGCCAACTTAAGAATTTACTGAGTGAGCCCACAAAAGGATCAATATCTGGATGAGAATTTAAATAAGTTAGAGTGCACGAGATTGGAGAGTGCATATTATAATTTGTACGGAAGTAAAGTATATGAAAGAGCTCATGTTTTCTAAGAGTCCTAGAGGGAATCTTCAGGTTGATGCTGTTAATAAGTGAGGGGCAATCCATAATACCATTTATCAATTTGTATATAAAACTCGGATCCCTCCGATCTCTCCTGGACTCCAAAGATTGGAGATTTAGTTTTGCTGCCACTCCTGCTAGATCATTATGCGTGCCTAACTTAAATGAACAGTATTTTATAAATTTATTTTGTACTCTCTCAAGTTGTACTTTATGACAGTTGTAGAATAGAGACCAAACTGTAGAGGCATATTCTAGGTGACTTCTGACAAGAGAGCAGTACAATAATTTAAGTGCCGGTAATGACATGTCTCTACAGGTGTGAATAATATAACGCAACATTTGAGAAGCTTTCCCCTTAACAAGGTTATAGTGTTCCCTGAACGAAAGTTGACTGTCAAAGACAACCCCCAAATCCTTTATTGAATTCACAGATTGAAGATTATGATGCTCAATAGTATAGGAATTGTTTTTTATATTTCTAAGTCTTGAAAAGGTTATAGAGTAACATTTATTGATATTCAGAGAAAGGTCATTTAATTTAGCCCAGTTTACAAAGGAGTCCAGATTTCTTTGCAGTATATCAGAGTCATCCTGGGACTTAATTATATGAAAGATTTTCAAGTCATCAGCATATAGTAGGTAATCACAGTCCGATAAGCAAGTTATCAGATCAAACAAAAATAAATTAAATAAAAGTGGAGCACAGTGCCCACCTTGAGGTACCCCAGAAGTTACTCCTACACACTGAGATTGGCAATTACCAATTTTTACAAATTGCACACGATCCATCAGCATACTCCGAAACCACTTCAAAGATTTCTCACCAATGCCCAGAGACTTAAGTTTTGCCAACAGTATTTCAAGATTGACCCTGTTAAAGGCCTTCGAGAAATCACTGCATATAGAGTCCACCTGATAGCCACACTCAAAGGCCTCATAGGAAACTAGATTTGTGGTAGTTGATCGTCCCCTGATGAACCCATGTTGCCTCACATCAAGAACTCCCCTTCATGCCCAACTCAACTGGTCACAGATAAGGCTGTCTAGTATCTTAGGGATGGCTGACTGCCTTGAGATACTCCTGTAATTTTCTATATACTCTCTCCCTCCAGATTTAAACACTGGTATAATGTAACTTGATTTCCATACTCTTGAAAGCGCACCCTCGGCTAGGGACTTATTAAATAATAAACATAAAGGAAGAGTGATATTATATTTAAGGTTTCTTATTAGAAACTGGTGACTTATCAGGGCCATAAGATAATTTCTTAGGTAAATGAAAGATTTTTTTCAAATACTTCACTTAGGCTAATATCACAAATTGAAAAATCAAGCCTCTCATCAGTAGGTAAGTTCAGAATTTTAACGTTATTATTTGAGTAAACATTAGAAAAAAATTCAGCAAACAAATCCGCTATATTCTGGTCATTATCAGCACTCTTGTGTTTATAAAACAAACAGTTGGGTAGGTCATGAGAGTTTCTTAACTTGTTTACAAATGACCAAAAATGTTTAATAACAAACAAAATACAAGAAGCACAAACATGCTTCAGGAAAGGTTGGTCTAAAAATCAAACTATCCAAGACTCAGTTTATGACAAATCTTGTATTAAGCTACACTATAAAACTAAATAACGTAGAGATAGTGCAAGTGCACCAATATAAATACCTGGGACATGCATAGGACGAGATAACCAAACACACGAAATTCAGGGGCGAATAGGTCTCTCCTGTGCTATGTATTTAAATCTAACCTTGTGTTTAAAGAGAAAAGTGTTTGAACTCCTCGTTCTTACGTAAGGAGCCGATACTCTCACAATGACGAAGAAAAACATCAATAAAATATGTGTCATACAACGAAAGATGGAGATGTCAATGTTAGGCGTTATTCTTAGAAATCACATCCCAAATCACATTATCAGGAAGAGAACGGGGGTACAAGACGCGACGGACAAAGAGAATCATAGAGTTGCATCCAAGATCCGAAGCCTATCGGAGTAGAGAAAGACTACCAAATCGGTGGACTGATGATTTTAAAAGAATGGCTGAAAATTGGGTACAAGCGGCCTAGAACAGAAAAAAGTGGCAAAACTTGAGGGACTTTCGTCCAGCAGTGGACAGTATAAGCTGATGATGATGATGATGACTCGTGATAATTTTCGTTCAATCTACACTCTGTGGAGAATATTCCAGATTTTTTCAAAATTTTTTGATCAATACTTTTCGAGATAAGGAGGGGACAGCGATTTTTCACAGTTTTTTAAAAATAATACGAAGAAAAGTGTACCTAAGTATTACATTATATATATATTTTTGAAGTCGTGCTTTTACAGACTATGACAGAGAAGGGTGCACATTATCAATGTATAAAGTTGTATAACACTTTACCAAATCATATTAAATTAATTACAAATCTCAAAATACACAAAAAGAAAATCTTTAGATTGTTATTGAAAATAGAGCCATATAATATTGAAGAATTCTATAGATACTTTGATAATGTTTAATCCTGTTAGGTAGTTTTAGTCTTAGTTGTGGACACTATTTTATTGTATGCTGGCATACTTTTAAAATAAAGAGAATTTGAATTGAATTTTGAATACAAGCTTTCATTTGACACCTTACTCGATGATTTTTTTTTCACGTCACATTTCACCTCCCAAAACTAATCGGGTGTGACAGGCGGACAGACACTGAAGTGATCTTATAAGTGTTCTGTACGGAATACTAATACAGTTTTGTATTTTTCAAAAAAACTAAATTCATTTTTTCCATACCTTGAAGGAACCAGTGGGGGAGCATTTTTCAAAGCGCTTGTGCTTTCTACAATTGATTTTGGTTCCTTTGGCTTTTGAACTTGGGATTCAGTATTAATAACTTGTGTACCAGCTTTGGCAGCTTTTTGTAATTTATTTAGATCTTCATCTTCTCTGTAGAGGCCCTTAATCTTTAGAATATCTCCCGCTTTAAGTACGACGTTCAAAATATCCTTGGTTACTGTAGCCTCGCCACTGTACATGTACTTTACGAGAATTTTCAACGCTTTGTAAGTTATACTTTGAGGAAGAACAATCATAATCGGCAAAGCAGAGGTAACTTTAGGCTGGAACTTTAGGGCTTTGTTAAAATACTGACTAGCATATGACAGTACAAAGCGATGAGCCATTATTTTATGGCCATCCATGGTGACCAAAGCTACATCTGCAAAGGAATCCTCCGATATCAAGGAAGAAGCAATGCAAGAGTGGATGTATGAAGTGTAGGAACTCCATTTTAGTTGGTAGTTTTCACAGATTTCTGCTGGGGGCTCCATTATTCCCTGCAATAATAATAAGACTTTATTTATGGTTAATTAAAGATTCTGTTTGAGTTAAATTATCTGATAAAGACCGTCCCTCAATTAGTTAAATTCACCTAAAAAGGAAAAAAGTAACATAAGATGTCTTTAGACGCGAAAGAAAATAGCAAAATTTGGATGAGAAACAAAAATTTTACTCACATATTTAAAATTTAAATAACCGGTCAAGTGCAAGTTGAACTTGCACAATTAGTGTTCCGTACGTTGATTGCTTTTTAAAAGAAAAAAAATTGTTATGGTGGTATAAAATGATCAGAGACTTCACAAAACACACCCCAAATGAGTTTTCAACAAAGTTTGTTTCCAACCTTTACTGAAAACTGACGACCTTGAAATTTTTGTTTTTTTTATATACCAGATAAATTAATAAAGGTAATGCACTCGTGATAATTTTCGTTCAATCTACATCCCGTGGAGAATATTCCAGAATTTTTTCAAAATTTTTTGATCAGTACTTTTCGAGATAAGGTGGGGGGACAGCGATTTTTCGCGATTTTTTAAAAATAATACAAAGAAAAGTGTGCGCAAGTATTACATTATATATACATTTTTTACTCGTTTTTTCACAAGCTTTCATTTGACACCACACTCGATGACCTAGAAACAAAAATTTTTTTTCACTTCCGATTTCACCACCCAAAACTAACCCCTTAAGTCAAAATTTAACTTTCAAAACTACACGGCTCTGATGAGGCCATCAATTCCTATATTAGAACCAAATTTCAACTTTCTATGTCAAATAGTTTCGGAGAAAATCGGGTGTGACAGACAGACAGACAGACAGACACTGAAGTGATCTTATAAGTGTTCCATACGGAACACTAAAAAGTGACTCTATTTAAGGAGTCATATAATTTATTCAGTAATCTAGTTAGTCTCGAAAAATAACAATCCCTAAAGATATCTCCCCCAAGCGTAGGCGAAACGTTGGAAAGTCACTCCAATTTGACAGTTTAATATCAAGGATTCATTATTTAGCCAAAACCTTCTGTTCCATGTTAGGTAAATAATTTGCCAACTTAAAATACACTCCGCATATATAATATAAAATAGAAGGATGTAAATTGCTAGATCATAGTTTTTTTTTTATGTAAGCATCCAATCTGAGTTCCATGTTCGGTTATGTGCACTTGCATGTATCTTTAAAAAAGTAAATTAAAAGAGCAAGCCGCGCCTTACAATTTTGTAAAACAGAAGAACAGAATTATATGGTTGTTTTTAAAAATTTCAAAAATAAAAAACAAATTTTTCAAAAAAATTCAAAGATATTAACTAACGCATGTGATGATCTTTTGGCGACATATAAATCTAGTGTTATTCCATTTTATTGATTTTAAGATAATACGGTATTTTGTATCGATAACAGAATTACTTGATAATTCCGGTCCATACGAACTAATTTACCGCCGCGATTCCAGCTACATTTCACTCGGAACTGAAAATACCGCCTCATTAAAACTTACTTGCACAGCGCGCCGTTCTCTCCGTTGAACTCTCGATCGAAGTCAAGGATCTTTGGTTGGAGAACAATTTATAAAAATTTATTAATACTAAGTAAATAAATCCTTACCATAAAAAGATGTTTGTTTAATGCATACAGAACTCATTATGTTTTTTTTTGTTTCAAAAGTCAATATAATTGATTATAAACACTCTTACCCAGCTTTTTACAGTATCAATGTTTCGTTTTCAATAACTTTGCCTCGTAGCAACATGCCCGTACGTTCAAGAAAGGCTGCTTAATGTAAACTGAACTAAAAATGGCTGCCGCTTGTTCGGTTTAGTTCGTCCGTGCTCGATAACCGCGTTAGGCTTCTCTGCAGAAATGGCAGGTTTTTAATTTGAGAAAATAATATTCGGAGAGTATTGATTTATTTGTGTTTACTTTACGCTTAGGTAAATATTAATTTTAAACATTTTAGAATTATTAAATGCATTAGTATAGCATTGCTTAGAAATAGATTTATTTGATAAGATATATACACTCTATCTAAAAAAATATCGACCTTTTAACAGAATACCAAACACCGGCAAATTGTAATTATTTATTTCAATCGAGATAACCTTTCTCAGCTGCGACTCAACAGTTCGCTCGATGAATAATTTCGTTAAATGAGACTCATATATAGTCATTTAAGTTAATAATGTTGAAGGTGGTGGTCACTGTCGCTTGAGCTTTTTCAGTACTGACAGATCGCTTTCCTTTCATTAATATATAAAATATATCGAAGAGAAAGGAGTAACAGGGTGGTAAACCAGATGGATTTGGCAGGTGATCCAACAAACGAACTTGGTTTTAACTCAAAACTGTCTCACATTTTAAGAAATGCCTTACGAGCGGTCAATATGTTGTGCATGGTTGATTTTAGAATTTATTAATCAATTCATCTGTATTCAATTTCATTAATCGTTCTTAAATGTTAACTTCGCTCAGTACAGTTTTAGGACGGTCCGATTTTCATCATCTTCAAGCGATTCATTCCAGCATGGAATGAATCGCTTGAAGATGAAACTTTTACTTAGAACTCCGACCGTTCGTTAAAGTAGACTGTCCCTCCTACCACTATAACTAGACATCTAATAAAACAAATATCATAAAACAGCAGAAATAACACCAGCGAAGTTTACCGCTGTCAATTTACCTCTATTTTCAAAAAGTTCGTCTTTCTTTTGGATAGAGGGTGTAATTTCATAAGAGAATAATTTAATTCTTTCGTTTTGATTTGGACAGAAATTCTATTTGATTTCTTGTCGGATTTTTGCAGATGTGTGCAAAACTCAAGACCAAACTTACTCACACACAAATATAGATAGAAAGGGTGTTTCTTTAAGGAAAAAAGAACACTGGGCGATGCGTCAATCGAAGAACAAGGGGGCAAAACCTGTTGACGAAAAAAATACTCCCCGACACAGTGAAACTCTAAATGCTTAGACCCGTTCCAGCACAGCAAAAAAATCGATGAATGGCTGAAGGCGCTTTTTTACAAAAAAGAACCCCTACCTACAGTGGAACTCTGAAAACAGAAATCCAAAATCGATGACCTGGGGGAAGGGCTTTTTTTTCAAACCACCTATCTATAATGGAATTCTAAAACTTACACTAGATTTGAAAATCGATGACCGGCGGAGAACATCTATAATATATATAAAATGCAACGTCTCTCTGTCTGTCTGTCTGTCTGTCTGCCTGTCTGTCCGTTAGTGCGCTTATCACTTATCCGATTTACGTACTTTTTTTTTTAAAAAACATACATATATTCTCTGGCCAGGTTATAGGCTATATTTTATTACGATAGGTAGCATAAGGAATGAGCAGTGACGATAATAGTGAATGAAGTCGCAAAAGCGTTCATTAATGCATTTATCACGCGAGAACCACTTATCCGATTTACGTATCTTTTTTTAAATTCATACATATATTCTTTGGCCAGGTTATATAATAATAATAATCTATATCTATAATATATATAAAATGCAACGTCTTTCTGTTGGTCTGTTTGTCCGTTAGTGCGCTTATCCCTCGAGAACCACTTATCTGATTTACGTGATTTTTTAAATTCATACATATGTTTTCTGACTAGGTTATAGATATATATTTTATTACATCTATATTATATATAAAATGCAACGTATCTGTCTGTCTGTCTGTCCGTCCGTTAGTGCGCTTATCATTGGAGAATCACTTATCCGATTCACGTACTTTTTTTTTAAAAACATACATATGTTCTCTGGCCAGGTTATAGACTATATTTTATTACGATAGGGAGCATAAGGAATGAGCAGTGACGATAATAGCGAATGAAGTCGGAAAAAAAAATTTGTTGCTAGCGCGTTCTCTTGCAATACACAGCCTAAACCATTAAATATGGAACAATATTATGGAGCAGAGAATATCTATAATCTATAATATATATAAAATGCAATGTCTCTCTGTCTGTCTGTGTGTCCATTAGTGCGTTTATCACGCGAGAACCACTTATCCGATTTACGTGTTTTTTTTTTTAATTCATACATTTGTTATCTGGCCAGGTTATCTATAATCTTCTATCTGTCTGTCTGCCTGTCTCTCTGCCTGTCTGTTCGTTAGTGCGCTTATCACTGGAGAACCACTTATCCGATTTACGTGCTTTTTTGAAAACATACATATGTTCTCTGGCCAAGTTATCTATCTATAATATATATAAAATGCAACGTCTGTCCGTCTGTTAGTGTGTTACGTGCTTTTATTTTTTAAATATACATATGTTTTCTGGCCAAGTTATAGGATATATTTTATTGCGTTAGGTAACATAAAGAATAAGCAGTGACGATAATAGTGAATCAAGTCGGGAAAAAGTTACGGTTAGCGCGTTCTCTTGCAATACACTGCCTAAACCATTAAATATGGAACAAGATCATGTTGCAAAGAATACAATATATATATATAAAATGCAACGTCTCTCTGTCTGTCTGTCCGTTAGTGCGCTTATCACTTGAGAACCACTTATCCGATTTACGTGTTTTTATAAATTTGTACATATGTTATATAATTCGATATAAGCCTAGATAATGGGAGATAAGGTGAGATAATGGGAGATAAGTATAAATAATGGGAGATAAGGAGAAATAATGGGAGATAAGCAGAGATAAGTCTAGATAATGGGAGTTATGGTGAGATAATGGGAGATAAGGAGAAATAATGGGAGATAAAGAGAAATATTGCGAGATAAGTCGAGATAAGCCTAGATAATGGGAGATAAGATGAGATAATGGGAGATAAGGGGAAATAATGGGCGATAAGGAGAAATAATAGGAGATGAGCAGAGATAAGCCTAGATAATGGAAATTATGTAGAGATAATGGGAGACAACGAGAAATAATGGGAGATAAGGGGAAATAATGGCAGATATTTTATTACGTTAGGAAACATAAAGAAGCAGTGACGATAGAAGTGAATCAAGTCCACGCGAGCGGAGCCGCGGGCACTGCTAGTTTTTCATAAAAGAGAACTTCAAAGGGAAAAAAAAAGTTCCTTTTCTAAGGAACGTACTATCTACACGCGTATGAGAGGGGGGGACCTACCTAAACTTGACTACGCTATAGATACAAGACCGAAAAAAACATTACATATACATATATATATATATATATATATATATATATATATATATATATATATATATATAAACACATGGGCTGAAAAGTCCCGGGCCTAACAAAGAAAACACGGTTTTTTTGGTTCAAAATTAGCTTTATTCATCAACGTAATCTCCATCAAGAGCAACGCAATCATTCCAGCGCCGCTCTAACATTTCAATACCACTTTTGTAGAACGATTTATCTTTTGCCTCAAAATAGGCCTCAGTTTCAGCGATAACCTCTTCATTCGTGCGAAACTTCTTACCGGCGAGCATTTTTTTCAGGTCTGCGAACAGCCAGTAGTCGCTGGGAGCCAAATCTGGCGAATACGGTGGATGTGGGAGCAATTCGAAGTTCAATTCATGTAGTTTTGCCATTGTTTTGATTGACTTGTGACACGGTGCGTTGTCTTGATGAAACAAAATTTTTTTCTTTGCCATATGCGGTCGTTTCTTTGCAATTTCGGCCTTCAAACGCTCCAATAACGCTATATAATATTCACTGTTGATGGTATTTCCTATCTCAAGATAGTCGATGAATATTACACCACGCACATCCCAAAATACCGATGCCATAACCTTTCCAGCCGATTGTTGTGCTTTCGGGCGCTTTGGACGAGGTTCACCAGTTGCTGTCCACTCAGATGACGATCGTTTTGATTCCGGAGTGAAGTGATGGATCCATGTTTCATCCATTGTCACATATCGACGCAAAAATTCCGGTTTGTTACGTTTAAACATGGCCAAACACTGCTCAGAATCATCAACACGTTCTTGTTTTTGATCAACAGTGAGCAAACGCGGCACCCACTTTGAACAGAGCTTTCTCATAGTCAAATGCTCATGCAATATAAAGCCAACACGTTCTTTTGATATCTTTACAATGTCAGCTAACTCACGCAACTTCACTTTTCGATCATTCAAAACGATTTTATGGATTTTTTTGATGTTTTCTGGTGTTACCGCCTCATTTGGACGTCCACTGCGTTCTGCATCATCGGTGTCTCTACGACCACGTTTGAAGTCAGCAAACCAACGTTTTATTGTTGTTTCTGATGGAGCGGAGTCCCCATAACACTTTTCAAGCCATTGCTTCGCTTGAACGGTATTTTTTCCCATCAAGGAGCAGTGTAAAATTAAAACTCGAAATTGTTTTTGATCCATTGTTTTGAAAATGACAAAAGTAGCGTCACTCAATAACTCACAAACTAATGAATAGAATATCATGAAATTTTAACAGCTGTCTTTTGAAGGTTAGTATTAACTGAAAAAAAGGTGACTGCAATAAAACTAGCGCCATCTATGTGTTAGGCCCGGGACTTTTCAGCCCATGTGTTATATATATATATATATATATATATATATATATATATATATATATATATATATATATTTGCCAATGAAAAAGAGATTCGAAAATATCCCGCTAGGCAATATTAGTCAGTAATGATGAGTGTGCGTTATAATATGAATCCATAATTTATTGGCTTCGCCTTAAAGAGGTTGCTATAAAATCTCGGGTGATTTCAGAGGTCCGGCTTTTCAGTTTCGGCAATTTTTGGTCATTTGTTCACTCACTATTTTGTGATGATCGGTTTACTATTAACCTCTTAATGAACGTTGTGGATATTTTTTAACATTAGGCAAAATGTCATGTTTATTTACAAAAAAATGTTTATATAAAATTGTTTATAATTTTTTAAAAGTTGTATTTTATTAAATTATTTAATACTTTTATTTATGTTTTTGTAAATTTTCATTATGGCGTACTTTATTTATTAAGTGAGAAATAAATACAGTAAAGATACCAACGATAAAATTATATACAAACATTTACAAAGGGAGTGTAAAAAGATGCCCACTGAGAATAAAAACGTAACATGGGAAAGAAAATTGAGAGAAATATATTCCTGTACAGGCGGTACAAGATCATCAGAAGCCTGGAAGCTAATTGAGTCGCTGAAAACAAACACCACAAACAAAACGCAACGTCACTATACAAACAAACTTACTGAAGACAGATATAAATAAATATATAGCAAACTCTCCTAGACCTTACAACATACAAGGACAACACATGGATAATATTGAGGATATGATCCGCAAAGGTATAAAATCAATGAAGAACAAAAAAGCTGCTAGACTGGAAGGACTACTTGCAGCGCTGGTACTGAGAAGTTAATTAAACACCTAAAAGAACTCTTTTCTAGAGAAGTGAACGGAGATACAATACAATAAGCCGGAAGGAAGCTTGGATAACACCAATCCATAAGAAAGGTCCAGGGGATAAATTGCGCAAATTACTGGTGTATCTCATAAGCCTGTATGGAAAAATATTGCGAGATATAAGAGAGGAAGAATTTGGATCCCAAGAAATCGAACAGCAGGCTGGCTTTGGAGCCGGTAATCCTGCGCTGATTACATTTTCAGCTTGGTACAGGTAAATGAAAAAAGAGTAGCGACAAACAGAAATGTTCATCTATTGTTTGTGGATCTGACCAAGGCATATGATAGTATACCAGTACAGAAACTTTGACGGGTCCTAGAACGATCTCCTGTAAATAACTCCGTAATAACAGCTGTCAAAAAAGTATACGAACACTCATTATCAAGAGTAAAAATAAGAAATACCGTGTCAGATAGTTTTGACGTCGCCAAAGGTCTTAGACAGGGATGTTGTCTCTCCCTTCACATTATTTATAATATACGAGGCATGTTTTTTAAGTAAGTACCGTTTTGGAATTAAAAAAAGACGTGCAAACATATCGCTATAATTTTAATTTTACATGAAAGCCTGTACCTTAATCTACTTTTCTACATAATTTCCGTGAATATTGAGGCACTTGTCATAACGTGGCACCAGTTTTTGAATACCCTCCTCATAAAATTCTGCCGCCTGAGAAAAAAGTTCTCGGTCACAATGCGATACAAAACACTACGAGAATATTGAGGAAAGAAGTCGCACAATGATGAAATTGTAAAGCGTCTGTTTTCTCTCACCTTTTCGTCCACTTTCTGCACCAAATCTTCATTAACGACCGAAGGACGCCCACTCCGTTCTTCATCATGCACATTTGTGCGGCCATCTTTAAATGCTCTCACCCATTTCCTTACCATTCCATCACTCATAATGTTTTGTCCGTAAACTTCACAGATCTCACGATGAATATCGATCGGTTTTACGCCTTTAGCACTAAGAAATCGTATAACAGCCCGTACTTCACAATCGGCGGGACTCACGATTGTCGGAGGCATCTTAAACACTCAGTAAACAACGTATACAATGAAGAATCAGACTGTAATGGCGTCAGTGCGTAGACATGAGATGTAGGTTACCAGCGCGCATGCGCGGAACGCCGACCGTATCGCTGCGGCGGCGGAATCGCAAAACGGTACTTACTTAAAAAACATGCCTCGTATCTCGAAGAGCTGGCGGAGAAAGTGTAATGTAATGGGCATACAATTGAACAACGAATACAACGCTGTATACTGTTCATTTCGCGGATGATCAGGTTGTGATTGGTCAGGATCAGGAGGATCTGGAATTTACGACCAGAAGACTGTTTAGACATTAAGTAGAATGGGGCCTATCAATCAACACAACAAAAACCCAGTAGCTATGTGTTGGAAGGAAGATAACAGAGGATCTTCAAGTAGACCAACGGAATGTAATTATTTCGTGTACGGAGTACACCTACTTAGGAACGAAAATCGATTGCACGCACAAAAAAAGAGATAAAACATCCTAATATGAAAGGAAAACAGATAAATGGCTACTTGAACTCCATCCTTTGATCTAATCAGATCTCTCGAGAGCGAAAACACCTGACATACTATAGGGTTTTCGCAAGCATGGTTCTCTATGGGTATGAAACATGGCAAATGGACAGATCTATAGAGCACCGTGTATTAGCGCTGGAAATGGACTTCTGACGTAGAGCTACTGGTAAGTCAAGACTGGAAAGAATACCAAATGAACCAATAAGAGAGATCATGAAGGTTGAAAAAACAATAATCGATGAAATACAAAGACCGCAACTGAAGTAGTATGGTTATGTTGAAAGGAAGGACGAAGAGTGTATTTTGAAATGGGCACCGGCAGAAAGAAGAAAAAGAGAAAGACCAAAACCAACGTGGATAGGAGGAATTTGGAGGGCAATGTATGAACAGAACTTACAACCGTGGGATTGGGAAAACTGAAGAGGCTGGAAATTAAGAATCGGAAGAGGACGATATATATATATATATATATATATATATATATATATATATATATATATATATATATATATATATATATATATATATATGTATATATATATACATACCAGGTGTATGCATAATCTTTGCCGGTTTCACGAAGAGATGGCACCAGCGAACAATACGCAGTGTATGAATTTGATAGATACGTCAGTTTGTTCGTCTGACATTAACCAACATACACAAGTTGAGTCCGCCAAACATTAGCGTCTGTATTGTATCGTTCAGTGATCATGTCGACTTTTGTGCCTGAAAAAGAACATTTGCGGCACGCATTGCTTTTCTTATTTAATCAAAAGAAAAATGCTGCGGAAAGTCATCGTTTGCTGGTAGAAACATATAATAAACACGCTCCATCCATTAGAACATGTGAGACATGGTGTCGACAAAACGTGGTGATTTCAATGTGAAAGAAAGTGCGCGCTCTGGTAGACCATAAAAGTACGAAGACGAGGAATTGCAGGCGTTACTGGATGACGACCCAATGATTAATTTAAATCACGCACTGATCGAAAGACGACCGGGATGGGCCAGAAGACATGGCAAAGTGATTTTGTTACACGACAATGCGCCGTCTCACACAGCAAAACCACTGAAAGACACCTTGAAATCGCTTGGATGGGACATCCTTCTGCACCCGCCGTACTCTCCTGACCTGGCGCCATCTGACTATCACCTTTTCGCATCAATGGGGCACGCGCTGGCAGAGCGAGGAAATTGGAAAACGATTCGACGAATGAGTTGCCGCAAAAGACAAGCAGTTTTTCTGGCATGGTATTCATAATTTACCTGAAAGATGGGCGAAGTGTGTAGAAGCCAATGGCCAATATTTTGAATAAATAAAAAATGAATTTCACTTGAAAATTACGTGTTTTCTTTACCACAAAAACTTATGCATACACCTGGTATATATATATATATATATATATATATATATATATATATATATATATATATATATATATATATATATATACACTATTATGATCAAAAAATAGTAAGACTTTAGAAATAAAACGCAAACGGGTTATTTATGTTTTCAAATTTATTTCGTCCCCTTCAAAGTAATCTCCCTTGGATACAATGTATTTATACAGCAGTTCTTGAATTCGATTTCTGGAATGGCCTTTAAATCCTTCTTCGATTCGGTTTTAATCTCCTCAATCGACTCAAAACGATGTCCTCGAAGCGTTTTTTTAGAGTTTAGGGAATAGCCGGACGGACGGAGCTAAATCAGGCGAATAGGGCGATTGCAGAATGATATGAGTTGAAATTTTGATGAAAAAGTCGCGAAGAACCAATGCTGTATGAGAAGGCGCATTACCGTGATGAAAAAACGAAGAGTTATCTGCCTATAATTCCGACCGTTTTCGAACGTTTGGGAAGCCGAAAAGCCATTTTCAAAACAA
Source organism: Pachyrhynchus sulphureomaculatus (assembly GCA_019049505.1). Classification (NCBI taxonomy): domain Eukaryota; kingdom Metazoa; phylum Arthropoda; class Insecta; order Coleoptera; family Curculionidae; genus Pachyrhynchus; species Pachyrhynchus sulphureomaculatus. The sequence goes on along the minus strand of CM032456.1, from coordinate 166,633,763 downwards.
AATTTAATGCAACTTCTTTGCTGAATTTTTTCACTCATGTTAAACATCAAAAAACGCACTTTTGTTGTTGAACGAATACAAGCGAATCTTATTAACTACTGACGCTATGGTCTTAAAATTTGACACAGATGGCAGTTAAGGTGCTACCAACCTAACGAAAAAAAATTAATCCGATTTGGAAATGCCCGGGCGATTTAAATTTAAAAGTCTTACTATTTTTTTGATCACAGTAATATATATATATATATATATATATATATATATATATATATATATATATATAGATGGCACCACCGGCGCGTATCGAGGTCATGTTTAGTTAGTAGCATCTCTTGAATGAACGCACACCAAGTTTCAGCCATATTGGTCTATTTCTTTGTGTTTGGTATTCGTGTGAATCAAGGAAGTCGAGTGATTTTCAAGAAATCGACGAAAAAGAATTTCGTGTGGTGATTAAACATTACTTTACGAAAGGCAAAACGCCTCAGGAGACTAAAGAGAAGCTTGATAAACATTATGGTGACTCTGCACCTTCGATTAGAGCAGTTTATAAGTGGTTTCAAAATTTTCGGACTGGCAATATATATATTTTGCATAAACATTTGGACATGAGAAAGCTATCCGCAAGATGGGTGCCGCGATTGCTCACGCTTGACCAAAAACGGAATCGTATGAAGTGTTGCAAGGATGGTTTGCAGCTGTTCCAGAAGAATCCGGAGGACTTTAAGCGTCGTTTCGTCACTGTGGATGAAACATGGATACATTACTATACTCCTGAGACCAAACAACAATCTAAACAATGGGTTACCAAGGGGAAATCTGCACCAAAAAAGGCGAAGACCGTTCCTTCGGCCGGAAAGGTTATGGCGACTGTCTTTTGGGATTCGCAAGGGATAATCCTCATCGACTATCTGGAAAAGGGTAAAACTATTACAGGTGAATATTATTCATCGTTATTGGACTGTTTGAAAACCGAGCTGCAAGAAAAACGCCCGCGATTGGCCCACAAGAAAGTCCTTTTCCATCACGACAACGCACCAGCACACACCTCAGCAGTTGTGGTCGCAAAATTAATGGAAATAGGATTCCAACTCGTTTCACATCCCCCCCAGACTTGGCTCCCTCGGACTACTATTTGTTCCCCAATTTGAAGAAATGGCTGGCGGGACAAAGATTTTATTCAAACGAGGAGGTGATTGCAGACACTAATGGATATTTTGCAGACTTGGACAAATCCTATTATTCGGAAGGGATCAACAAACTAGAACATCGTTGGACGAAGTGTATAAGCCTAATAGGAGACTATGTCGAAAAATAAAAAAAGGTTTACCCAAACACATAAGTAGTTTTTATTTTTGCACGGACTTTTCAAACCAGCCTCGTATATATATATATATATATATATATATATATATATATATATATATATATATATATATATATATACATATATATATATATATATATATATATATATATATATATATATATATAAGTATAGAATTATAAAACTTTTTCTTGAAGAATTAGATTAATAAATTATAATAACTATCTGTTTTTAAGTTAATTAGTGGAAATGCACCTTCCATGTTTGTGTTGTTACTTGCTTTTCGTGTATACAAAAATATAAACCTATCGTTTTGTGTGTCCCATAAGATAAATGTAAATTATCAGTCTGACGTATCTATATGTGGAAATACCATACCAATATAGTTAGTTTTAATAAAAATCTAACATACCCTATAGTTAATTTTAGGAAAAACAGCCAGTAACCTTTAAAATAATACAATTTGCTACAAAATAAATATTTGCCGCTTCTATTTTTTTATCTTTGTCAATTTGCCTCGGCAGCATATTCTAAAGGTTAAATGGTCTCTACTACTTACAAGGTTGAGATTAAAACATAAAATACAGTCCACTTAAATACATCGTTTATATCCCAACACCAAGTCATGTTTTCTAATTCACATTATCGAATCTTCGGACAAATGTTATATTTGTAAATTGCTACATTATCTAACATAACAATCTAAGAAAAAACTAATTGACTAATTCTTTCAGCCTTAAAAATACTAAAATCTACACTTTTGTAAATGATGATTTTTTTCAAAAGAATACTTTTATTATTAAACAATTAGTAGGTAGGGGACAGCGATTTTTCGCGATTTTTTAAAAATAATACAAAGAAAAGTGCGCGCAAGTATTACATTATATATACATTTTTTACTCGTGTTTTCACAAGCTTTCATTTGACACCACACTCGATGACCTAGTAAAATTTTTTTTTTTTCACTTCCGATTTCATCCCCCAAAACTAACCCCTTAAGTCAAAATTTAACTTTCAAAACTACATGGCTCTGATGATTCCATCAATTCCTATATTATTACCAAATTTCAACTTTCTATGTCAAATAGTTTCGGAGAAAATCGGGTGTGACAGACAGACAGACACCGAAGTGATCTTATAAGTGTTCCGTACGGAACACTAAAAAGAAAATAAAACAGAGGTTTACGAATTATGCTGCAATAAAACCTATATAGGACAAACAGGCAGATCTTTTTATAAAAGAATAAAGGAACATAAACAAAGGTATAGAATGAAAAATAACAGATCTCACTACGCTAAACATTTAACAGATGAAAATCATACTGTCAATGAAGATCTACATCTGTAGAGAATATTAGAGAATATTCCAGAATTTTTTCAAAATTTTTTGATGAGTACTTTTCTCGCACTTTTTTAAAAATAATACAAAGAGAATTGTGCGCAGGTATACATTATATATATTTTTGAACTCATCTTTTTATAAGCTTTCATTTGACGCCCCACTCGATGACCTGGTAAAAAAAAATTCACTTCCGATTTCACCCCACAAAACTCACCCCTTAAGTCAAAATTTAACTTTCAAAACTACATGGCTCTGATGAGGTCACCAATTCCTTATTAGTGCTGAATTTCAACTTTCTATGTCAAATAGGTTCGGAGAAAATCGGGTGTGACAGACAGACAGACGGACGGACAGACACCGAAGTGAACTTATAAGTGTTTCGTACTAAAAATCAAATGTTAACTTTCTCTAAAGCTAGTTTCAAATAGTAAGCTTCTATCTGCGGCTCCTGCTTCAGTACGTATTTATTATGTCAACACATTATATCTCATCATTTATCCGGGACATACCCAAATTAGACACGTGTTTAACTGATTAAATTAAATCTAAAGGGTCATAACACGTAGGTTGTAGACGATGTCTGTTTCCGGTTTTAATTTAAGTTTTATTAATGCGAAACGAAAGCGAATTGCTAGTAATGAATGTATGGGCAATCGTCATTCAAAAAAAAAACTAACTACTTGTTAATCCATTGGTATATCAGATGTAATAAGTTAATAAACTTTTTAAAATGTCAATAACTGTGCCGTGAGACTAACGTTTTATTCTGGGCTTCTGCTTTTTTCTAAAATCTTTAATAATTTAAAATTATTTATCTTCCGTGATTTATTAAAATATAAATTTTATAGTGTATTGTTTTTAGTGTGCCGTCCGGAACACTTATTGGATCACTTTGGTGTCTGCCTGTCTGTCCGTCTGTCACACTCGATTTTCTCCGAAACTATTTGACGTAGAAAGTTAAAATTTCCCATAAATATAAGAACTAATGGCCTAATCAGAGCCGTATAGTTTTGAAAGTTCAATTTTGACTTAAGGGGTTAGTTTCGGGGGTGAAATCGGAAGTGAAAAAAAATTACCATTCAAAAATCTATATGATGATGAGATAAATCGTTTGAAAACCGCTAAACGTGACATACGATCTATGGCAACCTCGAGGACCAAAAAATAATATTTTAGAGGGTTTTTGCTGTATAACTTTTTTGCAAAACAAATTAGAAAAAAAACGGCTTAAGGAAAAATTGGTGAAAAAAATTAGAGCTTTCCAATGCCGTTTTACAAAACGTCGTTTCACTACTAAATGTCAAATACGTCAGTATACTCCTTGACATGCACTATACATTAAAAAAAATAAATGTTCAACAATTTTCTATAAATCGGGGCCGGGCGTCTAAAAATGATCACCCTGTACCTGACAATGTTTAGTATTATTATAGTGTAATTATAACAATAATAAAGATTTAAGAATTATATTAAAAAAAAATTAGTAGCCAACAAATTTCAGCGCCATCTAATGTAAAATCGCCAAAAAGAAAGTATACAGGCAGGAATATCATAAGCAATTCGGTTACTAATAAATATGTCTATTAGCTGTGACCACAAAAGAAGAACAATTTGTTATTTATTCTTAGATCTTCCCTTCGCAAGGGCAAAACCCCTTGACTGTCGTTCAGCGTATCTTTCGTAGACGCTAAATATATATTTCGTTTATATTTTGTAGTAAGGCTCAAAACAAGATATTCTTTAGTGTAAAAAAAATAAATTCTGTATTTATTTTGTATTTTGTACGTTCGAAGTTTTGGCAAAAAACTTTATCAATTTTTGAATTGGTTGGGCTCCATATGCAATTTTCTTGAATTCGATATTATATATTAAACCCTTCCCATGAAATCTCCCACACATTTGACTTATAACGCTTTTCTTTAGGATCCTCGATATCCTGACCAAGATCTCCACAATTATTGATAATTTAGACTAATAACTAGTACCAGTATCCATTACCCACCCGTAAACATGTAGGAACTATACTTTTCCTCTAAACTTCATTGCCCCAAATTATAGAATTTGTTCGAAAGTACCGAAAACTGTTTACCAACCGTGCGTGTGTGTGTATAATAAAATAAGATCACACTATCGAGTAGCAGCAGCAGCGGGAACACTTGAAAACGCCAAATGAGATTTCGGCGAAACGTCGTGCAAATTCATTGTTAGACGAACGGATTGAAACCCGGAATTTTAATGCATTAATTATTTATATATATATATATATATATATATATATATATATATATATATATATATATATATATATATATATATATATATATATGAGGCTGGTTTGAAAAGTCCGTGCAAAAATAAAAACTACTTATGTGTTTGTGGTAAACCTTTTTTATTTTTCGACATAGTCTCCTTTTAGGCTTATACACTTCGTCCAACGATGTTCTAGTTTGTTGATCCCTTCCGAATAATAGGATTTGTCCAAGTCTGCAAAATATCCATTAGTGTCTGCAATCACCTCCTCGTTTGAATAAAATTTTGTCCCGCCAGCCATTTCTTCAAATTGGGGAACAAATAGTAGTCCGAGGGAGCCAAGTCTGGAGAATAGGGGGGATGTGAAACGAGTTGGAATCATATTTCCATTAATTTTGCGACCACAACTGCTGAGGTGTGTGCTGGTGCGTTGTCGTGATGGAAAAGGACTTTCTTGTGGGCCAATCGCGGGCGTTTTTTCTTGCAGCTCGGTTTTCAAACGGTCCAATAGCGATGAATAATATTCACCTGCAATAGTTTTACCCTTTTCCAGATAGTCGATGAAAGATTATCCCTTGCGAATCCCAAAAGACAGTCGCCATAACCTTTCCGGCCGAAGGAACGGTCTTCGCCTTTTTTGGTGTAGATTCCCCCCGGTAACCCATTGTTTAGGTTGTTGTTTGGTCTCAGGAGTATAGTAATGTATCCATGTTTCATCCACAGTGACGAAACGACGCTTAAAGTCCTCCGGATTCTTCTGGAACAGCTGCAAACCATCCTTGCAACACTTCACACGATTCCGTTTTTGGTCAAGCGTGAGCAATCGCGGCACCCATCTTGCAGATAGCTTTCTCATGTCCAAATGTTTATACTAAATATTATGTACCCGTTCAGTCGAGATGCCCACAGCACTAGCAATCTCACGCACCTTAACTCTTCTGTCATCCATCACCATATCATGGATTTGAACAATGATTTCTGGAGTCGTAACCTCCACAGGCCGTCCAGAACGTTCAGCGTCACTTGTGCCCATATGGCCAGTCCGAAAATTTTGAAACCACTTATAAACTGTTCTAATCGAAGGTGCAGAGTCACCATAATGTTTATCAAGCTTCTCTTTAGTCTCCTGAGGCGTTTTGCCTTTCATAAAGTAATGTTTAATCACCACACGAAATTCTTTTTCGTCCATTTCTTGAAAATCACTCGACTTCCTTGATTCACACGAATGCCAAACACAAAGAAATAGACCAATATGGCTGAAACTTGGTGTGCGTTCATTCAAGAGATGCTACTAACTAAACATGATCTCGATACGCGCCGGTGGTGCCATCTCTCGGATTTTGCACGGACTTTTCAAACCAGCCTCGTATATATATATATATATATATATATATATATATATATATATATATATATATATATATATATATATATATTTATATATACAACTAATATTTAACTTAAAATAAATTGCAAGGATACACAACTTGTCAGTATTCGTTTAACTTATGCTAGCTCAAGTCTATAAACATATTCTCATACATAAAGTACCGGTACTGTTACCGAGTACTAATTTATTCGAGACTATTCCTTAATTATGTATTTTAACCGTCTTCCATGCATATGCTATCCTGCCATCGCCCAGAAAGCATAATAAAATGTAATAAATAATACGTTTTTCAATTCAATTCATATATATGTAATTAATGTAATGTTTCACGATGTAAGTTTGTCCTTAAATATCTACAAAACTACGCAAACATTTTAATCAAACTTTTTGTGTTCGATCAGGTATTTTTCAATTTAAGCCACAATAAAAGAATTATTCAAATCGATTTTGCAATACACAAAATATAATACGTAAACATACAAAATGAAGCAAAATTTTTAAGGCGTGCCAGTCTTCTGCTTATTAAATATCGAATATCATTTACTATTTACAAAGTTATTAGGAGAGTACTCTTCCAAAATCTAACTAACAACTAAGTCTGTACAAGTAAATAACAACTTTTTTATTTCACCCGACCAAAACCGCATCAATTGTTGTGCTCCTTGTGGTTGATGTGGCCTAAGTAAACTTTGCTGGTCCACTGAGAAGCGCGGTGGATGGAGCGGGCGTACAGCGTCGCGATAGTGCAATCAAGTTTTTGCCTTCATTCATGGCAGTCGTTCGTAAATTAGCAAGAACAATTTCATTATTAATTTTGCTTATATTTCTTGCTTTTTTCATTTAGAGTGATAACAGCTAACATTTATTTTGCTGGTGACCACCGAGGGGGTCAAGAAAAAAGGGTCCCTCAGGCCAACATCGCCTACTGAACTGGCTAATGATACTGTACTACGCCTATGGTGCTATCGTTCACGCTAACAATGGCATATTCGAATTGGGCCTTATTGGATAATGGGCCACTAGCGACGGCCCAAAATATTTGGAAGATGAACAGTTACTGCATCAGATGAACCCGTCAAAGAGGCAAGTTGCTGCTGCCCACGCTACTTTTTTTCTTGTAGCGCTTGGTCTAATAGAGGTGTATGGACATATAAATAAACATAAAGACACAGAAATAGATAAAATCTGTTTTGCAAAATACTTTGCAATATTTGATTCTCCGTCTCCTGATCCTATTTGGAGGTCATATACAGGGTGCTTCAGAGGCATAATAAAATTATCTAAAAAGCACAGAATATGTTTTGGTTGTGGTAATAGAAGCTGATTGGTGGAGTAAAGATCTCGGAAGATATTAGCATAAACTAACGAACTGTGTTATATAAACTATTCATTCAAATAATAGCTACTCAACAGGAAATGAAAATCCCTAGAAGACGTAAAAACTTCAAAGGTGCCTATTATATTAACGCTTCTACTGTTAAATTCGACAAACTATATATTATGTTATATGGAGTTTCGGATCGCGATGTGTGTATACGTGAATCGAACGCCGAAATCAACTCGTTCAACGAGCATTATTACGGTAGCGTTTCGATCAATTTAATTATTTTGTCGATTGCAAACGAGAGGGACTAGAAATTAAACAGAGTGTGGTGTTAGATTAAGATAATAAGTAAAAAAATTTGTAGATTTATGAGAATAATTTTGTGAAATTGTATGAAGCTAACGCAACGATAAGCGACGACCTTGATCATTTTACTGTTTACAGTGATAAGAAATATAAACAAAAAATTTTTTCTTCTTCTCCCGTGTTTGAAAATGGAATACACGTAAAGTTCTTAAAACAGAAAGAGCAATGGATAGCGATGATTATACCTCAGGAAACTCGAAAAGAGGAAGAGTCGAAGAAAAAGAAGAGCCAATGGGACTATTCAAGAAGAGTAAAAAGCTGATAAGAACACCACAGAAAGAGAAAAACGAAAGAGTAGATAAGATAGACAATTTGATAGAAATGATCATAGAGCTAATGTCAGATATAAAGGATATAAAACAAGATCAGAAGAGATACCAACAAGAGTTGAAGAAACTAAGAAGGGAGAATGAAGTATTGAAAGAGGAAAATAAGATAATTAGAGAAAACATGAGAAATATGGATTTGAAGATGATTAGACTGGAAGAATTCAACGTAAGGAATAATATTGTAATATCGGGAATGAAATTTAAAGCGAATAGCCAACCAGATCTGAAAATGGGTGTAGAACATTTTATGAAGAGGAGTATGGATACAAAAGTACAGATTAAAGATGTGATAAAAATAGGAACGACTATATACAAGATAGAACTTGGAAACACGGGAGATAAAGAACCTGTAATGAAAAATAAAAACAAACTGAGAAACCTAAGAGAGAGAGTGTAGCTAAACAACGATTTAACAAAAGATGAACGGGAAATTCAAAAGAAATTGAAGCATATAGCAGAGAACGAGAGAAAGAATGGAAAAAATAGTAATCGAAGCAACAGAATATAAATGGGACGTTGAGGAAGACAAACTGAAAGAACAAACAAAGAATACTACGGCCATCAAGTCAAAAAAGAGATAGGTAGATTGACGACGACCCTGGCAAAGATAAAGGATACGGAAGAGAAAGACTAGTCAAATGAATACAAATAAGAAGATAATCAAAGAAATAGATAGGAAGAAACAAATGGGAAATAATTATCGAGTTTTTAGATTGAGAACACGGAATAAAAGGGGTATAAACGGAAAAGGGGATGAACTGACAGAAGAACAACAAATGCACTATGTAAGAATCACTGAAACAGAAAGGAAAGGAAATGGATGCAAAAAATTAGAAGGATAGAAGGAAAAGCATACAAAAATCAACATGGGGACATAATACGAGGCTGGTTTGAAAAGTCCGTGCAAAATCAACATTACTTTATGAAAGGCAAAACGCCTCATATTCGGACTGGCCATAAGGGCACAAGTCACGCTGAACGTTCTGGACGGCCTGTGGAGGTTACGACTCCAGAAATCATTGATCAAATCCATGATATGGTGATGGATGACAGAAGAGTTAAGGTGCGTGAGATTGCTAGTGCTGTGGGCATCTCGACTGAACGGGTACATAATATTTTGCATAAACATTTGGACATGAGAAAGCTATCCGCAAGATGGGTGCCGCGATTGCTCACGCTTGACCAAAAACGGAATCGTGTGAAGTGTTGCAAGGATGGTTTGCAGCTGTTCCAGAAGAATCCGGAGGACTTTAAGCGTCGTTTCGTCACTGTGGATGAAACATGGATACATTACTATACTCCTGAGACCAAACAACAATCTAAACAATGAGTTACCAAGGGGGAATCTGCACCAAAAAGGCGAAGACCGTTCCTTCGGCCGGAAAGGTTATGGCGACTGTCTTTTGGGATTCGCAAGGGATAATCCTCATCGACTATCTGGAAAAGGGTAAAACTATTACAGGTGAATATTATTCATCGTTATTGGACCGTTTGAAAACCGAGCTACAAGAAAAACGCCCGCGATTGGCCCACAAGAAAGTCCTTTTCCATCACGACAACGCACCAGCACACACCTCAACAGTTGTGGTAGCAAAATTAATGGAAATAGGATTCCAACTCGTTTCACATCCCCCCTATTCCCCAGACTTGGCTCCCTCGGACTACTATTTGTTCCCCAATTTGAAGAAATGGCTGGCGGGACAAAGATTTTATTCAAACGAGGAGGTGATTGCAGACACTAATGGATATTTTGCAGACTTGGACAAATCCTATTATTCGGAAGGGATCAACAAACTAGAACATCGTTGGACGCAGTGTATAAGCCTAAAAGGAGACTATGTCGAAAAATAAAAAAGGTTTACCCCAAACACATAAGTAGTTTTTATTTTTGCACGGACTTTTCAAACCAGCCTCGTACCGGAACAAGATACAGAACTCATACAAACAAAAGAAACTAATACAAAAGAAACAAAAGAGGCAATCGGCAATTCAAGTAGGATGGAAGGATATTTTTAAAGAAATATGGAAAAGACAGATATAGAATAACTCAACTCCACGGGCTTTACACTCCTCAAGGGGTAGAAAGGCATACGGATTAAGTAAGTAAGTAAGTAAGTATATATTAGATCGTGTCTCCACCAACACTGTTATTGCTATTCACCAAGGAATGATTCTGTTGCCCCAGCTGCCCGCTATTTGGATTGTCTGAAATTTATTGAGTTCCATAGTTTTATAGCAAATAATAACATAATTCTTTAGTCTATGATATTTTTTGCTGTAATCGCTAAGAAATTTCAAATTCAGATGTTGTTCTACCTCAAAAATAAAGGACTATTTAACTAAATTTATATTTCGGACTGCGTTGACGAGTTCAGGAATAAAGATTAGTTCATGTAGTGATTGCACAGTGAATTTGACTTTAAATAATAACTGGAAAAAAGTATTTGCTTGTTTTCTATGTCTGTTAGTTTATGGTTCAATTTTTATAAGTTCATAAATTAAAAACAAAAATCATCATTTGAATTTATAGATCTTATTATTGTGGTCATTTACGCTCTAGGACGCAAAATATTCCAATCACAGCACTATAATAAGGTTAAAAAAATTGTTGATGAGAAAATGCATGCATTAATGTCACTTTGCAAACTGATATTAATGAGCAAACATTTTTCTTCGGATCTTGAAATCAAAGTATATCTTGGTGACCTCGAAGCCCAAGAAAAAAAGATTTGTACAAGCCAAGATATCTTAGTTTTTTATTTTTGGACTAAAAATGGCAATTTCGTGTACTTAAAATTCCCAAATCGCTGCAAATTATAAGATTTGAAAACGCAACTTTCTTAAAATAATTTTAAAATTTCCAGAAAAAAATCTACTGGCTGCTTATTATTGACAATTTATATTGTTGTAAATTCCTTTTCTCGAAAATTATCATTTAATCGGTATTATATAGAAATAAGAACAACTTGAAAGAGATCTCTGCCTAAAGTGCTTTAGTTAAAAAATTCTATTAACAGTAAATCCACCAGAAAAATCAAATTTCTTTCTCTCTCAGAACCAAAATAGTTTTCTCATGAAAAATTTATTTTGCTGAAAATTGCAAAAATATATATTCTAATATGTTCACGAGGTGGAGGACATGTCAGGGGCATTTAGAGAAAAAATATGAGAACACAAAGGCTTACTTACAGAGTGAGGTGCCAAACAATAACCAGGGGAGGAATCCTCTTGATTAAAAAAAAAACCTTTTACACCCAGTTTAAAAATCGATGCCTGTAGGAGGGACATTTTTCACAAAAGTAAATCTTTTGATCCAATAGAACTCTAAAAGCTTCAGCTAAGCTAAAAGGGTCACATGCCTCATATATACCTTATGCGTAATGGGGATGAGCGATAAATATCGACGTTATTAATATTTTATAGTCGATAATTGATCAACTTTGATGGTCAACGGTCCTAAATATTTACAAGAACCCACAAGTTTAAAAAATCAAACTTAAATATTCTTAGTTAATTACTGGCTTTCATTTAACATACAAAAACATATAATATAATGGATTCAGTGGTGGACAGTTAGTTACTTGCTGTATATTTGCTGTTAAGTTACTCGTTATTATGGTACTGTTTTTACTTTTTCCTAACTTTAGTTTTAAAATTCTTTTTCTACTCTCTTTGGTAAAGGGAATTATTATATTCGCGAAAAAGTCACTCTCCGGGGCTCTCTAAATCACTAAAAACATAGTTTGCCACATTCATGGGTCTGTCTGCCAGGTTGCCTGCCTATCGGGCTATTGGTACGATAATTGTCAATGTCGATTTAAAATTGGTACATATGACTCACAACTTAAATGATGCAGTCGGTATAAGAAAAGACTAACTGGTCTCAGTGCCTCTTTATTTATTTGGAAAAAACAACTTATTGAAACTAAATTAGTAAAGAGTCTTCTAAAAAAGAATGAATTATTTTTTGTCTTAAATATGCCTTACTTAATTAACAATAAATAATTAATCAAATCATATGCAATTTTAACGTCACAGCTTAAATGATAAATAACAACAGGGTGTCAAAACTTATCGCATTTTGAAATTTACGAAGGCGGCGTTGCTTTGGTTTCTTAGTGCAATTGTGACATTTTTTCATTCAATAAAACGAAATTGTTTAAGAATGGGTCGTCGAACTACAATTTCTGAGAGAAATTCAATCATTACTCATTACAGGAATGGATTTAGCGAAAGAGACAGCCAAAATGGTAAATAAATGTCCGTCAACTGTTCAGCATATCATTGAACGTTCCGGAATGAAAATAGAGTCAAGAATAAGTCAAGGTTGGCTCCAAATAAGATCTTCAATGAACGTGAAGAAAGATGGATTTTAAGAGAGGTATCAAATAATCCAAAAAAAGTGCGCCAAAGTTGTGCGCCGGGGTGGAAAGACAGTTTGGAAAAAGGTGTAACCCCGAAATAGTTCGACGGATTTTGCGAAATAATAATTTACATGGTCGAACTGCTAGAAATAAGCCTTTCATTAGCCAAAGAAATAGACGCGTGAGATTGGAATTTGCCAGAGAGCATATCAATAAAGACTTGAACTTCTGGAATTCAGTAATATTTGCTGATGAGACCAAAATAAACTTATTTGAGTCCGATGGAAAAATATCAGTGTGGAGAAAGCCTAACGAAGAATTAAAATTGAAAAATATGAAAGCTACGGTAAAGCACGGTGGAGGTGGAGTGATGTTATGGGGCTGTATGTCATCTGCAGGAGTAGGTAACATGCATTTCGTCGAAGGGAATATGAACCAATATGTGTACTTGGATAGGCAGCGTCTCGTCGCTAGTGCCCAAAAATTAGATATTGAAAACAATTATCGGTTCTATCAGGACAATGATCCAAAGCACACGTCATTTCAAGTCCGCAGTTGGTTGCTTTATAACTGTCCAAAAATTATTAAAACAGCCCAGTCACCAGACTTAAATGTAATTGAAAATTTGTAAATAGTGCCCCAATATCAAATAAAACTGAATTAAAAGTAAAAATTACTGAAGCATGGAACACTATTTCCCCGGAGTATACTAGAAAGTTAGTTGAATCAATGTCCAGGAGATTACAAGCCGTTATTGATAATGAGGGAGGCTCGACCAAATATTAGCAGGCTTATTTCAAATTCTACAGTTTATTTTCTCCAATAATTTTGGTATATTGAATTTTGCAGATGACATTACAGCCCCATAACCTTCTCAATCTCTTGATCCTTTGAGTGTCTACTAATCACCATCATTTTGGTTCTCCCCAATATTTATACGTAGACCATACTCCTCGCCAATATCATTCAGTTTATTGATTAGAATTTGCAGATCTTCCATGTTATTGGCAATTATTGCGATACTGCACTGACTTAGCCGTTATTTGACGGAGATCCATAACTAGGAATAAA
>CM032456.1:166560041-166619900 GCA_019049505.1 Pachyrhynchus sulphureomaculatus | reverse complement strand
ATATATATATATATATATATATATATATATCTATATATATATATATATATATATATATATATATATATATATATATATATATATATATATATATATATATATATATATACATATATACATATAAATATATATATATATATATATATATATATATATATATATATATATATATATATATACATACATATATATATATATATATATATATATATATATATATATATATATATACAGTAAAACCTCGATTAACCGAGTCGCGATTGTCCAAGCTCCGGATTAACCGAGCCAATCTAAGAACCTGATTATCCGAGGTACGCGCGTCTACGCTGCGTATTAACCGAGCTTCTAAAATATGTATGTACATATTTCCATTCAAAATCGTCGGGGCCTTCGGGGAATCCCCCTGGCCCGTGTGAGGGGTTCCCCTATTTATGTTTTTGGACTCTTTCCGCATGTAAATTTGCGTGAATGCAGTGCGTTATAGCGTTTACTACGGAGAAGTACGAGTATACTCACATAATTTATTTGGTTGTAGTTCTGGTAGTTAAGTGTAATCAATACGAACTGCTTTGTTTTAATTTTTGTTTGTCGTATTATAATAGACCAAAACAAGCGTAAAAGAATCGTCGTTCCTATTAAAGAAAAATTAAAAGCCATCAGAAGAATTGAAGCAGAAGAGACAATTAAAGTTGTTGCACAAGATTATGGAGTAGGTGAGGTAACAGTTGGAGATTGGAAAAGAAACCGCACAAAAATAGAAGAGTGGTGTATAAATCAAGCCTCCTCGTCCTCAGGAAGGAAGAATATCAATGAAAACCGGCGACTATGAAAAGGTTAACGAAGCTTTATTCATGTGGTTTAACCAACAGCTTTAAAAGACATCTCACCTAAAGCCCTACCAGTGTATTACAAAAGTCAGAAGAGCGCATGGATGGATTCGACCTTATTTACTAACTGGTTTGAAGAAGAGTTCGTGCCATCCGTGACTAAATTTTTGAACTACTTCCTATTAAAAACAATTTTGTTAATGGATAATGCCCCCTCTCACCCTAGAGAAGGACTTCATGTGGCGAAATTGTTGTAAAATTTTTTTCCTCGAAATGAAACCAGCATAATGCAACCAATGTATCAAGACAACCTCGAAAACATTTATAAAAATTATAGGTGTCTATATCTTGAACATCTGTTAGAATACACAGAAAAGGAGGATATTATCAATGGGATGAGAAAGGTTACACTGAAAAATTTTATTTACTGGGTAAGTCAAGTTTGGGATTCTGTGCGTCTACCACTATTCAAAAATCTTGGTCAAAAGTTATTGATTTTGAGGACTATAATGACAGCGAAGATGATACTCCATTAAATGAATTAGCTTTGAAACTGAGAAGTCATGGAGAAATGTCCTGTTCAAATTTTGACACAGATAGAAGAAAAAGAAAAAAGTTTATTTGAATTAATGTAAAAATTAAAAGGTTGCGAAAATGTGACAAGAGAAGATGTTGTTGAATGGATTACAGCAGATGATTTAGAAGAAGAAACGAGTATTGAAAAAAATAACAAATGCCTTTCAGGAAACCGAAAAATCAGATGACGATGACGATGACGAAGCGGCGGTGGATGAACAGTCTCCCACTAAGATCTCTCATCAAGAAGGTTTTGCTTCTTTGGAAAAAACTTTGAGGTATATCGAACAACAACCAGAGGCAACCCCAGCGGATTTGCTTCTTCTTAATAGATGGAGAAACATTGCAGCGAGAAAAAGAAGATGCAATATGAAACAGAAGCGCATAGATACCTGTTTCACTGTTTTATAATGTATGTACCTATTTATATGTTAAAAACGTTAATACATCGGTTTAAAGTATTGGTGTTTATTTTTTTGAATGAATAAAAAACAAATCCGGATTATCCGAGTTTTCAGTTATCCGAGAAGGGTACCCCCCCCCCCCCCCACGTTACCTTGGATAACCGGGGTTCTGGTGTATATGTATATATATATATATATATATATATATATATATATATATATATATATATATATATATATATATAAAACAATTAAAGTTTTTTTTCTTTTTTTCGGGAAATCGGTCAATAAGAGGAAACTCATTTGTTGTCAAATTCTATATTTCGTTGGTAATTTCCAACTTCGTCAAGAATGTAGAAACTGAAAATAGAAAAGGAAAAAACTGTATGTACTAAACAAGAATAAACAAAAGAGAGACCAACACAGAGTATTATAAAATCAAAGGTGATATTAACATGTGTCACACAGTACTAACAAACAAAATAAAAACACGAACAGCTGTGACAAGGAACAACACAAACCTTCTGTCCTGATCACTATAAATTCACTGATAAATGCTGAAGTAAACTGCTTGAACAGTGGTTTGACTGTGTGAGTAGTAACCTATGCATAAATATTAATAGCCTATCAGATACACTGTAAATCTACAAACTTAAAATGTTACAACAAATATTGCCTATGTTATTAATATCCGTTTTATAATTAATTGTCTTTTCATCCCTAATAATATGGTATATCTCAAGGAATAACCGGTTATTATATACGTTCTCAAACTCAAGTATCTTAGTATTAGCATAGTCAAAAACATGCCCTGTACTCAAATGGTGACAAGCCACAGCACACGAGTTTTTCCCAATCACGCAATCACTCCTATGCTGTGTTGGCCTATTTTTTAACCACTGAGAGATCTGTCCTATATAAACACCTTCACACCTTTATATTTGTTGTCAGGAAGTAATTATTTTAAGAGGTAACAATATTTTTATAAGATATAACAATATTAAATTTGTTTAGGAAAAACCTATTCATTATGAAGTTGTATGGTACACCAGTGGAGCCATAAAAAAATTCATGTAATTATTTATTTAGTGTCGATTTATTATTGAGTTCAGCCATTTAAGTGAATTTTCTGCAATCGGTCTTGCTACAAGAACCCGTCAGTTCCAATATATGTAGTGAAATCCATAACACCAAATATATATGTGTGTGTATATATATATATATATATATATATATATATATATATATATATATATATATATATATATATATACATATACAGGCAAAGAAAAATAGAAAAAAAGACTAAAGAATATTTCATTGGCATCGACTTCTTCAATATCGGACCACCCGCCCGACGAATTACAAAATCTTCTCAGCTCTGATGAATGTCCGGATAAGCTTTTGCCTGAGATTTCGAACAGCGTGTCCTGTTGAAACGACTGTAAAAAGAGGAAGAAAGGATTTCATCACGCATAAACTGGTTGCAGTTTTGGATAGATGCCAGTTGAGCATTAGGGACTCCGTTTTCATCCTTCAGGCTACATGGGAAGCACTAGGTTTTAATATTGACGCATTTCCGATAAACATATCTTCAATTCAAAGTATTCGGACCCAAATGAGGAAAGATAGAGCAGAATCCATAAAATCTGATTTTCAGAATAATGTACCCCAAACAGTCACCGTCCATTGGGATGGCAAATTGTTACCCAGCTTAAACGTCAGAAGTTCTAAAGAAGAGCGACTGCCAATCCTCACTTTCTTTGGAGATATGGAACAACTTTTTGCTGTGCTCAAACTAGAAAGTTCTGTGGGTACAGACCAAGCCACAGCTGTTTTAAACGTACTTTATGATTGGAACCTTAATGCCAAGGTACAAATAATGTGTTACGATACCACAGCGTCTATTACGCGTCGCTTGAGTGGAGCTTGTATGCTTTTAGAACAAAAGCTAAAAAAGAACTATTACTCTTCGCTTGTCGCCATCATATTTACGAGCTGGTTCTAAAAAGTGTATTCGAAACAAAAATCCATCAAGTAGCTCAAAGCTCAGATATTCTGTTATTTAAAAAGTTTAAAGAAATTTGGAAAAATATTGATTCTACCAACATACAAATGTGTACTGACTTTATGAAACAACATTACAATGACACAGAAATTGGTCAATTATTGACGTTTTATATGAATGAAATGCAAAAATCTGTTGTGAGACATGACTACCGTGAACTAGTTGAATTATCTATTATATTTTTAGGAGGAGATAAAGATTAAAAAAAATTAAAATCAGGCCTCCTGGTGCAATGCATCAAGCAAAGTAGATGACTAGAGCTATTTACTCTCTAAAAATATGTCTGCTGCAGTCTCAGTACAAAAAGTCCACTAAAGACAAGCAAGCATTGCAAGATATTTGTTTATTTATTGTAACAGTGTATGTAAAGCCCTGGATTGGATGCAATTTGGCTGCAAAGGTGCCATATCAAGATTTGTGCTTTTTGAAAAAGTTAAAAGATTACGAAAAAGTAGACAAATTAATTTCCAAAGTAGCTTTGAATAAATTTTGCCCACACTTATGATATTTATATGAAGAAATAGTCATATTATCACTCTTTCATAATTCAGTCGACGAAAGAACAAAGAAGAGAGTCGTAGCTAACTTAGAAAGGAAAAATTTATCCAATTTTGGGAAGAGGTATATCTCATCGAAAGAAGAATTATCCAGCTCCTTGTTTGGTATGTATAATAAGATGTTTTGTGTATGTTCTATTATTTTATCTTATCGATACTGATTTGACACGTTGCTGAGTAAGCAAAAACGGTTCTATTGAGCACAACCGTTTTAATGCGTAAAATGTTTTTGGTATTATTGGAAGTAGTAGAAAATCAGCATCCTAATACTATCAAAAATAATACCACTGTTTGAAAATTAAATTCAAGGATCGGTGTTAAATGAAGCAAAATCGTTTGAGTCGATATAAATAAATAAATATATATATATATATATATATATATATATATATATATATATATATATATATATATATATATATATATATATATATATATATATATATATATATATATATATATATATATATATATATATATATATTAATTATATATATATATATATATATATATATATATATATATATATATATATATATATATAATATATATATATATATATATATATATATATATATATATATATATATATATTATATATATATATATATATATATATATATATACATATATATATATATATATATATATATATATATATATATATATATATATATATATATATATAGTCGACACTCTATATAGTGAAAGACCAAAATGTTGACCGAAATTTCACTATAGTTTTTCACTATATAAAGAAAAAAATCCGTATATATTGCTATGTATGTAAGATATTCTAGGTCTTGAAAAAATTGCACTATAAAGAGTTTTTCACTATATAGAGTTTCACTATAAACAGTGTCGACTGTATATATATATATATATATATATATATATATATATATATATATATATATATATATATATAAATATAAATATAATATATATATATATATATATATATATATATATATAATATATATATATATACATATATATATATATATATATATATATATATATATATATATATATATATATATATATATATATATATATAATATTATAACCATTTATGAAAAATTACATTTGTGCGTGTCCCAGATCTTGTACAATTGTGCACACAATTTTCAAAGAGGAAGAATTTTGTCCAGTTAGTGCTGGGTGAATTAGTATTTAAAACACACATATTATTTTAGATATAAACCAGAGGTTCCCAAACTTTTTTTTCTCGTAGACTTTCAAAATTTTACTGGTTTCGGTGGACCCCCTGCTGCTACATTTCTACCATATTCCCAAAACTTGTCAAAAAATGTGAAGATTAGATCTAACGATGGAAATTTGCTTCGTGGCTGAGTTCCAACCCTAAATTCGGAGTGGTAAAAATAAAAAGAAAAATAATATATTTTCTTGTGTTCTATTTATTAAAATAATATGATTACAGATTTAATAGAATTAAAATTAAACAATAATAACGTACCGTAACTTCAACAATGCAAATCAACAATTAAAAAAAAATAGTCATAATTTTAATGGGAGGGATGTACTTGCTGGATTGACAGCAAATTATCAATATTTGGCTTCAGTTTTGTAAGGAATAACCGCAAATCTCCCCGTTCTGTGATGTTCAATCTGCTCCATTTTTTTTGTTAATAGGTTTGTAACGACACTAAAACTTTTTTCGACAAGGTATGACGAGGGAAACGCTATCAAAAGTTTTCTCGCAATTTCCCACAGCCCAGGATATTTTTCGGGTATTTCTGCCTGCAGCCAAAATGTTTGATAGCCTTTTTTAAATTTCACCTTCAGCTCCTCATTGGTGCTAAGCTCGAGTAGCTCCTCTTGTAATACAACATTCGCCACTTCCGTTTCATCAAATGGATTTATGATCCATGGTGGTATTTCCATCGTCAAAATATCTTCAAATCTATTTTTGAAGTCATCATGCAGGGCATTTAAATGTTGAACGTATGTCTGAATATCCTTATCAAGACATTCTGCCTGTGACAAGTTTGGAAACTGGGAGAATTCGCGCCGACTAATATTTCGCTTCATAAATTGTCCCCTTGTAACTGCAAGTTAATGTCATTAAATTTTTTGAACAAATCTGTCAAATACTGCTTTCAATTTGATCAGGTTTTCTTTTAAATCTGGATCTTTACTTTCCAGAAACTCTACAACTGATTCAAAAAGTGAGTAAAATCTTGTTAAACATGCACCTTTCGACAACCAGCGTACTTCAGTATGCAAGAGCAATCGTTGGAAGTCTTCATCATTTTCGTCGCACAATTGTGCAAATAAACGGGTATTCAACGCATTGCTTCTTATTTTGTTAACTGCTTTAATTATAAATTGAAGCGATTGGTGCAATCTATCACTCAAATTTTTCGCTACCAGGTGTTGTCGGTGGATGACACAGTGAATTGCAGTTACTCCTGGTATAATTCTTTTAAGATGGCTTATAAACCCACGATATCGCCCGAAGGTGGCAGGAGCTCCATCTGCTGCCATCGAAATAATGTTTGTAAATGGAATCGATTTTTCCTTAAAAAAATCACTCAGGACATTAAATATTGATTCGCCTTTAGTGTCCGTCTCCAAAGTTTTCTCGAATAGCGGCTTTTCATGGATTTCTTCGTCCATAACAAATCGAACATATGCCAATAATAATGCTTCATTACCAGGTAAAGTTGACTCGTCCAGTTGAATAGAAAAATGAGTTGTTTGCAGATAATTACACAAGAAGCTTTCAATATCAGAGCTCATTTCATCAATACGTCTTTGTACAGTGTTGTTACTCAAAGGAATTCTTTTGAGTACGTCAAATGGAGGTTTGTGCAGAACAGTTTTTAAAACCTCTTCGACAGCGGGTAAAATTAACTGTTCTCCGATGGTGTGCGGTTTTCCAGATTTCGCTATAAGCAATGAGATATTGTAAGATGCCCGCAAGCCATCATCGTTACTTTGAGACGTTGAAGCGAACATACTGTGCACGGTGGGTCTCTTTTCATATTTTTCCTTCAATGTTTGAAAATATTTTAAATATTTACCTACTTTATCAGGATGACACCTTCTTAGATGATCTTCGAGCTACGATGGTTTCATAGAGTCATTGCTCAAAACTTTGTTGCATATAAGGCAATCGTTTGTCTGCCTTTGATGGAAGAAAACCAAATTTCAAATAATCAACACTGTACTGTCGACATTTCTTTTTAGCCATGTTTCGTATCAGTTACCTACCTATAAAGAAAAAAATGTTTGTTTTAGTAATCATAGGGCGACTTTAACAGGATATGGCTATTTTAACAGAATAAAATAGGATTAATTAATTATTGCCATGAAAAAACCAAAATGCCGGCGGCAAAACTGATTTTAATTATTAAAAGCAATAAACTGCTAAGACCCATACAGAGGTTTTCACAAAACGGCTGAACCTATTTTAATGTAATATAAAATATTTTTTGATTAATTATATTTTGATACATTTCTGTAAATTCGAGAGAAAATACTTTTAAAGAATATTTTGACATCAAAACTCCGCGATTTTAATGATTTATTTATTACTTTGATGCACGTTACGAGTGGTACATAAAGACACGTACAATTTATGAAAATATTTTTAGTCATTTAGCATTAGCAACTACGAGGGCACTGAAATATGTACAAACATGCAGGTCAATCATATATCTCTCCTTTAGTGAATCACCACAGTCGGGTAAATAAATATTAATATTATATATATATATATATATATATATATATATATATATATATATATATATATATATATTATAATAATTTTATAATAAAAAGTAATAAAAGTTCAATCTTTCTCGGCTTTCTGTTCTTTTACAGAAGTATCGAATAATGGCCCTGTTCAGTATTTAATTTTTATTACGTACCTACTACATGCAAACATAACAAATATAATATTATTACAATATAAAATAAAAGTATGAATAACAAATAGGCAGGTACTTACTTTTTCCGGCACTGGCAAACACTGACATCGATTCACTCACACTTTTCTTTTCAAAATTCCGGAAACAAATGAGTAACGTTTGTCCTTGGCATTCGTATTTATATTGGTGAAGAATCAAACAAGTTCATGCAAGATTGCAAGCACAGCACAAGTCGTATTTCGTCCCTTTGCACGTCTGAACGGGTTGCGTTGCGGGCGGGCGGCACTTTGCAAGTCTCGACGCGCTTTGTATTGAATATCGAATAGGCAAGTTTTTACAAGTAACAGTCGCGACCTTCTTAAAATACACTACTCAAAAAAAAATAAGGGAGGTTTTAAAACAAGGAAATTAATGCTAAATAAACAGGCTATCTGATCCATATGCCGGCCTAACTGAAAAAAATTTTTTCAAGCCCGTGGACCAACAAAAAAGCAAAATATTTGCAATATTATTTTTTCGCGCTATCTGTTAGGATTGCATGAGAACCATAGCTCCTAAAAAATTTTAGCCAAAAAATCTGAAAATTAGAATCTTAAAGCTTCAAAATGCTTTTTTTAAAGTCTCAATACGACCATTTTTCACCGAAATACAGCCTGTCAAAAATCATCGAAAAATTTGGAATTTTTTTTTGCTCCCTTAATTTTTTTGAGTAGTGTATTATCTGCCTACATTGTTAGGTAAAGCCAAGCCAACATTTTTGTTTTTTACTATCGAAACCAGATAAATTTTCGTGGACCCCCACTTACAACTTGTGAACCCCCTTTTTTTTTCACGCCAACATAGACCCCCGTCGAGTCTCCCGTGGACCCCTGGGGTCCACCTGAACCACTTTGGGAATCACTGATATAAACCAATGTCTTGAGTTTGCCCCACAAGTTGCAGTAGTTTTGAACAATTGCCTAATAAATAACCTAAGTGAAAAATATGATACCAACAGTGTAACCCAAAATTTTACATCATTTTATTTTTATATATAACTCATGGTTTATAATGCCGCCTTATTATTAATTTGAAATGGTTACAGCATGTTACTAAGTTTTACATATTCGGTCTAACTTATTAGTCAACTTGTTAACACTTCTGTAGTCCGTTTAAAAGAAAGAATTAAAATAGTACCTTATCAATAATTCATACTGCCTAAAGAATATCAAAAGATCCTTTATATAATTGATATCAAATGTGGACAAGAGGGTCCACACCACATCTGGTATTATCAACTTTAATTGATATCCAGCGTAAGTTGATTTTATAATGAAACACTTATCCAGAACTGTAGTAAGTGCATTAACTTTTTCCATTATTAGTATTAAAGTCGCTTCAATGCTTGATTTAATAGTTTCGGTAGCTTTCTGTAACAATTCTGGAACTAAAATTATAAAGATTTAAATAAATTGCTACATCTACGTTTATTTTTACGTGAGTGAAATATATTATTTTGTTTTAAAAAGTGACACAAAATAAAAGTAGATCCCGTCTAAAAGCTACCAAAAAATTAGTTATTTTTATATTCATTAATCAATTCAAATATCTTGAAGGATTCAACATTATTAGCGATTACCAATATGGCTTTTGTAAAAATAGATCAACAGGAGATCTCCTGACTTATGTAACACATGTTTGGAACAACGCAATCGAACACTTTGGAGAATCTCGAGCGGTTGCTCTTGACATATCCAAGGCATTCGACCGTGTTTGGCACGATGGGCTATTGGCTAAGCTACGTTCTTATGGTATGTCTGAAAAGTTCTGTTTGTGGCTCTCATGTTTCCTCATAGAGCGTTCTTTACGAGTGGCAGTAGACGGATTTCTTTCTAACACCTTCACTATCAACGCCGGCAACCCAAGGCTCCATACTGTCTCCTACTCTCTTTCTCATTAATTTATTTATTTATTTATTTATTTATTTATTTAATACAACTATCCTACAGAACAGTCCAATTATAGGATAGGAACATTCAAATATAACAAATACAAATAGATAAGTATCTATCAAATTAGTATTTTAATAATTCTAATAACTACACTACAAGCTAAAGAAAAACAAAAATAAAAAGAGACAGACCTAATCCACAGTTAAACATGACCTACGTAGAGATGTTATACTGCAACAGAAAATATCAACTATATGTTTGACTCTTTCATAATTCATGCACATAACGTATATCGGCGAGTACATCAACAAGTTTGTTCTTGGAACAGGCATGTAGAAAAAGGAATGGTTTAGGCGAGCGTGTTGAGATGGCACACGGAACCTAATACTTGAGAGGGTGCAAGGGCATTCAATTCTGTTGTTCAAGATTTTATATAAAAATAAGATTGTAGCATATTCTCTACGCCGAGAAAGGCTAACAATATTGAATCTTCTTAATAGAACATCATTAGGGAAACCCAGTGGTGGATAAATACCATCTAATCTAAACCAGAGGAACTTCACAAATCGTCTTTGGATTTTTTCAATATGATTACTGTGGATCTCATATGTTGGGTAGCAGATAACTGAACCATATTCCAGTTTAGAACGAACCAAAGCATTAAATAAAGTGATGAGGGTTTCAATGTTTGAAAGGTCTCTAGAATTCCTCATAATAAAACCCATACACCTATAAGAAGAAGCAATGGTCTCATTTATATGGTCCACAAAACTGAGTTTAGCATCAAACGTTACACCAAGATCTTTAAAACGATAACATTTTTCAAGATCATTATGGTTTAAATTATATAAAAAATTTACTGGTAATTTCTTTCGAGTGAAAGACATAGACATTTCTTTGTGTTCAAATATAAGTTATTACGAATACACCAACGATTTAAAGTATCTAGATCATCCTGAAGAGTAACACAATCATGGAGAGAGTCTATGCATCGGTACATTTTTAGATCGTCAGCATAAAGCAAAGAGGACGAGGTAAGGCCTCGGGTGATGTCATTTATAAATATGTTAAACAATAACGGTCCTAGGACAGACCCTTGAGGAACACCAGAGGTAGCATTAATAATGACCGACTCAAAACCACGATAATTTACTATCAGTTGACGACCAATTAAATAAGATTTCAGCAGGTTTAATAAATTGCCATTAACTCCACAGTATACCATGGTCAAGCCGGTCAAAAGCCTTTGAGAAGTCTGTATAAACTACGTCGACTTGTCCTCCATTGTCCATACTTTCCGAAATAAATTGAGTAATTGTAACTAAATTGGTAATGGTTGAACGCCCTGGAAAGAATCCATGTTGGCTTTCAGTTATGAAAAGTTTAACATGATTAAATACAATGTCACATAGCACAATTTCGAAAACCTTTGAAAAGTTGTTCAATATTACCACAGGTCTGTAACTTTCAATGTGGCTCTTATCACCCTTTTTGAATACGGGACATATTTTAGACTTCTTCCAGATTTCGGGAAAGGACGACGAGCTCAAACACAGATTGAAAAGAAACGTGAGAGGCTTGGACAACACAGCTGCGAAATCCCGAATAAAAAAAGCTGGTAGACCATCGGTTCCAGAGGTCGATTTAGGTTTAAGTTTCTTTAAGGCACTGATCACGTCCCTTTCCTCTATGGTGTTAACAATTAGAGATGAAAGAGCGGGACGTGGGTAGTTATCAGGGGGGTTGTTCCGAAACATAGAGGAATCAACATATGCCGACTGGAAGTAGTTAGCAAAAAAATTCACTATCTCCTGAGGAGCCGTAAGTAATTGGTTTTCAAAATACATGTTGATTGGAATACTAGTTGTCCTCCTTTTCTCGTTTAGAAAAGACCAAAATTTATTTGGGTTGATAGAGAAGTCCCTTTCCGCCT
Source organism: Pachyrhynchus sulphureomaculatus (assembly GCA_019049505.1). Taxonomy (NCBI): domain Eukaryota; kingdom Metazoa; phylum Arthropoda; class Insecta; order Coleoptera; family Curculionidae; genus Pachyrhynchus; species Pachyrhynchus sulphureomaculatus. The sequence continues at coordinate 166,607,702 of CM032456.1, read as the reverse complement.
CAGTAACATAATTTCTATAAGCAATCCGAACCTCGATCTTGATCCCTCTACGAAGACGTTTAAATTCGACTAGGTCACAAATATTTCTAGTACGTCTATACTTTTTCCAGGCTTGATTCTTTTTTTTGATTTTACCTAATCGAATTATCGTACCATTTAGGATATTTAAGGGTCTTAAGGCGAATAATAGGAATATTGTTGGAGATAACTGAATTCAGTACGACATAGAATTGGTCGCAAGCGTTATCAATATTATTGAAGGACCCCAAGAATGAAAAATCGGTTTGTAGAATGTCGTTGTAAAGGGATGGGTAATTCGCTCTTCGAAAGTTGTACCTCTGAGTCTGAAGAAGGGGAAATTTATCATGAATATGCTCAACCAGAATTGACATCTGTAAGGCAGGGTGATGAAGATCCAATGGTATCAAAGGATGATCCGCACGATATACATTAAGTGGAGTTCTACTAAATACAAGATCTAACAGACAATTATTTTCGTTATAATTACGATTATATTGATTTAAAGATAAAAACTCGCATAATTCAAGTAAACAAGAAATTTGGTTGTCTCTATAAGAGGCATCCATAACATAATTTGCATAAGTAGGAAGATTAAAATCCCCCAGTACTAGCAAATCGTCTTCATTAGTAAAATAACCAGAGTCCAGCATTTCTTCAAATAGAGTGTCATAAGCAACAGTATTACTGTTAGGTGGGACATAAATCAGAAGAATGCAAACTGCACGATGGGACAATTCCAATCTTATGGCGGTCATACCAACGTTAGGAAGCGAAGAATGAAATTCAATTTTAGTTGCGTTGAAGGTCTTGCTCAAAGCAAGCAGTACGCCACCATCCCTCGTAGTATTCGTTAAAGCAAAATTACGATCAGCCCTAAAGATATTGTACTGACTACTAAAACAACTCAGCATCAAAGACACGAGAGTTTCAGTAAGTGCTATAAGATCATAGAAACAAAGATAGGAAGCATTAAGAAGGTCATGTGTTTTAGTTTTCAAACCACGTACATTCTGATAATAAATAGAAAATTCTTTAAGTTTGCGCCGCAATGCTCTCAACCGCAAGCCATCACTTGATTGCTATATTTTAGATGCAAGAGATGTTTTCAAAGCATCCAACTTAGTTTTATAAATAGGACATTTAACTGCATTCCACGCTGCATTCAACTGTGGATTACAATTTTTTGAAAAATGATTTAAACCACTACATTTATAACAGAATTTTAAAGCATCATAGACAATACATGAGTCATAATCCACAAGCAACCGACCACTATTTAGAATTTTACAATATAAAAAGGAATCAACAGACAAGATTGCTTGATAAACATCGCTCCGCTTTCTAGTAGGCCATACTTTTAATACTTTACATTTATATTAACGATCTGCTGGAAAAGAGCGAGAATCCCATCTACAGCTTTGCAGATGACAGTACACTTATCTCTTCATTCACTTTGAACGCTCGGACATCGGCTACTCAGACGAATATCCGCAGACAGCAGGAAGTCATTCAACTTAACAAAGACCTGGAAGAAATTCTATCTTGGGGTGACAGTAACCAAGCGGAATTTAACGCTACCAAAACCCAGGCGGCAGTTTTTTCTAAAAAAGTTAACGTTGCTGAACCCGACATAGTCATGTCGGAGCACTCCATTCCTCTAACATCGTCACTCAATTTATTGGGCGTTAATTTGGGAGCAAATATGTCCTGGCATGAACATGTGGCAGGCATAGTAAGGAGAGCTTCTCAGAAGTTGGGAATATTATTTCAAACCAGAGAGCTTTACACTTCACAACAACTGTTAATTCTTTACAAATCTCAAATTCGACCAACTATGGAATACTGCTCCCATGTTTGGGGCTCCGCTCCCAAACATACACTGCATTTGTTGGATTCTATTCAGAGAAGAGCTGTTCGTCTGACTGGAGACCCGGAACTGACAGGTGGCCTTGATTCGCTGGAACATCGAAGAACGGTCGGCGACTTGAGCCTATTCTACAAGTATTTTCATGGAAAGTGCTCAAAGGATGTGGCCCGTTTAATTCCTCCCAGAGCGGTGCATGTTAAAGGTACACGCCACGCTAATACTTCACATCCGTATGAGGTTCAGCTTGTTACTTCTCGTACAACCCTTTTCAAGCAGTCATTTATATGGAGAACATCATCCCTTTGGAATAATTTGCCCAGGACTGTGTTTCCCACCGAGTACAATTTACAGCGATTTAAGAACAACGTGAATCGCTTTCTCCGCACACGTGTCGCTCCTGTAGCGCTTTAGGGACTTCCCTGTAGCACGTGTGCTAGACCCATAAAAAAAAAATTAAATAAAATACTTACGATTTTCTATTCCTTCGCCTCCTTTTTCACAATCCCGATTAAATAATCTTATTCCAGCTACAACTCTGCTAACGTACTCCAATCTATCCTCTTTTATATCTTTCGACGCCATAACAAATTCTTTCAATTCTTCTTCATCCATTATGCTTTTTAAGGCCACACAAGCCTCCTCGTATACCTAAACATAAAATAGAGAGCTTACTGTTGAGTTACTGGTCCTAGTTAAGCTGAGTTTGTATCCCAACCCAATAATAATAATAATAATAATAATCATTTATTAGTTCCAAGAATAACAATAGTTATAAACACAAAATGGTATGGAACATTGTACAAAGAACAAAAAGATAAAAGGACATTCACAAAACACATACATATGTTTATGACAAAAACAAAAGGCTCAGAAGACATCATTAAAGACAGTCAACGGAAGATGAAAAGCATCCTTAACAAGTAGCAATAAAATTAACATTGTTATTCATAAGTTAAGTCTGTCTGAATCACTAAAGAAACTGTCTGTAGTATAATAAGCTTTTGATAATAAAAACTTCTGTATCTTTGTTTTGGCACTTACTTGCGGTAATTTTCGAACGATCTCTGGAAAACTATTAAATATTTTAACGGAAGAATATTGTACACCTCTTTGGATATAACTAAAATTACACTTCTCAATTACAAGATCTGTTTTATATCTAGTTTCATAATTATGTCTGTTTTGCGCATTTTCAAAGAAATCCTTGTTAATACGAACAAACATAAAGGAGTCCAATATATACATACTAGTTAAAGTTAAAAGGGATTTACTGCCAAAGACATTCCTACAGCTTTCACGATAATGCATCTTAAAAGTAGCTCTGATACATTTTTTTTGTAATTTAAAAATTTTGTCTACTTGGGGAGAATTTCCCCAAAAAATCAAACCATACCTGAACCTGGACTGCACGTAAGCGTAATAGGCCGTCAAGGCAGCATCAACGCCCACATTATTTGATAAGATTCTCAGTGCATAACAATATTTAGAGAGACCAGCCGCGACATTCTCTACATGCTGTCTCCAATCAAGTTTAGCATCAATATTGACGCCCAGCAGAGACAGATGCTGAGATGTTTGAATATCGCTAAAGATCAGGGTTATGTCGTCCGCATATAGAACTGTAAACTTTCCTGTAATGTTAGGCAATTCGTTTGTATAAAGTATATAAAGCAGCAAGCCTAAAATAGACCCCTGAGGTACACCCTCGTAACAGCGACCCTGTCTGAAAGAAAAGACCTGCCATAATTATCAGTCTCCATCACTTGCTGAGTGCGATTATTCAAGTAGGAGGCGATTAACTTTAATGCATTTCCCCTAATACCCAGGTGTTCCAATTTTATGCATAAAGTCTTATGATTGACGCTATCAAAGGCTTTTGACAGATCAATACACATTGCCATAGTTATCTTTCCGCTATTTAGTGAATCCAGAACATTCGACAATGCCTGATAAATGGCTCTTATGGTGGACTTTCCCTTTATAAAACCGTTTTGATTGGATGCAATCATCGAGTGCCTCTCCAAGAATCCAAGAAATCTCCCATTGATAATCCTCTCAAAGATCTTTCCAACATTAGACAGAAGAGATATCGGTCTGTAGTTTTTCTCATCATTTGCTGCTCCTTTCTTATGGATTGACTTTACAATGGCATTTTTTAGGAGATCAGGATATACACCTTGCTCAAGACAAATTAATGATAAACGACAGTGGCTCAGATATTATTTCTGCAGTTTCTTTAAGTATATTTACTGGTAAATTATCATCTCCAACTGATTTTTGATTTTTTAGAGATTTGATTACAGAAAAGTCCTCGGGAACCGTCGTTGGCATTAGAAATATAGTATTGAAATTTTTATTTTCAGATGGCGATAACTGAAATCCACCGACATCCTGATTATCATTTATTCTGAGACACGCGTTTATAAAGTATATGTTCAGATGATTTACAATTTTAAAAGTATCGTTAAACCTTTGTGAAAAATTATTAAGAATTGTCTTTGGTGGATGATCGGTTTTTGTTATATGTTTAACCAAATGCCAAGTCGCTCCAATCTTATTTTCGGCATTATTTATAAAATTAGTTTGTGATTGTTTTTTTAGCTTCCTTTATAACTACATTTAATATTTTGCAATAATTTTTATAGTATACGAGGCTGGTTTGAAAAGTCGGTGCAAAGTCCGAGAGATGGCACCACCGGCGGGTATCGAGGTCATGTTTAGTTAGTAGCATCTCTTGAATGAACGCACACCAAGTTTCAGCCATATTGGTCTATTTCTTTGTGTTTGGGATTCGTGTGAATCAAGGAAGTCGAGTGATTTTCAAGAAATGGACGAAAAAGAATTTCGTGTGGTGATTAAACATTACTTTATGAAAGGCAAAACGCCTCAGGAGACTAAAGAGAAGCTTGATAAACATTATGGTGACTCTGCACCTTCAATTAGAACAGTTTATAAGTGGTTTCAAAATTTTCGGACTGGCCATATGGGCACAAGTGACGCTGAACGTTCTGGACGGCCTGTGGAGGTTACGACTCCAGAAATCATTGATCAAATCCATGATATGGTGATGGATGACAGAAGAGTTAAGGTGCGTGAGATTGCTAGTGCTGTGGGCATCTCGACTGAACGGGTACATAATATTTTGCATAAACATTTGGACATGAGAAAGCTATCCGCAAGATGGGTGCCGCGATTGCTCACGCTTGACCAAAAACGGAATCGTGTGAAGTGTTGCAAGGATGGTTTGCAGCTGTTCCAAAAGAATCCGGAGGACTTTAAGCGTCGTTTCGTCACTGTGGATGAAACATGGATACATTACTATACTCCTGAGACCAAACAACAATCTAAACAATGGGTTACCAAGGGGGAATCTGCACCAAAAAAGGCGAAGACCGTTCCTTCGGCCGGAAAGGTTATGGCGACTGTCTTTTGGGAAGGGATAATCCTCATCGACTATCTGAAAAGGGTAAAACTATTACAGGTGAATATTATTCATCGTTATTGGACCGTTTGAAAACCGAGCTGCAAGAAAAACGCCCGCGATTGGCCCACAAGAAAGTCCTTTTCCATCACGACAACGCACCAGCACACACCTCAGCAGTTGTGGTCGCAAAATTAATGGAAATAGGATTCCAACTCGTTTCACATCCCCCCTATTCTCCAGACTTGGCTCCCTCGGACTACTATTTGTTCCCCAATTTGAAGAAATGGCTGGCGGGACAAAGATTTTATTCAAACGAGGAGGTGATTGCAGACCCTAATGGATATTTTGCAGACTTGGACAAAAATCCTATTATTCGGAAGGGATCAACAAACTAGAACATCGTTGGACGAAGTGTATAAGCCTAAAAAGAGACTATGTCGAAAAATAAAAAAGGTTTACCTCAAACACATAAGTAGTTTTTATTTTTGCACGGACTTTTCAAACCAGCCTCGTATATCAGTAATTTCCCTTATTCTCTTAAAATAAAGCTCGCGCTTTCGTTTACAAGATATCCTAATGCCATTTGTTATCCAACGGTTTTTACACTTATTTTCATTACATTTCTTTATTGGAAAGATTTTGACGAAATAATTCGAGAACAAACTCAGAAATGAGCTGTATACCCGGTCCAAAGTACCAGCATCATAAACAGTAGACCAGTCAATGCCCTCCAATTCCCGCTTAAAGTGCAGAACCTTGTTCCTCGGAAAAACCCTCCTAAACGTAAGTGTGGGTTCATTTCTAACACTTATTATTTCCGATTAAGTTAGATAGCTGATAGCTCCGATATAGGTACAAATAAAAAATAACTGCAATAATAAATAAATATTTACGTAACAAGAACAGAAAATGCATTTTGTTGTTGTTGTTGTTGTTGTTGTTCTTAATTGGTCAAAGCGCATCGACAGCTAAGGTCATTTAGCGCCACACATTAGATGGTTATATAGATATTTTTAGGCCTTTTAAGTATTTATGAATATTTTCTTTGATTGATGAGAATTGCTCAATGTTCTGTTTAATTGAAGGAGGGATGTTATATTTGTTTCTCAGATGAGAGGAGTGGTTTGTCTCAAAGATGTGCTTGATCGTCAGGGTGGAATTGCATACATCACACTTTGGTACTGGTTCTTTTTAGGAGATATGAAAGATATGAGAAAATGCATTTTGCAGAATGAGTCGGTAAGTTTCGGGACAATGCACGGTGGGACCAAGTCCCACTGTACAACTCAAAATTCCGGCTGCCTTTCAATTTTTAAGATATTGCATTAACTCGTCAGACATAGCGCTTCAGCTTTTATCTAGCGAAAATGTTAAGGATTTTAAGCTATTGGCCAATTTCAGTTATTTTTAGCTTTTTTATAGTTTTTTTAGCTGATGACAAAAGAACAAGGAATTTCTAGTTCAACAATATTATTTTAAGGTAGTAAATAATATATACTATAATAATTTTGGCAAAAATTAGTCTAGTTTTCAATAAATGACCAATTCATTCAAAAATTTTATTTCTTTGTTTTTAATTGAAATATACCAAATGGGATGTTTTTGAAGCTAATAATCTACTTGTAACAGGTATACAAAAATGAATATTATTTTGTTCGGAATAAGTTTTTATAGTAATTAACTAACATATTTTTTGATCAGTTTTGTTTCTTTTTTTATAAATGTGCGAAAAAATTGTATTTTACAAGCGAATATCTATTATTTTTTGGATAATATAGTGTATCATATATATATATATATATATATATATATATATATATATATATATATATATATATATATATATATATATATATATATGTATATATATATATATATATATATATATATATATATATATATATATATATATATATATATATATATATATATATATATTTATATATATATATATATATATATATATATATATATATATATATATATATATATATGTATATATATATATATATATATATATATATATATATATGCTGAAAAGTTTTTGATCTGACACATGTGTTAATTAAACACTGTTTCTTGATGGGAAAACATACCGTTCAAGCAAAGCAATGACTTGGTAAGTGTTACAAGGACTTTGCCTCTGGAAAACCACTCATCATTTACTGGTATGCTGAATTTAAACGCGGTCGTACAGATACAAATGTTGCTGAACGCTCTGGATGCTCAAATGAGGTGGTTACACCGGAAAACATCAAAAAGATCCACAAAATTGTTTTAGATCACCGTAAAGTGAAATTGACGTCCTAAAGATATGAAAGGATGTGTTGGTCATATTTTGCATGAATATTTGGACATGAGAAAGCTCTGTGCGAAATAGGTAAGGCGTTTGATCACAGTGGATCAAAAGCAAACGCGTTAATGATTTTAAGCGCTGTTTGGAGCGAGATAAAAAGGATTTTTTAATAAATATAAAATCCACTTGAAGAATGCAATTTATTTTGCATATTATTAAAAATTTATAAACAAAGAAACAAAATGGTCCAGTAAAATGGCCAGTTACTCCAAACAAAAGTTATTTCGAACAAAATAACATTATCCATTTGTATATACCTCATACTAGTAGATTACTATCTTCAAATAATTCCCACTTGATAAATTTCAATTAAAAACAAAGAAATAAAATTTTTAAATAAATTGAAAATTGGCCATTTTATTGAAAACTAGATTAATTTTTACCAAAATTATTATAGTATCTATTATTAAGTATTTTAAAATAATATTGTTAAACCTTTATCGGCTGAAAAAGCTATAAGAAAACAGCGGAAAATAACCAAAATTGGCCAAAATGTTTGCTAAAATAAACTATTTTTACAGGAATCAACGACCTCGGAAGCACATATTACCATAAGCAAATTATCGAGATTTCAATGTACTCAGTAAAAAGTTAATCTCCCTAAAGAGTATTATTTAAAATAACTGGTCAAGTGCAAGTTGAACTTGCGCAATTAGTGTCCCGTACGTTGATTGCTTTTAAAATAAAAAATTTGAACTTTCTATGACAAATAGTTTCGGAGAAAATCGGGTGCGATAGACAGATAGACGGGCAGGCTGACAGACGGACATACACCGAAGTCATTCTATAAGTGTTCCGTACGGAACACTAAAAAAGAGACCTTCTTAACCTGTCAGCCAAATTTACAGGTAGTAAATATTTGTTTTAAATTTTTATCACTAGATTGAGCTAGATTGATTTATTGGCTATTAGGTAGCTAAGATACTATAACTATTATACATTATTGATTAAGAAAAAACGTAAAAATACATATTGGATCTTAACATATATACATATCAGGGACCTAATTAACTTAGCCTAGGACAGGATTTTATTTTATTTTAAAAGCAAGCATCGTATGGAACACGAATTGCGCAAGAACGATTTGCACTTGGCCGGTTTTTGACAATATAACTGAATAGGGCGTGATAGTAAGATTGTGAAACTGTCGTTGATTGGTTCATTTTCAAAGTCATTTTTGTTATAGAGTTGAACAACAGAGTTAGTAAGCAAAAGACAGAATTTTGAAATGTAAAGTTTAATAAGAATTTTTGGGCGTGGAAAATATCTCACTGACAAATTGTTAAGTTTTTTCATATGTAGCCGACTACGAATATTAAATAGTTGAAAATTAATCAAGTAAACAAGTAAAGACGAATATAACACTACTTTTAAAATAATGTTCTGTATAAAAGTGTAATATTTAGTGTATGGTTGATCAGTAACAATTAAATCCAATCGCCAATAAAAATATAAAACCATTGTTTCCAGAATAAAAAATATTTCCAAATGGTCTATTTATTTTTGCAACCAGAATTATGGCATTTGGAATTGCACAAAACTTTGTTTTTTTTTACATGCATATGTAATCTTGTAGTTGCACAGTTTAAATCACTGGCCATCAAATTGTGACGCTTCTGATATACTCCTTAACAAAAGGAGTATATCATCCTTAACAGAAAAATAATCGGTCAAGTGCAAGTTGAACTTGCGCAATTAGTGTTCCGTACGTTGATTGCTTTTAAAATAAAAAATTTTGTTACAGAGGTATAAAATAATCAGTGACTTCACAAAACACACCCCAAATGAGTTTTCAACAAAGTTTGTTTCCCATCTTTACTGAAATCTGATAACCTTGAAATTTTTGTTTTTTTTTATATACCAGATAAATTATTAAAGGTAATGCACTCGTGATAATTTTCGTTCAATTTACACCCCGTGGAGAATATTCCAGAATTTTTTCAAAATTTTTTGATAAGTACTTTTCGAGATAAGGCGGGAGGACAGCGATTTTTCACGGTTTTTTTAAAAATAATACAAAGAAAAGTGCGCGCAAGTATTACATTACATATATATTTTTTACTTATGTTTTCACAAGCTTCATTTGACACCACACTCGATGACCTAGTAAAAATTTTTTTTTTCACTTCCGATTTCAAAATTTAAGTCTCAAAACTACATGGCTCTGATGAGGCCATCAATTCCTATATTATTACCAAATTTCAACTTTCTATGACAAAAAGTTTCGGAGAAAATCGGGTGTGACAGATAGACAGACAGACAGACAGACAGACAGACACCGAAGTCATCTTATAAGTGTTCCGTACGGAACACTAATTATATCGGGTCTTCCATTAAGGATTTGACAACTTTTTTTTAAATAAAACGCAACCCATTTGAGACATTTCGAAAATTTTACTATCGGCTTGAAGTACAATCAAAACATTTATGTATGGAATTCGACTTCATTCATATGTCCACCACGGGCACGTTTGCAGCGGTCGATTCGTTGAACCCAATTTTCGATGACTCGGCCACACATTTCGACGGAAACGGCCGCTATCTCTCTTTCAATATTGGCTCTGAGCTCCTCTAACGACGCAGGCTTGTTGGCATAGACCAATGATTTAACGTACCCCCATAAAAAGAAGTCTAGAGGTGTTAAATCGCACGATCTAGGCGGCCATTCGACGGGACCATTTCTCTTCGTTCACCGAATTTAGAATGCAGTAAGTCGATTGTTACACTCGCTGTGTGGCTTGTGGCGCCGTCTTGTTGAAACCACATATCATTAATGTCTAGCCCATGCAATCGATCAAAGAAATAACGTTGCAACATGCCTCTGTAGCGATCTCCATTGACTGTAACGTGACGGTTATTTTCATCAACGAAAAAGAACGGCCCAATGACACCACCGGCATGAAAACCGCACCAAACAGTAATTTTTTGTGGATGAAGTGATGTTTCTTCAAGCACATGAGGGTTTTCACCTGACCAATAACGCATATTCTGTTTGTTGACGAAGCCGTTTATCCAAAAATGCGCTTCATCACTAAAGATGATTTTGCGATGAAATTGGTCATCTTCTTCCAACATTTCTAGAGCCCAATTCGAGAACGTACGTCGCTTCATATGATCGAGTGGCTTTAGTTCTTGAGTTAACTTTAACTTATAAGGGTGCAGGCCAAGATCCTTTCGCAAAATTCGCCATAGTGTGGTCTGAGCGATGCCCAATTCTTGAGAACGCCGTAAAATCGACTGTTTTGGTTCGTTTGAGATGGACGCTTGAACGGCAGCAATATTCTGGCCACTTCGACCAACCCGTTATCTCACTGGCACGGGAACATCCAGCAGCGAATATGTTAACTCAAATTTTTTCACTAAACTATGAATTGCTTGTCTACTGGGACGAGAATTACGACCAAAAATTGGCGTTAACGCTCTTAAAGTTGCAGTCACCGACTCCAAATTTTGGTAGTAAATTTTAATTATTTGTAAACGTTGTTCGTTCGTGTACTTCACATGATGAAAATGTTGACTTTACTGAATGTTTTGACGCTAACAGTTCGGTGATTGGCTTAAGGGTGCGTTCACAGTTAAATTTCAAATTTGTCAAGTCCCAAATGGAAGACCCATATAATATATAATTAAAAATTATATCAGGAATTTCATTGTTTGGCTTTGCTCCTGGAGAGGGTTGAATGGCAGCTTGGCAGCTAATCCATAATAACTCCATCTGAAGTGCCCACACGATATAGTCCATTTAGTTTTTCTATGACTATTCCTACATCGTTCTTGCTATCTAACGGCCCACGGTCAACTTTGGGAGCCTCGACCAATACCGTAGTATCAACCTCGATCTCTTTGAATTTTTTGGCGAACTCATTACCATTTTTTCTGTTGTTTTTTTTTAAAATTTTTACGAGATGGTATTCTTTCCTCAATAATCAATACTTCGCGCGTACACAAGTTACACAATAACTGAGAGCCATAACCAAACAAAGCTTTATTCTATCTATTATGCGATATATTTTTTTGAAACTGCACAAAATAACAGCTCATGGACTGGTTAGTTGAGTCATCTTTCATCCACGCTCGCAGCATATTTTCAACATCTTGGTTGCAGCGTTCCACGCTCCCTTGACTTTGTGGATAGAATGGTCATCCATCAATTGTTTTACAAATACCAGCCATAAGCTCATTTCTTCTTTAAGTACAGTGGCGATAAATTCCCGCCTGTTATCGCTTTGTAAAATATGAGGACAACCTACCACCAAAAAAAATTTTCGGCCTTCAACAGCGTTTAGGTTTTAACAGCTGTAGGAAACAAAACGTAATTAAGTGGTCCTGAGGCTTTAAAAGTCATTGGAAATACTCATCAGGAGCTGACTGAAGATCTATGAGATCAATTTGTCCTCTTCTATTAAAATCGTTTGTTACCAAAAGTCGAATGACGATGCCTGATTATGGGAAATTTTTCTTGCTCATACAAGTTGGACATAAATTTATGAAAATTTTAACTGCAAACACTGGCACAACAAACTTTTCTTTCAAAGCATGAATCATTTTATCTCGACCGCCAAGGCCCGTTAACTACATGTGTTTTAGTAAAAGATCGTAATAATTTTCACTCGGAATAATCTGCCTTACAGGTAATGAGACAGTTTTACGCTTCATTATTAATATTTTTTCTTTATTTACATCCAGTCATATTTCATCGCATGATAATATGGCTGATTAGTAGTTCGTTGACGTATTTTTCCCCGATGTGTATTCTTCTAATAGGTTTATCATTCCTTTATTCTCGTTAATGTCTATTCTGATTTTTTAGTTTTATTAGACTGACCTTTGTAATACTTTTTACTGTTCCGTACAGAACACTTATAAGATGACTTCGGTGTCTGTCTGTCCATCTGTCTGTCTGTCTGTCACACCCGATTTTCTCCGAAACTATTTGTCATAGACAGTTGAAATTTGGTATTAATATAGGAATTGATGGCGCCATCAGAGACGTATAGTTTTGAAAGTTAAATTTAGACCTAAGGGGTTAGTTTTAAGGGATGAAATAGGAAGTGAAAAAATTTTTTTAATAGATCATCGAGTGTGGTGTCAAATGAAAGCTTGTGAAAACCCGAATAAAATATATATATATATATATATATATATATATATATATATATATATATATATATATATATATGGTATAAGGTAATACTTGCGCACACTTTTCTTTGTATTATTTTTAAAAAATCGCGAAAAATTGGTGTCCCCCCTTATCTGGAAAAGTACTGATCAAAAAATTTTGAAAAAATTCTGGAATATTCTCCACGGGGTGTAGGTTGAACGAAAATTATCACGAGTGTAATAATTTAATTATATAAAAAAAAAATTTCACGGTTATCAGTTTTCAGTAAAGATTCGAAACAAACTTTGTTGAAAACTGATTTGGGATGTGTTTTGTGAAGTCACTGATCATTTATACCTCCGTAACAAAATTTTTTATATTAAAAACAGTCAACGTACGGAACACTAATTGCGCAAGTTCAACTTGCACTTGACCGTTTTTTTTTTAGCTCTATGTAGAATTCTTCAGTTGCCACAATCTCACACTTACTGCCATTCGATGTCGATGTATGTGGGTTTATAACACTTCTGAATATTCAACGTCACTCACTGTAAAGAAATCAGTTCGAATAATTCACAAAATATCACTTAAATATAAAATAAACACTAGCATTTGCGAGTACGCTTCAAGGTCCACCTGTTTTGTTTTGCAAATGGCTGACGGTACGACCAGCTGGTGGCGGCTTGTGCCTGCGTCGGAGAATTACCCAAGCAAAGCGCGCGTCGGCACCTCACCACCCTCGCTTAGCTACTATTCATAATCTTCCTAGGATTAGTATAATTTTTCTAAGTGTATCCAGTAAAATTATAATAGTAATGAAACTATTCCGTAAAATTGTAGGATTTGGGGTCTATTGACAATAACTCGTAAGTCTATATTACTAGTACGATTATAATATTCCGGCTTTGATATTAATCCTACAATATATATATATATATATATATATATATATATATATATATATATATATATATATATATATATATATATATATATATATATATATATGTATATATATATATATATATATATATATATATATATATATATATATATATTCCTCATTTCCTTATTCTTTATTATTAAACATAATATAAACAGCACGGCGTCGAAATATACTCGCATATACTGCCTAGAATTCCGGATATATCATTTCAAAATGCATTTTGTGTTGCAAAGTTCTTTTGAGCCAACCTGTACAAATAAAATATGTCCTGGATATTGAAAAGTTTGTTTAGTCATTTTGAAACAAACAAATATACACAGGTAAAAATTCTAAAACAACCATTCGAATTAAAACTGACAAAATTGTTTTAATTTAGGATACAGTTAAAATATCCTAGTACATAAAAAAAACAACGGAAATTTAGTGTATTTTTTACATGATTCCATAGTTGTGTTTTTATTGTCTTCTAGTGTTATAAGATTTCAAAGACAGGGCGCAACTTAGTAGTTGTCAACGATTACCACGGCAATAACGATCACAGGCGTGAGCTATGGTATTATTTCTCACAGCAGTTTTAAAATTACGTTGTGTAATGTTACCTTATGTGAAATAATATTAAAAAAGATGAAAGAACTTACTTTTGAGTTTATTGGATTACCTAACCCAGTAATTATCGTTATGTAATAAACAATTTTTTTCAACAACAAATCCAACTTATTCTCGTCATCGGTGTCTGTCGTCTTAAAAATGTCGTCTTTTAGAGATACCACTTTATTTTCTAAAGTTTTTCTCTCCATTTTAATAAATAAATCCAGGTGTTCTAGATTGCAGAAAAAATAGAATTGTATTTTAATGGTAATAAGTATCGGTTTGTTCTGAGTAGTTAGTAATTCCTTTATAACATATTTGACAAACTCTTGTACTTGATCTCTTTGTGTAAAAAAGTTTTCGTCTATGCCCCAGTTTGGATCAATTAATAGAAGTTTTGTCTAAAATAAAAAAAAAAGTAAAATTAGTTTACCTGTTCTGTGCCGTTCTTAAGATATGTTTATTAATCCAGTCACACCCGTTATATTTCTAATATTTTATGCTTGTCACCCTTGTCTGTGATTAGGTAAATGGGTCCAAACTTTTAAATTTAAAATATTTTCCTCCAAGTTCAGCCAGGGAGTAAATCGGTAATACATTAATTACACATTGAAAAAATAAATTAAAAATGTACTATTATCTTATTTTATAATTACAGAGCAGCAGGTGTTATCGCGGAGGTAGCAAATAAGGCTTCGAGTAGACCAGGGTCGCCTTCGATACTTATTAATATATAAAATATATATATATATATATATATATATATATATATATATATATATATATATATATATATATATATATATATAGTATATCAATAATTTTATCAGTATTTTAGTAATTTTTAATACATAAAATAACACTAGTTCTACATAATATCTACAATACTAATAAAGAATAAAGCTGTTTCAGAAACTAGCGGCCCTTCCTGAGGCGACGCTCTTAGCTATATACTTGAGTCTGTTCTACAAGTATTTTCATGGAAAGTGTTCGAAGGATGTAGCCCGCTTAATTCCTCCCAAAGCGGTGCATGTTAATAATACACGTCGCGCTGGTGCTTCGCATCCGTATGAGGTTCAGCTTGTTACTCCGCGTACGACGCTTTTCAAGCAATCTTTTATATGGAGAACGTCATCCCTTTGGAATAATTTGCCCAGCGCTGTATTTCCCACCGAGTACAATTTACAGCGATTCAAGAACAACGTGAATCGCTTTTTTTCCGCACTCGTGCCGCTCCTGGAGCGCTTTAGGGACTTCCCTGCAGCACGTGTGCTAGACCAATAAAAAAAAAAAAAAGCTTTCCAAATCCGTTAACTCATAAGGAAATCATAACCCAAACCAAGATTTCACTTATCTTCATACCAGATTCCTTTAATATCCCAAACCCACTCGTTAACCAATCAGCATGTCGAGATACGACCAAAAACCAAACAATCCATTTAAAAGCAATTGAGTATGCACCGGTAAATCCTACCAGTAACCTGAGGGTGCTAAGAATCACAGTGTATGGAAAGGCTGCCAAACAAACATTACTGTAGCTACGTACAATGTACAGACTATCAGAACTGAAAAACACCTAGTGGAAATAAAAACTAAGATTGAAGACCAAAAGCTGGATGTAGAAGAATTATATGATATAAAAGAGAGAAAGAAATACAATATACATAACTAGCATCTGAAGACACCTTCTACCGTAGTATATAAAACAAATATGATCCATTTCACCCGGAGTAGCATCTCTGATATTACAAATCTCCAAGAGACATAAACTCAAAATATGTTAGGAATATGCACCAACACCGAAATACTAAAAGCAGGAAGCTGACTAGTTCTACCAAGATATAATAGCAGCAGTAGTATACAAAAAATTGGAGATTCCAATGCCGAGGTATGGAAGAAAGGATATAATGAGAAATCAGTGGGATACTTTGGCACATGTCAAAGAAATGAAAGAAGCCAAACATCAGTTAGATACCACCGTAAGACAAATTCTTAAACAATGAATACATTTTTCAACAAGACGAAAAATCGAAAATGGATATATAGAGCCCTAAATATAACAAAGAATTGAGATTTTATTCCTAATGAGTAGTCATGACAGAACGGCAAGAGGGACGAAATATAAAAATAAATACATAGAGAAAGAAAAAGTAAAACTAAGAAGAAGCATATTATATAGTAAAATTCGAAAAAAAAACTTGATACAACTATTAAATTTAAATAACCGGTCAAGCGCAAGTTAAACTTGCACAATTAGGGTTCTGTACGTTAATTCCTTTTAAAATAAAAAATGTTGTTACGGTGGTATAAAATGATCAGTGACTTCACAAAACACACCCCTAATGAATTTTCAACAAAGTTTGTTTCCAATCTTTACTGAAAACTGAAGTTTTTGTTTTTTTTTATATACCAGATAAATTATTAAAGGTAATGCACTCGTAATAATTTTCGTTCAATCTATACCCCGTGGAGAATATTCCAGAATTTTTTCAAAATTTTTTGATCAGTACTCTTCGAGATAAGGTAGGGGGACAGCGATTTTTCGCGATTTTTTAAAAATAATACAAAGAAAAGTGTGCGCAAGTATTACATTATATATATATATATATATATATATATATATATATATATATATATATATATATATATATATATAGAATAAAGAAAGAAAGCAAAAGATTGCCGTATCTACCAAAATTCTTAAGAATAAAATCTTAGTTGGGGAACCCGGCAAAAACCGGCGTGATAGGAGATCACACAATTTTCATTAAGCCAATATTTCGGTCCTAGATTGGGACCTTCTTCAGGGCAAGAACTGAAAAGGAGAACAAAACATATTCACTGATAGTGTTTGAGACAAATTTAAATTAATGATGTTGTAATTAAGTTGTTATAATTAATAAAATAAGTGTAGAATAAGAATAAGATATTAATCATAATAAAGTCAAAAACTCACATGAGTAGTGTGAAGTTGAGTTAGCCTGAATGGCCGTAGGTAGCTTATACATAAAAACGTTGGTTAATCCATAAAATACACACTATAACACAGTAGATAAAATTACAAAAACCAGATTTAAAACATGGATGTGATTGAGAACCTTGGATGTTGAAAAACATTGTTAATTACTTTACCAGAGACAACCACCCATGGCCACCGCCATATGGGAAACAAATGACAAAGACGACAGGAGGCAGCTGACCGACAGAGATAAGGGGCTTATTAAGAAAACTCAATTAACCAGAAGAAGGGTCGACACCCGGAAGGAAACCGATCAAAATTGGGAAGTGCATGTATGGAGCTTTAAAGCAAGAAAGAGATAGCCAATTCAGCGACCAAGAACCGTTATGGAACCGAGGATAGGATAAATCATAACCTAATTTTAGGTAAAGGGTGAGCGAGAGAGAGAATAATGGGATCAACAAAGAGGAAGATCGTCTATTATATTAATTATTAATTTGTTAATTTATTGTTGATATATGACTGGAGGAAGAGATTGTTTGCAGAAATATATGAAGATTGAAAGTAACAGGAGGTAATGAAGGGGTGACGCTAGACACTGTCAATGGAAGGAGGACAGTAATCAATAAGCGCACAAAATGGCCCAGATAAAGTGGAAGGAATCTGTGGAACCCAGGATCAAAGAGACCCGTAAACAAAGAGAGGAAGGAGGAAAGAAAACCCTGGAAGTTACACAGCTAAGAGAGAAATGACTACTATTTCAATTCAGATGGATCATAAAACAGTTGAAGACAAGGAATTATCGTGTGGTGTTGATTTATCACAAGAGAGGAGGAAACTATATATGTTACTGAGACCATCTAGGTCGGTTCTATATATATATATATATATATATATATATATATATATATATATATATATATATATATATATATATATATACGAGGCTGGTTTGAAAAGTCCGTGCAAAAATAAAAACTACTTATGTGTTTGGGATAAACCTTTTTAGTGTTCCGTACGGAACACTTATAAGATCACTTCGATGTCTGTCTGTCTGTCTGTCTGTCACATCCGATTTTCTCCGAAACTATTTGACATAGAAAGGTGAAATTTGGTAATAATATAGGAATTGATGGCCTCATCAGAGCCATGTAGTTTTGAGAATTAAATTTTGACTTAAGGGGTTAGTTTTGGGGGGTGAAGTCGGAAGTGAAAAAAATTTTTTACTAGTTCATCGAGTGTGGTGTCAAATGAAAGCTTGTGAAAACACGAGTAAAAAAATATATATATAATATTATACTTGCGCGCACTTTTCTTTGTATTATTTTTAAAAATTCGCGAAAAAATCGCTGTCCTGGGCCTTATCCCGAAAAGTACTTATCAAAAAATTTCGAAAAAATTCTGGAATATTCTCCACGGGGTGTAGATTGAACGAAAATTATCACGAGTGCATTACCTTTAATAATTTATATGGTATATAAAAAAAACAAAAATTTCAAGGTCATCAGATTTCAGTAAAGATTGGAAACAAACTTTCTTGAAAACTCATTTGGGGTGTATTTTGTGAAGTCACTGATCATTTTATACCTCTGTGACAATTTTTTTTTATTTTAAAAGCAATCAAAGTACGGAACACTAATTGCGCAAGTTCAACTTGCACTTGACCGGTTATTTATTTTTCGACATAGTCTCCTTTTAGGTTTATATACTTCGTCCAACGATGTTCTAGTTTGTTGATCCCTTCCGAATAATAGGATTTGTCCAAGTCTGCAAAATATCCATTAGTGTCTGCAATTACCTCGTTTGAATAAAATCTTTGTCCCGCCAGCCATTTCTTCAAATTGGGGAACAAATAGTAGTCCGAGGGAGCCAAGTCTGGAGAATAGGGGGATGTGAAACGAGTTGGAATCCTATTTCCATTAATTTTGCGACCACAACTGCTGAGGTGTGTGCTGGTGCGTTGTCGTGATGGAAAAGGACTTTCTTGTGGGCCAATCGCGGGCGTTTTTCTTGCAGCTCGGTTTTCAAACGGTCCAATAACGATGAATAATATTCACCTGTAATAGTTTTACCCTTTTCCAGATAGTCGATGAGGATTATCCCTTGCGAATCCCAAAAGACAGTCACCATAACCTTTCCGGCCGAAGGAACGGTCTTCGCCTTTTTTGGTGCAGATTCCCCCTTGGTAACCCATTGTTTAGATTGTTGTTTGGTCTCAGGAGTATAGTAATGTATCCATGTTTCATCCACAGTGACGAAACGACGCGTAAAGTCCTCCGGATTCTTCTGGAACAGCTGCAAACCATCCTTGCAACACTTCACACGATTCCGTTTTTGGTCAAGCGTGAGCAATCGCGGCACCCATCTTGCGGATAGCTTTCTCGTGTCCAAATGTTTATGCAAAATATTATGTACCCTTTCAATCGAGATGCCCACAGCACTAGCAATCTCACGCACCTTAACTCTTCTGTCACCCATTATCATATCATGGATTTGATCAATGATTTCTGGAGTCGTAACCCCCACGGGCCGTCCAGAACGTTCAGCATCACTTGTGCCCATATGGCCAGTCCGAAAATTTTGAAACCACTTATAAACTGTTCTAATCGAAGGTGCAGAGTCACCATAATGTTTATCAAGCTTCTCTTTAGTCTCCTGAGGCGTTTTGCCTTTCATAAAGTAATGTTTAATCACCACACGAAATTCTTTTTCGTCCATTTCTTGAAAATCACTCAACTTCCTTGATTCACACGAATGCCAAACACAAAGAAATAGACCAATATGGCTGAAACTTGGTGTGCGTTCATTCAAGAGATGCTACTAACTAAACATGACCTCGATACGCGCCGGTGGTGCCATCTCTCGGACTTTGCACGGACTTTTCAAACCAGCCTCGTATATATATATATATATATATATATATATATATATATATATATATATATATATATGTATATATATTTTACTCGTGTTTTTACAAGCTTTCATTTGACACCACACTCGATGACCTAGTAAAAAAAAATTTTTTTCACTTCCAATTTCACCCCTCAAAACTAACCCCTTAAGTCAAAATTTAACTTCCAAAACTACACGGCTCTGATGACGCCATCAAATCCTAGATTAGTACCAAATTTCAACTTTCTATGTCAAATAGTTTTGGAGAAAATCGGGTGTGACAGACAGACAGACAGACACAGAAGTGATCTTACAAGTGTTCCGTACGGTACACTAAAAATCTGCTAAATAACTAAAAGTAACAAATAAAACAAAATTTTAGCAACACAACTAAATAAACAAAGAAAAAAAGAGAGAACTAGTGAGCCAAGGCAAAGAAGACCCTATGAAATACACCAAATTCCATAAAATTATAAGAAAGGGGATAAAAGAAGACGTCCTAAAAAACGCAGAGAAAATAGAAAAAAAGACAATTAACAAAAAAACTTTAAAAGTAATACGAAGTAAATTAAACACAAACGGCGATAATAACTAAAAAGGGAAGACGAAACAGAAACAACTTACAGAAGAAATTATTCAAACAAAAAATTATTATCACAACCTGAACAGTAAAAACCAAACACAGGAAAAAGAAAACACATAATAAACACCGGTTCCAAAGAAAGAAAATGAGATAAGAAAGACAACTGAGGAAATAAAATTAAATCATCCTTCAGAAGACACAAAAATTCTCGAATTTTCAAAATACGGAGTGAAATCTTCAATACAATTTCTTAAGATATTACTAAACAAATGTTTAGACGAATGGAAGTTATTCCACGACTGGAATAATTCTGTAATAGTGTTACGATATAGGAAAGAGGATAAGGCAGAGCTGGGGAATGACAGATCAATTGTGCCAAATCTAAAAATTAATCATTAAAATAATCACACAGGACTAACAAACAAATTGAAGTTATACCAAAACAATTAAAAAGCAGATTTGAGAAAACAACATAACACCTTTGTTCATAGACACTTAATTTGAAACATCATCCAGATGACCTTACAATATAACAAGGTCTTACAGACTAGAACAATCCCACAGAAATATAGCTATCCCTACAGAAAGACAAAGAAGTGGAACAAAACGTTGCAGCAAAACGACGCAGGCTGGCTACCGCCGGATCTGTAAAATGTGCCTCATTGAGTTTCTTAGAGATGCCGCACAAGTAGAAGTTATATTATATGCAACAATAAAAAAAGGGAATAATATGCGCGTCATCTTCGAGAAACTCGATGAGGTACATGTTAACGTAACCAGCCGGCTTCGTTTTGCGACGACGTTTTGTTCCGCGTGTTTGTCTTTGTGTAGCGATGGCTATATTTTCTGTGATCTTTGGCTCGTGCAAAATATATCGAAGTCATCGAAAACATATAGAAAGACATTCCGAAACAGACAAAACTAAAACTGAAAGTGACAAAGAGACTAATTACCGAAATATTTTACATTGTTGACTCGCATGACCAACTTTTGGCAGATTAAAGCACATTTTACAGAGCAAAACCAAAAGATTTAAGACATATCGTTATCGTTATTGAAAGCAGGCGCAGTATAAATGCGAAAGAATTGCACATAAAAAAGATTTTGCAATCTTTAAAACAAGCACTCCCTTATGCTGTGTTATTATATTAACGAAGTAGAGAAGTGAACATCACCTCGTTTTTTTCTAGTTTCGTTTTTGTGTTATTTTTGCGATTTTTTCTTTTTTTTTAATTTTATAAATGAACCGACAAATCGAAAGTGTGCTAAGAAAGCCGAAATGGATTGGACCATAATTTAATAAGCTATATAATTTTTGCATGAATTTACCTGATTACAGTGAAATAAGAACTTCAAAAAAATGACCTACACATCTACCATTTAAAACCACAAAAATTATTTAGTTGACCCAATTAACAAATTACTTATACTCATCATCAAAATTATGCAAAATATCTTAAATTTTAACTTTTATAGTTTGTGGCAGCATCACATTAAAAAATAATAACCGGTCGAGTGCTAATTAAATTTGCGCAGTTAGTGTTCCATACGTTGATTGCTTTTATAAAAAAAAATATTACGGAGGTATAAAATGATTAGTGACTTCACAAAACACACACCCCAAATGAGTTTTCAACAAAGTTTGTTTTCAATCTTTACTGAAAACTGACGACGTTGAAATTTTTGTTTTTTTTTTATATCCCAGATAAATTATTAAAGGTAATGCGCTCGTGATAATTTTCGTTCAATCTACACCCCGTGGAGAATAATACAAAGGAAAGTAATAAAAAATTTTTTTTTCACTTCTGATTTCACCCCCCAAAACTAACTCCTTAAGTCAAAATTTAAATTTCAAAACTACACCGCTCTCATCAGGCCATCAATTCCTATATTATTACCAAAATTTCAACTATCTATGACAAATATCGGGTGTGATAGACAGACGGACAGACAGACAGACAGACACCGAAGTCATCTTATAAGTATTCCGTACGGAACACTAAAAACAAAAGGAAGTTGGGTTAAGTTAGTGTACACCTTCAATAAAAAGGTTTTTAGTGTTTCGTACGGAACACTTATAAGATCACTTCGGTGTCTGTCCGTCCATCAGAACCGTGTAGTTTTAAAAGTTAAATTTTGACTTAAGGGGTTAGTTTTGGGGGGAATTGGAAAACAAATTTTTCACCAGCTCATCGAGTGGGTGTCAAATGAAAGGTTGTAAAAACACGGATTCAAAAATATATATAATGTAATACTAGCGCACACTTTGCTTTGTATTATTTTTAAAAAATCGCGAAAAATCGCTGTCCCCCCCCTTATTTCGAGAAGTACTGATCAAAAAATTTTGAAAAAATTCTGGAATATTTTCCACGGGATGTAGATTGAACGAAAATTATCACGAGTGCATTACCTTTAATAATTTACCTGTCATATAAAAAAAAAATTCAAGGTCATCAGTTTTCAGTAAAGATCAGAAAAAAAACTTTGTTAAAAACTCATTTGAGGTGTGTTTTGTGAAGTCACTGATCATTCTATACCTCTGTGACAAGAAATTTTATTTTAAAAACAATGGACGTACGGGACACTAATTGCGCAAGTTCAACTTGCACTTGACCGGTTATTTTTTAATTCGCCACACGACCCGCCGCACAGTAGGACAAAACACCTGAAAAATGGAAAAAACCTCTTAATGTACTTCAATATCAGGTACTTATGTGTGCTGCCAATTCCAATATATTTTTCGTGCTGAATCGAATAGAATAATTTTCAAGTCTATAGGAACAAATTTATTCAATGTTATTACCCAAAAAACGTGGTTTTTCTGAATAATTTCAAAATTAGTACAATTTTTAATGTGTTTTCAAGCTTAATCAAATTATTTTAGTGTCACTAGGATAAACTAATATGAAAATATAGTAAAACCAACATTTTATTTAGCTAGGAATCACAGATCACTGCTAACACACGATTTTTATATGGAAATGTTCTTTATAGATAGTGAACTCTAAATTGCTTATTATATTTTTTAATGGTTTTCATTCTTTACAGAACTTGTCAAAATTAAGCAATCAAGCAGCGAAAATGAGTACATTACCGTATAAATTATATTACCGATTTTTACTTCCATAAAAATGGAAGTATGGTGATTATATGATGAATTTTTGTTCCTTAAGTTTTGAAAACTAGCTCCACTAGCCTCCAAAGAACCTCTTGTATGCTTAGATAGCAGGTACAATGAGATTCGATTTCCCGCAAAGAACGCCACCAAATATCACCGAATGCGATTTTGTGAGTTTGAAGTAAAATGCAAAAAATCTCTTTTTTTAGTATTTCGTATAACTTGAAAACTGCGCCATTTTCGAGATAAGTATTTCGATATAAAAATAAACTACATTGTATGTTCTACAAATTATATTCTGTAGATTTTTTGTTAGACAAACGGTTTAGCCCCTAGAGCGCATTGATATTTAGTGAAACTTCGGGCATGGCGCTAAACCAGGAGCAACTCCCTCATTTCTCGCCCAGAGTCTCGCCTGGTCACAAATGTAGGTTAATAATTTTTCTAAATATCAACTACCTAAATTGTTTTAAATAAGAATATCGCTCTTGGCTTAGCGCTATGTCCGAAATTCACTAAATTTCAAAGTCCTCTTGCGGCTAAACCGTTCATCGGACAAAAAAACCTATAGAACACAGTTTGTTGGAAATTTATCTATGTATGTTATTTATAGTTTATTTCTGCATGGGAATGCTTTTATCGAAAAATGCGTAATTTTCAAGTTATAAGCGGAAAATTAAAAAAAAACATTTTTTTTTTTCGCTGTTTTTTACATTTGATCCGAAACTCACAACATTTACGAGGTAGCAAAGTTAAAATTCGGATTCAGCACCCTAAAAAACAAAAAAACAGTTGAAAAAAAACTTCTATACTTTTTTCTTGAAATGACCACTTTTGTCGCCTGTTTACTGGACTATCAACTGAAATCGTATTCGATGATATTCAGTGGCATTCTTTGAGGAAAATCGAACCTCATAGTACTTACAATCTAAGCAAACAAGAGATTCTTTGAAGGAAGGAAAACAAAAACTATCACCATACATCCATTTTCATGGACATAAAAATCGGTAATATAATATACACAGTAATGTACTCATGTTCACTGCATGATTACTTAATTTTGACGAGTTCTATGAGGCATAAAAACCATTAAAAAACGCTATAAGTAATTTAGAGTTCACTATCTCTAAGAAACATTTCCATATCGCGTGTACGCAGTGATCTCTAGTTCGGGCTACTTTGAGGACCGTTCTTATACCTCTGTGAACGCTATTGGAAAAAAGCTTGTCGTAAATTAGCAATAATAATTTTTAAAAGTATTTTGAAATTTAAGGCTTTTTCCACTTATTTCCCACTGTGTGTGTAGAACGGGAATGGTTAGCATTGCGATTATTAGTAATTGATGGGTTAATACTAAACATTTCTAAATCAAAACTGTATCTAGCAGATTTCCATCGCTTCCTTCCATATTTCCAAGGTGTGACGATAAAATATAAATTGAAATTAGCATATATTGCATAAATTATAATACCTCTAAAAACACTAATTTTAAATAAAAGTAACACGTAGGCTGAAAAGTTTTTGGACTTCCACCGGCAGGACTCGCTACCTAAGACTCTCAGATCACCACCCCCAAGACCCCTGACAATGGACTAGGTTTAGCTTTAAATTAGTAATATCTCATGAAATATTTTAAGTTTCAAATATCTTAAGTTCCATACGGTAATTGAAATATGATATTTCAGATATCTTAAGTTTTTGTTTCATTTAACACGTAGGCTGACAACTTTTTGGTCCGACACACAGATGTCGCCCTTTTCACAAAATCCATATGACTTTTAGGAAGTACTAACCTTCAAACGATACGTATCAAAATTTCATGACATTTCGACGATTAGTTTACAAGTTACAGTGGTTTTAGTGACGCTACTTTTGATATTTTCAAAAATCGAATTTGGTGTGTTGATTAACCTGTTTTTTGATGGGAAAAAAACCGTCAAGCAAAGCAATGGCTTGATAAGTGTTATGGGGACTCTGCCCTGAAAAATCACTCATCATTTACTGATATGCTGAATTTAAACGCGGTCGTACAGATACAAATGATGCTGAACGCTCTGGACGCCCAAATGAGGTGGTTACACCGAAACACATGAAAAAAATCCACAATATTGTTTTGGATGACCCTAAAGTGAAATTGCGTGAGATAGCTGACACCCTAAAGATATCAAAAGAACGTGTTGGTCATATTTTGCAGGAACATTTGGGCATGAGAAAGATCTGTTCGAAATGGGTACCGCGTTTGCTCACTGTGGACCAAAAACAACCTGTTGATGATTCTAAGCGCTGTTTGGACCTGTTTTAAGCGCAATAAAAAGGATTTTTTTAAGCGATACGTGACCATGGATGAAACATGGATCCACCACTACACACCGGGTAATCAAATCAGCAGTCAGCTGAGTGAACAGCAGTCGATGAAAGCCGTCCGTAGCGACCAAAGACACAACAGTCGGCTGGGAAGATTTTGGTCTCTGTATTTTGGAATGCGCATGGAATAATTTTCATCGACTATGCTGAGAAGGGAAAAAAACCGTCAATAGCGAATATTATAAAAAGTTATTGGGGCCTTTGAAGGCAGAAATCGCAAAGAAACGGCCCCAAATGAACAAAAAAAAAGTGCTCTTTCATCAAGACATTGCAGCGTGTCACAAGTTCGAATTGCTTCCTCATCTTAGCCCCCAGCGACTATAAGCTATTCGCAGACCTCAAAAAAAATGCTCGCAGGAAAGAGATTTGGCTCCATTGAAGAAGTTATCGCCGAAACTTAGGCCTATTTTGAAGGTAAACACAAATCCTTCTAAAGAAAGGTATAGAAATGTCAGAAAAGCGTTGGATTGATTGCATCGCTCTTGAAGGAGATTATGTCGATGAATAAAGTAAAATTTTGCAAAAAAATGTGTTTTAAGTAGCTAGACCAGACTACGTGTTATTTCATTACATCTATGTTAACTCTACTACACCCACACAATAATTTTATTCACTTCCAAAATCATTTATGTAGATAAAAATAATATTACCCTAACATTACACAGCAGTTATCACCACTAGATTAAAATTTATTTTTCCACTCGACACGGGTTATTCTAACCATATTAGCATTATCAGGAGCGGTTAGTGAGCCGACAGTCAGTTATCGCTCCTGATGATGCTAACATAGTTAAAAAGACGCGTGTCAAGTACAAATATATAGTGCTATGCTAAAGATACCTCTAACAATAATTAGTTGTTGTTATTGTGATTTGTAATGAACTATTATAATTTCAATTTTAGTGTATTTTTTAGTACCTTATAAACATAAGTAGACAAAAAAACAGACCCTACCTTAACAGCGATAACAATAACGATCCTCTTAAATAAGCTTTCTTATAATTTCGGAATTCAATCACTGTAGTAAATAGAGAAACAATTTCCTCATTTTACGACTGCGCATGCTTCAAATAACGATAACAACAGGGTCTTAAATTAAAGGTAACGACAAAGGCTTGCCAAAATAAACGTTGCAAAGTCTCTCTAATATTAAATCAATGTGTTATCACTAAAGACCGGGAATATATGCAACATAAAAATCTTGAAATATGCATGCAAAGATGCATGAAAAATGCTTAAAATATGCATTAAAAGGGTCAAAATATGCAATATTAAATAATAATAAAAGTAGTAATTTTTAGTTTTTTATTTCAAAATCAGCATAAAATTAACAAGTTATCGACGATGTTTAAATTTAATTAACAATTATTTAACATTTTTTTTAAAATTATTTAACATTTGTATTCTTGTACACCTAAACAATAAGGTATTGTTCCAAATGTTGGGTAGTAAGATTGTGTCTTCGATCACTTAAAACATTTTTATAAGTGGAAAAAGACCGTTTCACATCCACTGAGGTAACTTGGCCGTATTTGAATTTGGGTGCTATGTTAGCACTTATTGTTTCTGACAAAAGTTCACCCGTCCCATTAATAAAACTATCAATTTGACACAAAGGTTCAAAGCCTGGGTTATTGCACAAAATGTTTTCAAACTTTTCTTTAACTCTACGCGGGAATACATCTGGCAATGTAGAGTTTATTTGACGGATTTTATTCATTAACTGAATTGATTCGGTCAACGGCAATCCTCGAGTTTCAAGCTTTTTAATACCCGCAGTTGTGTGGGAAAAGT
The DNA here is from genome assembly GCA_019049505.1 of Pachyrhynchus sulphureomaculatus. Lineage (NCBI taxonomy): Eukaryota > Metazoa > Arthropoda > Insecta > Coleoptera > Curculionidae > Pachyrhynchus > Pachyrhynchus sulphureomaculatus. Next base: position 166,579,683 of record CM032456.1, on the reverse strand, counting down.
GAGTGCTAATCAAAGCTATGTTTTTTTTTTAATATCAGAATCGTTAAATGCTTCCTTGGATTGACGAACTGCCATAGCCTCTGCACTATCGAAGTCATTTACTACACCTTTGATGGCCTCGAAATGTTCATCGTAAAATAGTACAGCTTCAATCCATGTTCCCCATCAAGTTACCACTGGTTCGGGAGGTAAAGGCACATTTGGCAGTTTTTCTTTATAGGCGTTATTGCGAGCAGGTGCCTTAAGAAACACTTTCTTTGCTGATGAAATCAGTTTATTTACAAATCCAAACGTGGATCGTACTTCTTCAGCGAGTCGATGGACTCCGTGAGCAAAGCACGTCACATGAATTAAATTTGGATAAAATACTTGGAGGATTTTGGCTGCCTTGATCATATAAGGAGCAGCATCTGAGAGAAATATAAACACTCTTTCATCTGCAGAAGATTCAGGAAATATTTTTTGTTGGTATGTAATTTTTACGCAGGGTTGATTCGTCTGATATAGAAGTGGAATCACTGCTACTTGCTGCTGTTATAAATTGTTGTCGTGGGCCTTTTTTTGCAATCCTGCGATATGAAGACTTGTCTGGACATGCTGGTCAATTTGAAACTTTTTGTGCACGAAACATTTCCGTCGTATGTAAATGTTCCAGGATAATCAGCTGCCCACGAAGAGACACTTTTTTTTGCGGGTGGCATGGTACACGTTAAACTTTAACACAACACGTTAAAAATTGCAAAAAGACTACACTGATGCGAGCGCGTCAAAAATAATGTTAAAACTGATATATTGTCTTAAAATAAAAATTCGTCTTCGAGAAAATTGTTTATTTGATCCACGCTCAAACAAATATTCTTAGACCCTAACTACTTATCACTTAATATCCCGACCAAGAAACAAAGGAATAAAATACCGTCGTAATTTTGGGTATTCCCTTGGCACTATAACCTAATGATGTTTAGACTATTGCAGGTAATGTCCGGCGATAAGATCGGTTCCAGACGGCGACATTAACAATACCCTGAGCAATTCAATTGCCTGGTAATACCGAGAAATATTGTAAATATAGGGAAAATAATATTACTAGATTTTGGGTAAAATAGGCAATAATCGGTGAGAATGGTCTAAATATGCAAATGCATATGAAAATATGCAAATGCATATAATCCGGTCTCTAGTTATCACTATCTTGCTGTATGGGGCTGAAACGTGAGCAATAAAAAGAAAACAATAAATAAGATACAAATCATCCAACGTGACAGGGAGAGAATCATGCTAAATATAACATTAAAGCGTAAAAATGTATTTGTTAGAGATCGACATCAGGCGTCTTGGGAAAACCTGGCTTCAACCAGGACGGTGTGAATCGAAAAAGTTTGGGAACTACTGATGTAGACAATACGGCTACTATACTCACTAAGTAGGTTAAAAAATTTTTGTTAACGCTAATTTTAATAGAATGACATTCTCTCATAATTTCCTTTACGATATTTCGTATATATGCATTTTTTTTTTTCTTCCATTTTTAAAATTTGTTGTAGCTACTGCAGAATTTAGAATAATTCGTCGCTCATTAATAGATTCATGAATTTTCAGCTCATTGATTACAAATCCGGGAATATTTTATAGTAAAAAACAACTTGACACAACTTATTACAAAAACATCAAACGTCAAATTATTTTATTCGTTACCTGTACCTCTGGTGGATATTCTTAAAATACCTAAGATCATAGATAGCCCATTCGTCAGAGGGAAATTTTGACGAAAAGCTCTCATTAAATGTTAACAAGCTGCATTTTGACATACAGGTAATTTTTTGGACGTAGAATACGATAAGGAAAAGTTTGCTGCTTTAAAGCTAAGTCTACAAAATCGAGAACAAAATGAAAAATTTGGTTTTTCGCAAACATTTCGAAAAATAAAAAATATATCAAGAAACTAATAGCACCACGTTAAAGAACGGGAAATTTTACAAAAAAAAATAGTATATAGAATATTTTTTGTAGTTTTACCGTAATTTAAAGAAATTATTTAAAATAAAATGGCTGGTTTAACCCCTTCACTTGTAGTGGGAATCATGCTTCCAACCTCATTTGTTTTACAATATACAGTATACAAACTACGTGAGCGTCGCACAGAAAACAGATCGGGCTGGTGGCGCTGTGCGCGCGTTTCTTCTCCGATTGCCATTAACAAAATTCCTTCGAGTAATTTAGAATTTTTGAGTTTTCAGTAGCTGTTGTCTTTATACAGGGTGAATCAACGATAGAGTAAAGTTCATTATCTCGTTTGTTTCGGGAATGACGAAAAAATATTAAATACAATAGTTTTAGGAAAGGTGCACAGTTTAAAATTATTTTTGAGTATACAGGGTACTTCAAAAAAGTGTGGCCGATTAACATATGTTTTTTTAAATGGAACATCCTATTTTCTAATTTATTTTTAAATTCTGCGTAAAATTCTATAACTTTTTTATTGATAATATTATATACCTAAACCTAATCGTTTTTCTAATATTTCAACTTAAAAAAAAAATAGTTTTCAGTTTTGTGAAAAATTGCCAATAGTGCCATTGTTTCTGAAGGTGGAATACTCATAATTGGTACGAGCGTTCTATAGAGATGAAAAAAAGATATATGTAAAGAAATTTGAGTTAGATGCTACAGGGTGTTCAAAATAAATTTATGCATTTCGACTATTTTAAATTGAAAAATCTCAATTTTTTTTAAATGGCACACCCTGTATATTATTTTTTCTGATAGATTTTACAAAACCCTCCAACTTTTATTAAGTAAGTCATTTACCTATAGTTTTCAATTTATTTTGAATTTTTCAATTTTTTCCCTTGTTTTTAATACACTTACTCTATAACATCATAGTTGCCAAGATAAAATAAAAATGTAGGCATTGTCAAGTTTTGAGATGTCTATTAAGCAAATAAAAATAGTTTAATTTGTTGTAGTAAGTGACGTATAAAGGTAATAATTATGGATTTTCCTAAAAATGAATTACTTGATATGGTTTATATACTGGGCGAGGCGGGAAAAAAATGTCTTTTGGCAGTAAGGCTTTACGGAGCGAAGTACCCTAATAGACGTATACCATCTAGAAAATCTTTTCAGTGCTTAATGGAACGGTGTGATGGTAGTGGTAGCGTTGAGTATACGAAACGGACAGTAGTAAACCAGAGTGCTACCAATGAGGAAAAAGAAATGGAGATTTTACTTCATGTTGAAGATAATCCCCAGGTCAGCAGCCGGACTTATCTGACACATCCCAATCTATGACTAATCGCACCACGAGAAAATACAAGTATCATCCCTTTCATATGGAACTACACCAAAAACTTCAAAACCGTGATTTTGAACGACGAGTAAACTTTTGTACCACCATGAATGGAGCAATAGAGGCCGATCCAAATTTTTTATCCAAAATAATGTTTTCTGATGAAGCTACTTTTCGCAGTAATGGACCAGTTAACAGCCATAACATGCATTATTATTCAACAGTTAATCCATTTTGGGTCCCGGAAATTCAAAACCAAAACCATTGGTCGCTTAATGTATAATTTGGAATATTAAATTTTCGAATTATTGGTCCATATTTTTTCCGCGAACCGCTTAACGGGCCTAGATATCTAATTTTTTTGCAAAACGAATTACCCAGCTTCTTGAAAAAGCTAATAACTTTGAAAGGGAACAAATGTGGATTCAACAAGACGGAGCTCCTGCTCATTACCACCGGGAAGTTTGGGAATTTTTAAATGAACGTTACCCACAAAAATGGATCGGTAGGGATGGAGTCATTCAGTGGCCCCCTCGATCATGTGACTTAACACCTTTAGACTACTTTTTGTGGGGCTACATTAAAGATCGTGTTTATGTGAATCCCCCTACAACACCAATAGATTGAAAAATAGGATACGGGATGCATGCAAGACAATAACGCCCTTTATGCTAAGGAAAGTGAAGGAAAATATAGTTAAACGACTAAACATGTGTATTCAAGTAGACGGGCATATTTTTGAACATTTATTACGTCATAATAATTAATCATTAGATAAGTAAAACTATATTAAAATTATTATTAACTATTTGTTTATGTTTTCACAATAGAGTAAGTGTATTAAAAACAAGGGTAAAAATTGAAAAATTCAAAATAAATCGAAAACTATTAGAAATAGGTATATGACATACTTAATAAAAGTTTGAGGGTTTTGTAAAATCTATCAGAAAAAATAATAAAATACAGGGTGTGCCATTTAAAAAATTTGAGATTTTTCAATTTAAAATAGTCGAAATGCATAAATTTATTTTGAACACCCTGTAGCATCTAGCTCAAATTTCTTTACATATATCTTTTATTTCATCTCTATAGAATGTTCGTACCAATTATGAGTATTCCACCTTCAGAAACAATGGCGCTACTGGCAATTTTTTAGAAAACTGAAAACTAGTATTTTTAAAAAAAAAATTAAAATATTAGAAAAACTACTAGGTTTAGGTATATAATATTGTTAATAAAAAAGTTATAAAATTTTACGCAGATTTTAAAAATAAATTAGAAAATAGGACATTCCATTTAAAAAACATATGTTATATCGGCCACACTGTTTTGAAGTACCCTGTATAATCAAAAATAATTTTAAACTGTGCACTTTAACATTCCCTAAAATTATTGTATTTAACATTTTTTCATCATTCCCGAAACAAATGAGATAATGAACTTTACTCTATCGTTGACTCACCCTGAACCTGGATGTTTAAATGAAATATAAATACTTTATACTTAAAGCTTAGACTTTTATCTTTCATTTCCCACCTTCAAATATAATTTTTTTATTTTAAATTTAATGATTATGATTAATAATAAACAAGAAATACGGTTATCATAAATACTTTTTTTTAACAGAAAAAATAACAAAAACAGAGATTTTTTTTTGTTTTTAATGATTTTCTAATATCAAGTATACTTTTAACTGTAACTAAAAAAAATGTCCGACTTTTTTAACCATTTCGTACATCTTTGAATATAAAATTGCCAGCAGCGCACTATAGCAGGTAAATTTTCATATTTTAAAACTCAATTTTTAATTATTCTTATATTGAAACTTAAAGTATAATAATGATATATGCATAAGGACATTTTTTTTTTCAATACTATATATATTAAATATTTGTAAGTTTTACAAATTATAAAACAACAAAAATAAAAACTATTAGTATCATCGGAAAGCTGAAAGTCACCTCTTCAAAAAGCTGTCTTTTAATTTTTTTTTACACTCTGAAAACAAGTAATATTGATTAACGTTGAAGCGATGCGCGTAGACTTTCAAATTAATCTGTTTGGCGCTCAATACTTTTTGAATCACTTATCCGAATTTTTAATAAATTTTCACGCTAATAAAAAAATCTGTATACTTATTTTTTGTACAATTTCTCGCTCTTTCACGTGGTGCTATTAGTTTTTCGATATCTTTTTTATTTTTCGTGATATTAGGGAAAAAAACCGAATTTTTTATTGTATTTTGGATTTTGTGGGTTTATCGTATTCTACGTCCATAAAACTATCTGCATGCCAAAATGCAGCCTATTAACATTTAATAAAAGCTCAAAACTCCTGGCGACTGGTCTAACACAAGGGATTCTGGTTATTTTCTATTATAGCTAACATTTTTGAGCCACCAGAATTCTGTAGTGATGCAACGAATGTGATTCTAACGAATATATACAGTTAGAGCATTACTAAATATTAGATTAAGTCAAGAATATTCGATTTGTTAGGACACCGTATAAAAGATACACTGTTAAAGCTTTACCGGAAGTTTCTTTGACTAACGATTACTTCGGCAGAATCTATTGTTGAAACTCATGAAGCGTGAGGTCGAGTAGAAGTCTTGACTACAGCGGCTTCCCTCTTGGTCTGTTCTCTCTGGCCTGGTCTCTGGTTCAGTTCTAAATCTAATTAGGGTAATGGCTTTAGAAAATGGATTCGAATTCATTTACATTATATCGATAAGCAACTCAGTATACAAGATTGGTGCCCTAAACGTAGCTATATATATATATATATATATATATATATATATATATATATATATATATATATATATATAAATTAAATATCACAGTAGCGGGCAATTTAGTGAACGACGATTCACTTAAATTTAAACATTAAAATATCAAAGATTTCGCGTCCCCAAAAAATGTTCACGACACGAAAACTTTGAATCCGAATAGATATTTTCTGGTAAAAATATATATAAAGGGAATTGATAAATAACATTTATTAATTACAAACTAAAAAATATTTGACAATAATTTGCGATAAAAAACTTGCAAACCCTCTTAAAACTTTTAGGACTAAACTAGAACTAAACTTATATTGGTTTGAAATGATACAACAAATAATAATAAATCACTTAACTTCTAATACAGAAAGTGCTGGAATTTCTGTAAGTGGTAACAAGTAACATAAAATTTGACAGCTCTAATTTATAAGCATTTCAACACCAGAAATCTACAGAAACCAAGACATTTTCAATTTATATTTTCCTTCTGTATTATATATTGTTTTCTAACCACCAGGAAAGGATATTTCTTGAGTACATATTTTTTCATACATTAGACGGGAATATTTCAAAAATAAAGTATTTTTGAATAAATCATTGTTCGTTCTAACTCCAAATTTTTATTTAAGCAAGTAGCATGAAACTTGAAAAACACACACAACATTATTTCACACCCTTTCGGATATAACACCTGCTATGTACAATTAAGGTAAGGTTTATCGGTTTTATTTTATTAGTTTTGTAGAATCTAGTCAATTTGCGAGACCACTAGACACTTTAAAATCAAATACTATGGCATTGCTGCTTTAGTTTTGTATCTTGAATCAATCATAGTAATAACCTACATCAGAGGTTCCCAAACTTTTTTTTCTCGTAGACCACTTTCAAAATTTTACTGGTTTCGGTGGACCCCCTGCTGCTACATTTCTACCATATTCCCAAAACTCGTCAAAAAATGTGAAGATTAGATCTAACGATGGAAATTTGCGTCGTGGCTGAGTTCCAGCCCTAAATTCGGAGTGGTAAAAATAAAAAAGAAAAATAATATATTTTCTTGTGTTCTATTTATTAAAATAATATGATTACAGACTTAATAGAATTAAAATTAAACATTAATAACGTACCGTAACTTCAACAATGCAAATCAACAATTAAAAAAAAATAGTCATAATTTTAGTGGCAGGGATGTACTTGATGGATTGACAGCAAATTATCAATATTTGGCTTCAGTTTTGTAAGGAATAATCGCAAATCTCCCCGTTCTGTGATGTTCAATCTGCTCCTTTTTTTTGTTAATAGGTTTGTAACCACACTAAAACTTTTTTCGACAAGGTATGACGAGGGAAACGCTATCAAAAGTTTTCTCGCAATTTCCCACAGCCCAGGATATTTTTCGGGTATTTCTGCCTGCAGCCAAAATGTTTGATAGCCTTTCTTAAATTTCACCTTCAGCTCCTCATTGGTGCTAAGCTTGAGTAGCTCCTCTTATAATACCACATTCGCCACTTCCGTTTCGTCAAATGGATTTATGATCCATGGTGGTATTTCCATCGTCAGAATATCTTCAAATCTATTTTTGAAGTCATCATGCAGGGCATTTAAATGTTGAACGTATGTCTGAATATCCTCATCAAGACATTCTGCCTGTGACAAGTTTGGAAACTGGGAGAATTCGCGCCGACTAATATTGTGCTTCATAAATTTCAATTTTCCAAGAAAAGCCGAAATTACACTCTTTGTTTTTATTAAATTTAGGCTGTCCCCTTGTAACTACAAGTTAATGTCATTAAATTATTTTAACAAATCTGTCAAATACGCCATATCTGCTTTCAATTTGATCAGGTTTTCTTTTAAATCTGGATCTTTACTTTCCAGAAATTCTAAAACTGATTCAAAAAGTGAGTAAAATCTTGTTAAACATGCACCTTTCGACAACCAGCGTACTTCAGTATGTAAGAGCAATCGTTGGAAGTCTTCGTCATTTTCGTCGCACAATTGTGCAAATAAACGGGTATTCAACGCATTGCTTCTTATTTTGTTAACTGCTTTAATCATAAATTGAAGCGATTGATGCAATCTATCACTCAAATTTTTCGCTACCAGGTGTTGCCGGTGGATGACACAGTGAATTGCAGTTACTCCTGGTATAATTCTTTTAAGATGGCTTATAAACCCACGATATCGCCCGAAGATGGCAGGAGCTCCTTCTGCTGCCACCGAAATAATGTTTGTAAATGGAATCGATTTTTCCTTAAAAAAATCACTCAGGACATTAAATATTGATTCGCCTTTAGTGTCCGTATCCAAAGTTTTCGCGAATAGCAGCTCTTCATGGATTTCTTCGTCCATAACAAATCGAACATATGCCAATAATAATGCTTCATTACCAGGTAAAGTTGACTCGTCCAGTTGAATAGAAAAATGAGTTCTTTGCAGATAATTACACAAAAAGCTTTCAATATCAGAGCTCATTTCATCAATACGTCTTTGTACAGTGTTGTTACTCAAAGGAATTCTTTTGAGTACGTCAAATGGAGGTTTGTGCAGAACAGTTTTTAAAACCTCTTCAACAGCGGGTAAAATTAACTGTTTTTCGATGGTGTACGGTTTTCCAGATTTCGCTATAAGCAATGAGATATTGTAAGATGCCCGCAAGCCACCATCGTTACTTTGAGACGTTGAAGCGAACATACTGTGCACGGTTGGTCTGTTTTTATATTTTTCCTTCAATGTTTGAAAATATTTTAAATCTTTACCTATTTTATTAGGATGACACCTTCTTAGATGATCTTCGAGCTTCGATGGTTTCATAGAGTCATTGCTCAAAACTTTGTTGCATAAAAGGCATATGGGCAATCGTTTGTCTGCCTTTGATGGAAGAAAACCAAATTTCAAATAATCAACACTGTACTGTCGACATTTCTTCTTAGATTTAGCCATGTTTCGTATCAGTTACCTACCTGTAAACAAAAAAATGTTTGTTTTAATAATCATAAGGCGACTTTAACAGGATATGGCTATTTTAACAGAATAAAATAGGATTAATTAATTATCGCAATGAAAAAACCAAAATGCCGGCGGCAAAACTGATTTTATTCATTAAAAGCAATAAACTACTAAGACCCATATAGAGGTTTTCACAAAACGGCTGAACCTATTTTAATGTAATATCAAATATTTTTTGATTAATTATATTTTGATACATTTCTGTAAATTCGAGAGAAAATACTTTTAAAGAATATTTTGACATCAAAACTCCGCGATTTTAATGATTTATTTATACTTTTGATGTACGTTACGAGTGGTACATAAAGACACGTACAATTTATGAAATATATTTTTAGTCATTTAGCATTAGCAACTACGAGGGCACTGAAATATGTACAAACATGCAGGTCAATCATATATCTCTCCTTTATTGAATCACCACAGTCGGGTAAATAAATAATTTTATAATAAAAAGTACTAAAAGTTCAATCTTTCTCGCCTTTCTGTTCTTTTATACAAGTATCGAATAATGGCCCTGTTCAGTATTTAATTCTTATTACGTACCTACTACACGCAAACATAACAAATATAATATTATTACAATATAAAATAAAAGTATGAATAACAAATAGGCAGGTACTTACTTTTTCCGGCACTGGCAAACACTGACATCGATTCTCTCACACTTTTCTTTTCAAAATTCCGGAAACAAATGAGTAACGTTTGTCCTTGGCATTCGTATTTATATTGGTGAAGAATCAAACAAGTTCATGCAAGATTGCAAGCACACCACAAGTCGTATTTCGTCCCTTTGCACGTCTGAACGGGTTGCGTTGCGGGCGGGCGGGCAGCGCTTTGCAAGTCTCGACGCGCGTTGTACTGAATATCGAATATGCAAGTTTTTACAAGCAACAGTCGCTGACCTTCTTAAAATACACTACTCGAAAAAATTAAGGGAGGTTTTAATCCATATGCCGGCCTAACTGAAAAAATATTTACAATATTAATTTTTTGCGCTATCTGTTCGGATTGCATGAGAACCCTAGCTCCTAAAAAATTTTAGCCAAAAAATCTGAAAATTAGAATCTTAAAGCTTCAAAATGCTTTTTTTAAAGTCTCAATACGACCATTTTTCACCGAAATACAGCCTGTCAAAAATCACCGAAAAATTTGGTATTTCCTTTTGCTCCCTTAATTTTTTTGAGTAGTGTATTATCTGCCTACATTGATAGGTAAAGCCAAGCCAACATTTTTGTTCTTTACTGTCGAAACCAGATAAATTTTCGTGGACCCCCACTTACAACTTGTGAACCCCCATTTTTTTTTCACGCCAACGTAGACCCCCGTCGAGTCTCCCCTGGGGGTCCACCTGAACCACTTTGGGAATCACTGACCTATATGAACGTTATTATTATTTATTCTTCTTACTCTGTTATTTAACTACGGTGTTTAAAATAAACGAATGAATAGTTTTTATTATTTCTAATTTAATAATCGACTAGGGTCTAGATTCAGGCTAGCTAGGTGCAGAATTATTTAAAACTACATCGAATGGCGTCATCATCATCATTAGCTTATTCCATCCGTAGTCAGATGTAAGCCTCCCCAAATTGTCTCCAGTGAGCTTTGTTGTTTGCTTTTTGCATCCAATCTTGTCCTGCTAATCTTTTTTATGTCGTCGTTCCATATTGTGTGTGGTCTACCTCTGCATCTTTTGTTTTCTCTACGCACCGCGTGTCCATCTGTTATCATTCTGCCTTGCGACATGCCCCGCCCAATTCTGCCTTAATATACATATTCGTTGTATTATATCTGTCACATTTGATCTTCTTCGTATCTCGATATTAGGAATACAATCTTGGAGTCTAATATTTAGCATTCTTCTCTCCATTGCTCTTTGGGTTACCTGAAGTTTATTTATTATACTTCTATTTAAAGCCCACGTTTCAGTGATATATGTTAATATCGGCAGTACATATTTATCCAATACTCTGGCTTTTAATGTATTTAGGATGTCTAATCTAAATATAGATTGTAACCTTCGGAACGCAGACCAAACTAACGAGACTCTTCTACCCAAGCCAGCCCTTAAATTATTTTTTGATATTTCGATTTTTGGTCCTAAATATATGAATGTTTGTACCTTTCCTATTCTTTCATCTTCTATTAACAGTTCCTGGCTGTTATCTTCACTTTCGTTGTTCAAATATTTGGTCTTGGTGAAGTTTATTTTTAGACTTATTTCTCGAGACTTACTATTCAACTCCATCAGCATTTCTTGCAATTCTTCTTTTGTGTTCGCGATCAGAGTGACATCATCTGCGAACCTTAAGTGATTTAATCGTTCACCATTCATTAGTATGTTGGTATTTTACTTTCTATTAGGCACCTATTAAATAGAGCTTGAAGAGATTGTATTATCGATGCCCCTTCATACTTTATCATTTCTAGTTATTTTATCGTCCCCTGGTTCTTTGTTGTTGTGCATATGTTGTAGGGCGTTCATTATTTCAACCGTTGTTACATCGGGAATTTCTTCAGATCCCACATTTCTTACTATCACTCTATGTCATATAGTGTTTGATAATATTTTCCTGTTGCTTCCTTTATCTCTTTGATTTGTGCGATCTCTTGGTTATCGTTATTTATAAGTTTTATTATTTGTTGTCTCTTTTCATTCATTTCTTGTTTAGATGTTTCAAACCTTTTCCCTCTTTCAAGTTTCTTCTATTGTCAAGTTTCTGTACTGTCTGATGTCTTCTCTGAACTTTTTCTTTATTTTTTTGTCTATTTCTGCCAATTCCAATCTGCCATGTGTAGGATTATTTCTTAATAGTCTTCTATGTTTCATAATATTTTGTGTCTCTTTACTTAATTTTTGTGTTTTCTCTTTTTTTGATGTTGCTATTTGTTTTGTAGTCATGAGTAGGTTGTGCGTTTAGTTCAAGTTCTGTTTGGTAGTTTGTGTTTTATATGATTTTCCAATGCTTGTCGATATTCGTCTGTGTTTTGCTTTATTATTTCTGTAGGTGTCTTTAACTTTGTATGCATTATCAATTTACATCTCTCCTGCTTCAGATTTATTCATATTTTTGCTCCGATGTTCACTGCCAATGCTTATCGTGTTCAGGACTATCATATTGATTACAATATTCTTGTCATTGATAAAACATAATCAATTTCGTTTTTTGTTATACCTTCTGGGCTTGGGAGGGGGAAGGGAAGGGGAGAGGGAGAACGCGTTTCCTCTACCGGCTAGAAGGCGACATGTTCTTACTTGACTGACTGTATGTTGACAAATTTAGTAGGAAGTCTTCTGCAAACGGCTGTTAAGTTTTTAGTTAATTATTTAAAAAATGCCTCAATTAACGCTAGTAGCATTAGAGACAAAAAGGTAGAATTAGTAGACTTTGCCAAAACAAATGGTATTTATTTATTTTTAATATAAAGATAATGGACGAAAGGGGATAAATACATTTCCAAGTTTTAATATTTTTCGGAACGACATATTAGATGCATTATAGCCCAAGTGATTCCAGACACTGTAGGTTTCGCTCACATTTAAGAAACCTATGTTGAAATTGCCCCCGCTTCTATTTAATTACTCAACTCAAATTAGTGTGCAAAGCCGACCAAAGAAAGAGAGAACACAGGAAGGATATCTCAACCAGTGGTTAAGCATGATTTTAGTTCTGACCATCTCGCTGTTATAATAGAATATGGCAATGTTATGGATAGGTAGCACGGATTCATTCAAAAAAACACAAACAAACTGGATAAGATTTAAAACATAACTAGAACAAAATGAGACTTCCTCGTATTCACAACAACAAAGATATAGAACCTGCAGGTCTAACTATTACAAATAACATTAATTTGGCAGTAGCACAATCATCAATTACTAAAGTTACAGCATTTTTAAAACTTAGTATTGTAAACTGGGACTTAAAAAAGTAGGTATAAAAACCATATTAAAAATTTAGCTTATAGAACTGGCGAACCTGTTATTAAGAAATTAGTAAACAGATTGCCTCAAAACCCAATATTTACTTAAAAACCTTGTCTCAGATTCTTGGGACATCAGATATCTATAAGCTTAGAAGTAGAGGTGGGAGCCTTTTCAAGATCTTTAATCAAAAGGTTCTCTCAGAATTTACCTTATATTAAAGATATTAGAAAAACTATTTTAATAACACAAAAGAAAACACAGAATTTTTCGCTAATAACTTTTTTGAACAGTTTTTATCAAAGTCCTACTACAAATCTTAATAAAGAAATTAGAATAGAAAGAGTAATGAGGATTTATAAAACCAGTCGCTATTGACATGGATCTGAAGATGCCAGGTATTAAAGCTTCAATATGTTTCAGTTTTTCTTATTAATTTTAGATATTTGCAAAAATGTACATATATTATTCTAATAATAACTTGTATACAAGGATAATACATTCTGAGCATAGAAAACAATGTAATGAGTGTTTTTTTTTTAAATATTGCTTTTTCTGATCCACTGAAGTTTTTCCTTGTATATGACTGGCTATTTTCTCCAAACCAGCAGCTTCCTTACTTTATTTTATTTGATCTTGTGCATCTTTTTCTTAACTTGCACTGTTTAGATACTTGAAAAATGCATGCTAAATTTTCAACATTCTTTTAATGTATAGTATGAGTTTTTTTACAATGAATTATCATTAATTATTATATGAGAGTCTAAGAAACTATAAATTTAAATGCCCTATGTCTTTAAGACAAAGCATTTTTTGACCCTTGTCAGTTTTCTCCTCAAAATCTTTCAACCTACTTTCTGAACATCCTGTCTCAAAAACAGCAAAAGGTAAATAACCGAGAGCTTCATAATTATTTTTTTTGTGATTGCAAAATAAATGTCAGACAAATATTAAAAATTTTTATTGACCTTATCAAATACTTTACATCGATAAATACATTCCTTAAATACAGAGAATGCATGCACACAATAGAGTGTGCACATGTGTCTTGTAAAAATTCGATTCTATCAAATACCTAATTCTATAAAATGATTTAAACAACATAGATTGTCTGATATATTACAAACAACACTTATTCATATATAAGTTAATACTATGATGGGGATTAAGGCAGAATAATAGATGAAAACATACACTAAACTCAAAATTAATTTCTAAAGATAGTTTTATGGTTAAGTGTTAAGAAATAAAAATCTGTGTATCCTACATGTAATAACCCGTCTTTACTTCGGTTAATTAACACTGTTTCAGCAGTAACAAGGCAAAAATTAAGATAAAGTTTTTGACTGCAAAAAATAAATTAGTAAACAAACTTTTAGGTTAGAATTAACTACGGCAGTAGTTATTACAGAACTGCCCCGACGAAAGGACGAGCCAACACATTATTGATTCGCTAGCTAACCATATTTATGTTAATTAAACATTTTAGCAGTAGATTGCTGCCTCTCTTTGTATTTACCAACGTTAAAAAGGATTCAAAGAACTTTTTTCCACACTTTTAGTCTCTCAACTTTTTCTGCTTGCCTAAATGCATAAGTAATATTTAAAAACGTTTAAATCTACCTTTAAATCCTTTTGCAAGCGACTCTCACAATTGTAAACACAGCATAAAAGTCTTTTTTTTATTTTTCACGAAAAGCAAAAATTTTGGTGTTTATCTTTAAGAAAATTTATAATAATAATTTATACAAGCGCTTATAGTAAATTTAAAAATGCACGTCAAGTTTAATTCCTGAAAAAGCCGCGAGATGTCGTATTAAATAAGTAAGATCCCAAAAAAAACTTAAGCAAACCACCATTAATAGCAAATTTGCTGTTGCTCCGATAGACGGACAGGGAATCACTCTATTAATTTAAGAAAGTTTGCGCTGAAGGAGTTCGACCCGACGTGTAACTTCAAGCATTTTGCACGCCTAACATTCCTTAACTTTTAAAAAAATGTGGAGGCAATATGTACTGTATTTTATTAAACTCGTGAATATTACTGTAATAGTTTAAATATCTGTATTAAAATAATAATACCTTGTTGTCAGTCCAGAAATGATATAGAAAAATTGAAATGTAAATATCAAGATATTTTCAAGGAAAATATGTTTTACTTTTTATCTATTACTTAAAAATGGTGACCTTTTGATATTTTCTTTTTGCGAAGAAAACTTTTTTATATAGCAACAAATATCCAGTAAGTATTGAACTCTTACTAAAAATAAATAACTGGTTATAAATCATCTTGTTAAGTAAGTGAAAGATTTATATTATTAACAGTCTATGCTTTAAAATATGATAAGCCATTAATGTAACGTTTTTTCCTATACAAATAGCCATTTGGATCAATCTACAACCTCCTTCACTAAAACCTGGCAAATTTGGCATAAACTAAGGTTTTTCTTTTTTTAATCAACAACTTTTTAGAGCCAACAGCACAAATTGCTCCAATTAACATTCAGTAGATAACTTTTCGTTGTCAATGTTCCCTTCTCTAAAGTCATACAAATTTTTTCTGTAAATTAATTGATAATTCATTGTACCTTTTTTTTTCTATGTATATTGTATTTAACTTATTTAACTAAATAATATTATCATTTTCTTCATTAAACTAGGAATGAATGAAAAATAAGCTTCTATCCACAGAACAAGTTTTTGATTTGTACATGGAAGACTCTATGGGACCAAAAAATCGTGATGGTAAATATTTTGGATTTTGAAGAAACAAAATTTGACACTTTGTTGTCAACATTCATTGGACATCCATAATAAAGAAAACAACAATTCATTTGAAATCCCTTATATTGGTCACAACTGTGGGCAGATAATGGACAATCAATTCATTTTTTTTTATGGGCCTAGCACATGTGCTACAGGGAAGTTCCTAAAGCACTCCAGGAGCGGCATGTATGTCTTATGTCAAAAATTAACATCCTCAATTTTTACCTTGGCAGTGAATCTGACAGCAAAAACAACAAAACCTACTTATTCACTGTCATATTCTGATATCTATAATCTATAATATATATAAAATGCAACGTCTCTCTGTCTGTCTGTCTGTCCGTTAGTGCGCTTATCACTGGAGAACCACTTATCCGATTTATGTACTTTTTTTTTTAAACATAGATATGTTCTCTGGCCAGGTTATAGGCTATATTTTATTACGATAGGTCGCATAAGGAATGAGCAGTGACGATAATAGTAAATGAAGTCGGAAAAAAGTTTGCCGGTAGCGCATTCCCTTGCTATACACAGTCTAAACCATTAAATATGGAACAATATTATGTAGCAGAGAATATCTATAATCTATAATATATATAAAAATGCAATGTCTCTCTGTCTGTCTGTCTATATATTAGTGCGTTTATCACGCGAGAACCACTTATCCAATTTACGTGTCTTTTTTTAAATTCATACATATATTCTTTAGCCAGGTTATATAATAATAATAATCTATATCTATAATATATATATATATATATATATATATATATATATATATATATATATATATATATATATAAAATGCAGCGTCTCTCTGTCTGTCTGTCTGTCTGTCCGTTAGTGCGCTTATCACTGGAGAACCACTTATCCGATTTACGTGCTTTTTTTTAAAACATACATACTCGTATGTTCTCTGGCCAGGTTATCTATCTATAATATATATAAAATGCAACGTCTCTCTGTTTGTCTGTCTGTCCGTTAGTGCGTTACGTACTTTTTTTTTTTAAACATACATATGTTCTCTGGCCAGGTTATAAGATATATTTTATAGCGTTAGGTAACATAAAGAATAAGCAGTGACGATAATAGTGAATCAAGTCGGAAAAAAGGCTACCGTTCTCTTGCAATATACTGCCTAAACCATTAAATATGGAACAATATCATATTGCAAAGGATATAATATATATAAAATGCAACGTCTCTCTGTCTGTCTGTCTATTAATCCGCTTATCACTTGAGAACCGTTTATCCGATTTACGTGTTTTTATAAGTTTATACATATGATATGTTCTATATAATTCGATATAAGCCTAGATAATGGGAGATAAGGTGAGATAATGGGAGATAGGTATAAATAATGGGAGATAAGGAGAAATAATGGGAGATAAGCAGAAATAAGTCTAAGTAATGGGAGTTATGGTGAGATAATGGGAGATAAGGAGAAATAATGGGAGATAAGGAAAAATATTACGAGATAAGTCGAGATAAGCCTAGATAATGGGAGATAAGGTGAGATAATGGTAGATAAGGAGAAATAATGGGAAATAAAGAAAAATATTGCGAGATAAGTCGAGATAAGCCTAGATAATGGGAGATAAGGTGAGATAATGGGAGATAAGTATAAATAAGCAGAGATAAGTCTAGGTAATGGGAGTTATGGTGAGATAATGGAAGATAAGGAGAAATAATGGGAGATAAGGAGAAATATTGCGAGATAAGTCGAGATAAGCCTAGATAATAGGAGATAAGGTGAGATTATGGGAGATAAGGAGAAATAATGGGAGATAAGGAGAAATAATGGGAGATAAGGAGAAATAATGGGAGATAAGCAGAGATAAGCTTAGGTAATGGAAATTATGTAGAGATAATGCGAGATAAGGAGAAATAACGGGACATAAGGTGAAATAATGGCAGATATTTTTTTTTACGTTAGGTAACATAAGGAATAAGCAGTGACGATAGTAGTAAATCAAGTCCACGCGAGCGGAGCCGCGGGCACGGCTAGTTTGATAATAAAATATGTATACAACCGGACATTCATTGGACAACATGTATTGTCAAGGAGGGTAAGGGCTTTTGGACAGTTTCATTAGTTTTAGGAGAATTTTTCCTTGTTTTGGTTTGATAATGAACAAACAAAAATCAGAAAATTATGGTTTTTTTCAATATTTGCAGCCTTAGCGGAAATAGTATGTAATAGGATGTGATTACAGAGTAACCTCTACAAAATATATTTACTCTATAATTTGTATATGCAGCGGATGTGCTGAATAAATGTTACCAATTTTTTTACTATTTCAAACTATATATTTCGCCAAGCTTATCATAAGGCCTAGTTTGTTACTGTGGAGTTAACCTGAACCTAAACATAATCACTATGGTAACAGCAGCAGTTCTTATTTAGACTCTTGACACTCATAACTTAGAACTTAAGCCCTAACTCAAGATTGATTAATCTACCCTAAGTGGTAACTTTTTTAGTACTTAACCAGTAGCTTTGTTGTAGGTAAGTAAACAGTTTTACAGAAGAAGGTTATAGAAGTAACACAAAGATCCTTTCTTGCCATATATTTTTTCTTGTCCTAATTTTTAACATACAACTACTATGGAATAATAATAATACAATATTCACTTTTTATATTAAGTTAGTTACGTTAAAAATTTTAGCCCAGTCATTATATTGATGACCAAACCTAAACAAAATATTAAGTTGTACTTATGCTTAATATTAAAAAAATGTTAGTTCTTTCAAGTCAATCAAACCAAATGAAATATTATAGCAATCATATTTAAACTATACTGTGCAATATTAACTTATTACATTTTAGTGACTGAAGCAAGTGAACTAAGTTAAATGGAAAATGGGATGTGTGATGGGACTTAGGATGATCGATATGAGATAAAAATTGTCATAAATTGCAATGTAAATTACAAATACAATAATAATAAAACTCTGATATACAAAATGATGCTAAAGCTCATGTGTTATAACTTCTTACACTTTTCCTTGTAATCCTGAAGTGAAACTATTCCTACTGCTCCCCTTTGCAAGGGGAAAACTTCTTTTCTTCTGTAGTATGCCCCAAGCAATTAATGCACAAAGATAGAAAAATTCCTGCAAAAGACATTCAAAGACACATACTGACTCAGATTATATAACACAGAACTATTTTTACTAAGTTCCTTGTAGAGGTGAGTCGTGTGTATTGCAATGTGTGTAGTCCAGTTTAACTCTTAAGAATTTTACTGGGGGCACCTAATAATTATTATTTTGCGTGTCGAAAATACCACTAACTGAATTGTTTCCACATTAAGAGGAAGTAGTTTTCTGTGTCGCCTTCGAATTAGCTTTTGCTTTCTCCAGAATGGGCGTATCCAGAATTTTGTCTTGCATTAGCCATTTCACAAAAAAGCCTGTTACCAAAATGGATGAACAAAAGAAAAATTCCCCAACAAAAGATTGCATCCAGGAGATGGAGAGATGTCCACCTGAGATATTCGCTTCTGCTTCCAGATCTTTATGGTTGTTAGTTATGGTGGTGTTGAAGAGATGGTAATTAAATAATCTATCGAAGGTTTGAATTTGATAACAATTTTTAAAGTCTCAAAATTTATCCCTGAAACACTTTTACCCTATAGATATGTAGCTTTTAATTAAGGATATACTAGATAGCTGGAGGTTATATTGCCCCAATTTTTTGAGAAGCAATTCGTGAAAGACACTGTAAAAGCTTTGGTAAGTCACAGATCTGTGTTACTGGACTCATCATTAAGGACACTCAAGACCAGATCCAAAAGGGAAGTATTAGACACTAAAAACTGACTATCATTAAATAGCTTGTAAGTATTAAAAATTGAGCCATCC
>CM032456.1:166540446-166559941 GCA_019049505.1 Pachyrhynchus sulphureomaculatus | reverse complement strand
TATTGGGTTAAAGAGATGAGGCGGGGAGTTACAGGAGTGGATCCGTATACATCGAATTACATATCCTTTCCTGGGTTCCTGGAGTGGAAGAATTTGGAAATTGTGGTATTTTTAACAAAATAAATTTGTAGAGAAAATTGTACATGAGTAACCTCAAAAAAAAAATATTAGCATTATTCCACTTTTTACTTTTTTTTGTTAAAAAACAGCACCTAATTTTAAAAGTAATCATTTGCTCATTGCTTTAAGACTTGGGGGTAAATACCAATATTTTGTTATTGATGTGTCACCATAAATTATCATTTCTTTTTTTAAAAACGTGAGAGATAATAACAATTATTCTTTACTGAGAGAAATCTGAATTCGGTATTTATTTTACAACTCGTACAGAGTAAATCACTTTACTACTTTTTCTGTATTCGGGGCTTTATCAAGGTAATAATATTGATCATGAAATTTTGATCCCGCGATAATTGCAGATTCATTGATTTTATAAAACTCTCGCATACAAAGCATATCTACGCTTAGCCTTAGTGAAACGCTTCATACCACTAAATATTTAAGGACCATGGTTACACTCTGTGCCCCTGACTTGGCCATTGCGTTAGCCTAATAAGCCAAATAAATTTACCTTATTTATGGGACATTATGTACATCGTACACAGCACAAATAACCAGTAAGATTGCTCTAATGGAAGTGCGTTAATATTTATTGACAAGTACTTATTTGGAAAAACTGGTTGAAAGCAATTTTATGCAACCAATGCACTAATTGCAATCTTAGTTTCTACATTTATTTCAGAACCCGTTAGAATAAAATTACTTATCAGAGTAATTAATGAGATACTACTAGATTATTGATTTAAATAATTAGTCTCTAATTATTGTCTAACCTAGAAATATATGAAGAACTTATAATTTTTAACGTTTTTATTTTTTAATACAATATTTCCTTATTGCAACTGCAATAAATTAACTGTCTTGCAACGTCATCCTGAAGAGAAGTTTATAAAATTAAAAAACTAAAACCGGTCAAGTGCAAGTTGGACTTGCGCAACTAGTGTTCCGTACTATGATTTGCCTTTAAAATAAAAATTTTTGTTACGGAGGTATAAAATGATCAGTGACTTCACAAACACATCCCAAGTTTTCAATAAAAGAATTAAGAGCCGAAATTACAAACACGTCTAGTCAGATATTGACTCATCAGGCTAATTAGACCAACCAGGCAGACATATATATATATATATATATATATATATATATATATATATATATATATATATATATATATATATATATATATATATATAATATATATAAAATGAAACGTCTCTCTGTCTGTCCGTTAGTGCGCTTATCACTGGAGAACCACTTATCCCATTTAAGTACTTTTTCTTTTAAAACATACATATGTTCTCTGGCCAGGTTATAGGCTATATTTTGTTACGATAGGTAGCATGAGGAATGAGCAGTGACGTATAATAGTGAATGAAGTCGGAAAAAAGTTTGCCGCTACCCGTTCCCTTGCAATACACAGCCTAAACCATTAAATATTTAACAATATTATGTAGCAAAGAATATCTATAATCTATATTCTATAATATATATAAAATGCAATGTCTCTCTGCCTGTCTGTCTGTGCATTAGTGTGTTTATCACGCGAGAATCACTTATCCGATTTACCTGTTCATTCATACATATATTCTTTGGCCACGTTATATAATAATAATAGAATCTATATCTATAATACATATAAAATGCCACGTCTCTCTGTCTGTCTGTCTGTCCGTTAGTGCGCTTATCCCTCGAGAACCACTTATCCGATTTACGTGATTTTTTAAATGCATACATATGTTCTCTGACCAGGTTATAGATATATATTTTATTACATCTATAATATATATAAAATGCAAGGTCTCTCTGTCTGTCTGTCTATGTGTCTGTCCATTAGTGCGTTTAGCACGCGAGAACCACTTATCCGATTTACGTGTCTTTTTTAAAACTCATACATATATTCTTTGGCCAGGTTATATAATAATAATAATCTACATCTATAATATATATAAAATGCAACGTCTCTCTGTCCATCTGTCTGTCTGTCGGTCCGTCCGTTAGTGCGCTTATCACTGGAGAACCACTTATCCGATTTACGTGCTTTTTTTTAAAAAACATACATATGTTCTCTGGCCAGGTTATAGAGTATATTTTATTACGTTAGGTAACATGAGGAATAAGCAGTGACGATAATAGTGAATCAAATCGGAAAAAAGTTTGCCGCTAGTACGTTCTCTTGCAATAAACTGCCTAAACCACTAAATATGGAACAATATCATGTAGCAAAGGATATCTATAATATATATAAAATGCAACGTCTCTCTGTCTGTTTGTCCGTTTGTGCGCTTATCACTGGAGAACCACTTATCCGATTTGCGTGCTTTTTTTAAACATGCTAAACCATTAAATATGGAACAATATCATGGAGCAAAGAATATCTATAATATATATAAAATGCAACGTCTCGCTGTCTGTCTGTCTGTCCGTTAGTGCGTTTATCACGCGAGAAGCATTTATCCGATTTACGTGCTTTTTTTTTTAAACATACTTATGTTCTCTGGTCAGGTTATAGGATATATTTTTATCACGTTAGGTGACATAAGGAATAAGCAGTGACGATAATAGAGAATCAAGTCGGAGAAAAATTTGCCGCTAGCGCGTTCTCTTGCAATACACTGCCTAAAGCATTAAATATGGAACAATATCATGTAGCAAAGAATATAATATATATAAAATGCAACGTCTCTCTGTCTATCCGTTAGTGCGCTTATCACTTGAGAACCACTTATCCGATTTACGTGTTTTTATAAATTTATACATATGTTCTATATAATTCGATATAAGCCTAGATAATGGGAGATAAGGTGAGATAATGGGAGATAAGGAGAAATAATGGGAGATAAGTCGAGATAAGCCTCGATAATGGGAGATAAGGTGAGATAATGGGAGATAAGTATAAATAATGGGGGATAAGGAGAAATAATTGGAGATAAGCAGAAATAAATCTAGATAATGGGAGTTATGTTGAGATAATGGGAGATAAGGAGAAATAATGGGAGATAAGGAGAAATATTGCGAGATAAGGTGAAGTAATGATAGATAAGGAGAAATAATGGGAGATAAGGAGAAATAATGGGAGATGAGCAGAGATAAGCCTAGAGAATGGAAATTATATAGAGATAACCGAAGATATTGAGAGATAAGGCGAAATAATGGGAGATATTTTATTACGTTGGGTAACATAAGGAATAAGCAGTGACGATAGTAATGAATTAAGTCTACGCGAGCGGAGCCGCGGGCTCTGCTAGTATATATATAAATATATATATATATATATATATATATATATATATATATATATATATATATATATATCTTAAGATGTATTTTCAGGTTTTTTTTTCATTCAAGACTATATAATAGAATCTTAGCGACTTAATAGCCAATAAATCAATCTAACTTAATCTAGAATCTAGTGGTAAAAGTGTAAAACAAATGTTTACTACCTAAATATTTCTTTAATTATAAGCCAATAAAATAAAATTATTTTGTCTCGGTATCTAATGCTTGAAGCAATAGGTATTAGTCCAGGTTCAATTCACAACTTTCGACGAAATAAACTTTCACCATTTTGCGGGTCAAATAGTTTTTTTTTATATATACGAGATAAATTATCTAATATAATGCACTCATGATAGTTTTTACTCAGTTTACACTTTATGCAACCTATTCCAAAAAATTTTTTGATCAGTACTTTTTGAGATAGGGTGGTGGACAAGGTTTTTTGACCATTTTTTAATACAAAGAAAAGTGTGTTTGAATTCACATTTTCACACACTTTCATTTGACACTCCACTCAATGACCTGGTAAAAAAAAAATACTTTCGATTTCACCCCCCCAAAACTAACCTCTTAAGTCAAAATTTAACTTTCAACACTAGACGGCTCTGATTGGGCCGTAAATGCCTATATTTGTGCCAAATTTCTACTTTCTATGTCCGGTCAGAGAGGAAAGAGAGAACCAATTGCGCGATATTCGTCGAATAGCCGTGACGGATGAACTTGAGGATGAATCCTTCGTGCCAGACTCGGTCGAAGGCTTTAGAAACCTGCAGGAATACCAATCTGGTGTTTGTAATTGAAGCTGTTGACGATGTGTTGGGCGAGAGCTGTGGTATGATGAATTGTGCCATAGGAGGGTCGAAACCCAAACTATTCGTTTAAGATGACTCTAAGCTGCGAGGTTTTGGCTCGGATGATTTCGAGGATATCTTTCTCGGCCCCTTTGCCTAGGTAAGGAAGTAGGCTAAGGGGCCGATAATTGCTAGCCTCGTGAGAGGGGGTGCCGGGTTTCCTGGTTAGGATGATCTCAATTTTCTTCCAAAAAGGCAGGAAGTCTCAGGATATCATTTATTATGTTCGTGGCTTGTGGCTTCTGTGACCGGCTTTTTTGGAAGTTTTTTCAAGGCTGTGACATTGATTTTGTCGTGCCCTGGGGCTTTGCCGATTGACTATGAGTTGATAATGGTTGGGTGGAAGTTGGACCTGTTTGAAAATCTGGATAGTCTAGGCCACCCTTTGGTCTCGGGCAGGGTTTCGTTACCGAATCGGTACTGAGCATACCGAGAAAAGCGATACCGCACCGACAAATCAGGGAGCGGCCTTGGCACAATTCTTTACTAGGAACGTTCCTTCCATATTCTAATAGTATATTCCTCCCAAATTCTAATAGTAATGTAAAGATAACGTTGCTTAGGGTTTCAATTGCCGTTTGAATTGAACAAAATAAAAGAAAAATCTAGGAAAAAGCAATTAATTAAGGATCATTTTTAGTGTTCTGTACGGAACACTTGTAAGATCACTTCGGTGTCTGTCCGTCTCTCTGTCTATCACACCAGATTTTCTCTGAAACTATTTGAGGTAGAAAATTGAAATTTGGCACTAATATAGAAATTAATAGCCTCATCAGAGCCGTGTTGTTTTGAAAGTTAAATTTTGACTTAAGAGGTTTTAGGGGGTGAAATTAGAAGTGAAAAAGAAATTACCAGGTCATCGAGTGGGGTGTCAAATGAAAGCGTGTAAAAACACGAGTTCAAAAATATATATAATGTAATACTTGCGCACATTTTTCTTTGTATTATTTTTAAAAAATTGCTATCCCCCCTTATCTTGAAAAGCACTGATCAAAATTTTGAAAAAATTCTGGAATATTCTTCACAGGGTGTGGATTGAACGAAAATTATCACGAGTGCATTACCTTTAATAATTTATCTGGTATTTAAAAAACAAAAATTTCAAGGTCATCAGTTTTCAGTAAACATCGGAAAAAAAACTTTGTTGAAAACTCATTTGGAGTGTTTTGTGATGTCATTAATCATTTTATACTTCCATAATAACAGTTTTTATTTTAAAAGCAGTTACCGTACGGAACACTAATTGCGCAAGTCCGACTTGCACTTGGCCGGTTTTTAATGTACTAGTCTGCATCTAGCGAGAAAAAGATTTTTTTATATAAAAATACCTGCTTTGTAATGGTAAATGATGCTGAAAATAATATTTTTTCAGGGCTGCATTAGGTAGAGTATGCATCAAACTGGTAGTTGTTATGGGAGTTACCTGGATCACCGACGTAATGTCTTGGGTTATTGGAGGTCCGGATTATGTCTGGTATGTGACAGATATTATCAACTGTCTTCAAGGAGTCTTCATTTTTATCGTCGTTGGGTGCCAGCCTCAGGTACGTTAAAAATTTACACGTATTATTTTTTGTATTGAATTAGTTTTTCCATAAACTAATTCCTATCTTGTCATTTCAAAACAAAACAAAAATAAACTCTAAACACTTGGGGCGAATTTATCAATGCTCAGTTGACTTCTCTTTCAGAAGCAATTGACATTAAAGTCAAAATAAAAACAGCTAATTAATATTGGTATATCTTTTAGTTACTGTTCACATTACATTGATAAACCGGACTTTAACTAATTAAGTTGTCTATTACTTTACGTCGAGTTTAAAAATTTGCGAGCTTAGTTACAGCAGAATTGATTATGAGTTTACACTTTCTTTTTAATAACACAGGCCAACGATGAAAAAACTTTTTTAATAACTTTACCTGATTCCTATGGTTTTTGGTGTGCTGAATCCGAAAATAATAATAATAGTCGTATCACCTAACAATTTTTCACATTTTAATATTCAAAATGTGAAAAGTTTATTTTTTATCATTCGAATGTTATTAGGTTGGCAATAAAATCAGAATTTTATAAGGTTGGCAGTAAAATCAAATGTTATTAGGTTGGCGGTTCCGATAAATGTCACAGCTGTTTGTTTTCTTCCAGTTAATATAACCTCGCATTGCAGTGTTTAACCCATGTGCTTTAATTCACACTCAAAGTATGGCTAATCGTGGTTGTAAAAACTCTCCCAACACTTTTTGTTATATATGTATGTGGTAAGTCTGTAGTTAAAAAACATCAAAGAAACATTACTGACTTTGTAAAAAAAGTATACTTTGAATATTTTGGTGTAGAAATCGGTAATCAACAAAAATGTTAGGCCCCTCACAAAGTATGTTATGATTGTGTCGAGGATCTTAGGAAATGGTATAAGAAAGAAAAGAAAGCTTTTAGATTTGCAGTACCCATGGTATGAGGAGAGCAAAAAAAATCATTCAAATGAAGCTGTTGTATTTTTTTTGCAGCGTTGATATTTCTGGATATAACTCCAAAAATAAGAAAGTAATTGTCTATCCTAATTTTACTTCAGCTAATCGGCCGGTAGGACATGGACCGGGACTTCCTGTCCCTGCGCCACCTCAGTCTATTGATGACGTTTTACAGTCCAGTTTTTGAAACAGTCTAGTCCCGAATTTAATGAAAGTCGACCGGATGATCATGACTTTCAATGTTCTCTAGAAAATTTAAAACCACAGTTGTTTAAACAAGCTGAGTTAAATGATTTAGTGAGAGATTTGGGTTTGACTAAGGAAAAAGTAGAATTGCTTGGTTCTAGGCTGAAAGAAAAACATTTATTGGAATCTGGAACATCTATTTACCATTATAGAACAAGAGATCAACAGTTTGCTCAGTTTTTCAAGCAAGAAGCAGAGCAAGGGATCATCATTGGTCCAAAAAACAATGGCCCGTAAGAAAAATACCTGGCGAGAAGAACATTTTGCATAAAACTTTAGTAGACCCAAAAAAGATTCTTCTACCACCACTACACATCAAGTTAGGCTTAATGAAACAATTTGTGAAAGCCTTGCCTAAAGATGGTGAATGTTTTAAATATTTGCGTAAAAGATTTCCTCATTTATCAGAAGCCAAACTGAAAGAAGGGGTTTTCGTTGGGCCTGATGTTCGTAAAATGATGTTCGATTCCACCACATGCTTACAAAGTTTCCATGTTTTATATGTGAGTGGGACAGCAGAGCAAGGGATCATCATTGGTCCAAAAAACAATGGCCCTTAAGAAAAACTTTAACACCTGGCGAGAAGAACATTTTGCATAAAACTTTAGTAGAGCCAAAAAAGATTCTTCTACCACCACTACACATCAAGTTAGGTTTAATGAAACCATTTGTGAGTTTTTACAAATATTTTTTTTTGTTGGCCTGTGTAATTTTTATGGGACTGATAAATTAATAAAAAAACATTTTTTAAGTCCGTAATTTTTCTAACATAAATTTTAAGTCTTTAATTACAAGAAAAAATTTTTACATAAATTTTTAAATGGGTTTCCTGCAACCTCATGGAAGCTATTTTAAAAATTTTGATCTGCTGGCTTGCACGATAGGGGCTCACTGGAACGTCTGAAAAAAAAAAATATCCTTAGAAAAAGTATGACTATGGCCCAACTATAGATACGATTATTTTGTTTGAGCAAAAATTCACAAAATGGTGGACCTCCAAAGTAAAAAAAAGTCAAATTTTTTATTCTAGAGTATTCTGGTGCTATTGTGTAGAAAAACATATTAAAATTTCAGGCCGATCGGTTAAATGGTTTCTAAGTTATCATGCCGATTAAAAAACGTTGTCTTGAGAAAAACACACAACAAAAAGTTTTGACAAATGAATTTTCACATATAAAATCTACTTACGTTCAATCAGCTATGCCTGCTGCATAAAAAATTCCGTCCGACTCATCATACGCCTTGTTCTCAAGTGTTCTTTCGTCTCTCCGTGCGATTCTGGCCTCTCTGGCGGCATCGGTAAGGTTGCGCTTCATCTTTCCGGCGCTTCCTTTATGATTTGCGGGACAATACTCTTTATGCTAGTCTCAAAATGCCTCAAATTCAACAGTATTTTCTTTTCCTTTCCATTTTCGATAAGCGTGACAAAAACTTGATTTTACAATAACGTCTAAAATCTTATTACTATATTGTCCAAAGAGACGTAAAGCCACATTTTGCCCATGATCCGTCACCTGACACTGATAATTCATTTTCTTTATTACCAGCTGCTTTGTTTTTGTCTTTCTCTTCATTGGCGGCTTTATTTATAACAACTCTGAATACAGCCTTAACTGCGATTTTAATATTTTCGATGATTTTATAATAAGTGGTTTCATAAAAGCCCGTTCCTAAATACGTCAGGCCGCAAAAATTGTTCACTTCAGCGATTCCACAGCTGAGAAATCTGATTACAAAAATAACCGGTCAAGTGCAAGTTGAACTTGCGCAATTAGTGTTCCGTACGTTGGTTGCTTCTGAAATAAAAATTTTTGTTACGGAGGTATAAAATGATCAGTGATTTCACAAAACACACCCCAAATGAGTTTTCAACAAAGTTTTTTTTCCAATCTTCACTAAAAACTGATGAAATTTTTTGTTTTTTTTATATACCAGATAAATTATTAGAGGTAATGTGCTCGCGATAATTGTCGTTCAATCTACACCCCGTGGAGAATATTCCAGAATTTTTTCAAAATTTTTGGATCAGTACTTTTTGAGATAGCGGGGGCGATAGCGATTTTTCGCGATTTTTTCAAAATAATTCAAAGAAAAGTGTGCGCATGTAAGACATTATATATATTTTTGAACTCGAGTTTTTATAAGCTTTCATTTGACACCCCACTCGATGACCTAGTAAAAATGTTTTTTTTCACTTCCAATTTCAGCCTCCAAAACTAACCCCTTAAGTGAAAATTTATCTTTCAAGACTACACGACTCTGATGAGGCCATTAATTTCTATATTAGTACCACACTTCAACTTTCTACGTCAAGTAGTTTCGGAGAAAATCGGGGGTGACAGCCGGACAGACAGACAGACACCGAAGTGATCTTATAAGTGTTCCGTACGGAACACTAATGAACCGTCTATTAATTTCATTTGATTTCCTAATTTTGGGGCTAGAGTCAATGAGTGTATCGCCACATTCGCACACAACACAAAGCTTAAAACGTACTCCTCTTTCGTCTTTGAGAAATTTCACGTCTCCATCACAAACTTTGCACCTCAACTTTTGTTGTAGGGTTGTAAAAACTAAAAATTGTGCTATACAATAATTAAAAGTCGGATAAGTGCTTGGACTCGGAAGTTTATACAATTTCTTCTGCAGATGTACTGGCAAAATTAGAATTACTTCCATCTGACAATCGATTACCATAAAACCGTCTGGTCTGCACACTCGCTTCGAACTAAATTTCTCGTATTTTTTATCCATGTTGCACAATATTAGCCTAAGTGATAGCCCTGCGCGCGATATTTTCGAATTGAGCAGACCAACGTACCGTTTGTTGTCGAACTACAGTTTTGCCTCAAACTGAAACGATATTATATCCATTTTAGTAAGCTCTCCTTTTACTTTTCTTAGAATCATAAAAGTAGCAGATAGAGCAAAACCTTTGTAAATGGCCGGAAGGTAAGTTGGCACGCTGCGCGGTCGATTTAGCCTGCCTTACACTTGGCACTATAATAGTCTATAACCTCGAAAGTATTTGAAATTTTTCTCTGAAATTTTCAAAGAATATTATTGAAATGTCACTTTCCAAGAGGATACTTTCTAAAAACCCAATTTTTTCGACCCGACAAAGTGTAATGTTTCCTTAAATCGATAAGATAGGGGGACAGCGATTTTTCGCGATTTTTTAAAAATAATACAAAGAAAAGTGTGCGCAAGTATTACATTATATATATATTTTTTACTCGTGTTTTCACAAGCTTTCATTTGACACCACACTCGATGACCTAGTAAAATTTTTTTTTTTTTTTTCACTTCCGATTTCACCCCTCAAAACTAACCCCTTAAGTCAAAATTTAACTTTTAAAACTACACGGCTCTGATGAGGCCATCAATTCCTATATTAATACCAAATTTCAATTTTCTATGTCAAATAGTTTCGGATAAAATCGGGTGTGACAGACAGGCAGACAAACAGACACAGACAGACACGGACAGACATACACACAGACAGACAGACAGACACCGAAGTGATCTTATAAGTGTTCCGTACGGAACACTAAAAACATGGTAAATGTTTCGAATGATCTAGTTTTGATAGAAGGGATATTATCTTCAACTGTTTAGAACACTTCAGTTCAGTCGGAAACCTAAATTATTTGCACACATTAGAGTTGATTTTTAGAATAAAATATGAGACTTTGAACCCCAGTGGTATTATATAAAACCGTCTGGTCTGCACACTCGCGTCGAACTAAATTTCTCGTATTTTTTATCCATGTTGCACAATATTAGCCTGAGTGATAGCCCTGCGCGCGATATTTTCGAATTGAGCAGACCAACGTACCGTTTGTTTCGAACTACAGTTTTGCCTCAAACTGAAAAGATATTATATCCATTTTAGTAAGCTCTCCTTTTACTTTTCTTAGAATCATAAAAGTAGCAGCAGATGTTCGACGCAGGTAGAGCAAAACCTTTGTAAATGGCCGGAAGGTAAGTTGGCACGCTGCGCGGTCGATTTAGGCCTGCCTTACACTTGGCACTATACTCGTCTATAAAATCGAAGGTATTTGAAATTTTTCTCTGAAATTTTCAAAGAATATTATTGAAATGTCACTTTCCAATAGGATACTTTCTAAAAACCCAATTTTTTCGACCCGACAAAGTGTAATGTTCCCTTAAATCGATAAAAATAAACAATTCTAAAAACTATTAACTTTTTTACTAGTTTTTATTGTGTATTTTATTTTTAAATTTTCTTATAAAAACGGTACAATATGACAGTGTCAAAATTGAAAGTTAATTAGGAGTGTTAAATTCACTGAAACTTGATTGGCTCTAATTGTTAGGCCCTTTTAGTAAATCCATTACGTTTTAACACTAGTTTTTTTTTTATTTCTAGGTACTTTCAGCTGTAAAACGCTCTTGGTGTCTCCTTAGAAACAGAGAAAACGGGGGAATAGGAACAACGAATCATGATCATCATTCATCCAGTTCTCAAGGTCTTCCATCCGTTGGTGGCGAAACATTGACGAATAACAGTACTATCACTAATACCACAAAATCCATACCTTTGGAAACAAATTGTTAGGTTTATAGTGCTATTAGTGATACTGACAGTTATGATGATACTGATGTGTAAAGTAAATTTTGAAACTTTTTTTTGTAATAACAAAAAAGCTCCTAATAAGGATCACTGTGAATTGATTTTAACATATTTACAAATAAAAGTTTGGAAATAACGTATCTACAACGCAAATTTAATGTATTAAGCTTATTCTATAAAAAAAGCTACCTACGCATGAATGAATATAGATCAAAATAAAATTCGAATAATCGCTCTCGCTCTCTCTCTCTCTTTCCAGATATTATTCCATTCCGAACATCGCGCGTTGTGACTCACTAATGGTAGTGAGCAACTCTTTCCTATGCCACTCTATCCTATACCTACTTGTTAGTGAAGTCCTTGATTTGGTCTATAAATCTTACAGAAGATCTACCTCTTGTTCTTTTACAGTCTACTTTTCCTTGGATCATTATTGTCCCTATACCGTCCTTTCGTATTACGTGATCCAAGGATTTTAGAATCTGTCTTTGAATCGTTGAAAGCAGCTTTCATGGTCCCGTATATTCGGATCTTTTAGTATAGAGATATTCGTTCTATGAACCGTCCACGGAATTCTTAGCTTCCTACGATAGCAAATCTTCTGCGACCTGCTGCGTTCAATGTCCAGGATTCAGACTCTTAGGTTGCAATAGCAAAAACTAGTACTTTGCGAAGTTTTGTTTTAGTTGCTTTCCGGATATTATGATCCCTCCAGAGTTTAACCAGTCTGCCCAAAGCTTCCTTTGTCATCCCAACCCTTCGCTTTATTTCTAGCTTGGATTCTCCTTTGTGTGCCAAGATAAATAACGCTATCGGTTGTCTCCATATCCCGGATAAGTTGCAGTGGCGATGATATTGTTTGAGATCTAGCCACAATCATCAAACAGCATTTATCCTCCATTCAGACGTAGGCCCGATTGCAAACTTGTAGCCTCCACTCGCTGGAGAAGCCCAAATATATCTTCCTCGCTTTGAGTCAGAACGATCGTGCCATCCGCATATTGTACGTTTGACATTTTTTCCTCACCAGCAAAGAGTCCATCTTCCCAGTTATCCAAAGCTTTCCTAATAATCCATTCTCTGTAGATTGTAAACACAATGGGAGAGAGGGAATGAAAGGAGAGAGAGAGAGAAGAGAGAGAGAGAGAGAGAGAGAGAGAGAGAGAGAGAGAGAGAGAGAGAATAATACAAATCATAAAATATCTATTTGGGAATACTTTTGTGTAGGTTATACTCATAATTTCTTATGTAGTAATTAATAATTTCTATGTAATATCGATTAATCTGTTCACCGCCTATTTTGTAAATTGGTACGGTCATTACAGAAGAGGATGTCATTTAATTTCCTTGTTTGAGTCCAGTTGTTGAGTAATGTATTAGAAGTGAATCACTCTTTAAACTTGTCTATTAATTGCAGTGGAGCATCAAAGTATGGTTCATAGCTTTTCTTGTGGAGACATTGATATCTAGTACCACTGTGTTCATGGAATTTAAACCATGTTGAAGTTATAAATCTATAGTAAAATGCCGATATTATGAGCATATTTGCCAAACTCACCATTGATTTGAATCCCACATTCTAGATTGTGCAATGCTTTTTTAATAGCCTGTATATAAATAAATTATATTAAAGAGCCGGGGGGACGGGGTAGGACGTATCTATGGATTTGACATTCATTTGTCAAGTCCATTAGCCCAAATCACTGCTTTTTTGCTGCCAATAAAGGTTTTCTCTAATCCGCAAAGCTCTCATCCATCCTCAGTGTCCCTCAGGACATGTAATAGTTTTAATTAAACGTTTTTCGTGATCGATGAAGAACACAAATATATTTTTAAGTTGGTTACTACATTTTTGGAGAAGTGAATTGAGCTCATACAGTGTTTTTCTAGTCTCAAGTGCATCATCATAAACCCAAACTGAGTCTCATCGAAGTATATTTCATATTTGTGCCTTAGGTTTCCACGTATAACGCGAAGAAAAACCTCGTAAAGTGTGGCTGAGAAGATTTATCAATCTATAATCACTGCATTTATTATGCGTTGTTTTTCGATAGTAGTATGAATAGACTTCAGCCATTCGTCTGGTATTTCTCCGCTTGAATATACCGCTTGACCAATATACAAATGTTGTCTTCATATATCATTGTTAGGAACTCTACTGGTATATCATAGAGACCTGGTGCTTTTTGGTAGATTATATACCTTATAAAACTTCAACTATACAACTAAAATACTTTCATAGAACTAATAATCGCCTTTTTGACATACTAAGTCAAGATTTTTCTTAGCAATTTTAAAAATAGGGCAAAAGCAAATAAATCACATCTTTATTCCATTTGAATGTTTTCCTTAACCTACATAAGAAGCTAGATGTTACTTTAAGATCAGGAGTAGGATTCTGCGGTCAGGGCGACGCAACAATAGTATTTATTTCTCCTTTGCTTCATTACTAATAGTAAGGAAAAGTACTTCTATATTAACATAATATGGTCAGATGACTGTTAACACAATTCATTTACACGTTGGTCAACATTTTCTACTCGATGTTTATTTTGATCTATATGTATTGTAATTGCGGAAAACAGTGTAAGTGTAATTTGTTTGTTTTAATCATCACTGCCAAATTTCAGGAGCGAGTAGTAGTGGTGATACTAATTTCTCAAGGTTTAAATGAGTAGGCATTTTCTTAGAATTTTTTGTATATGCATGTGTATCTTTATAATCTCAACGAAAGCCGAATTACCGAATAATATTAATTACACCGTCACAATTTTTTTTTTGAGAATTATATGTTAGGTATTATTTCCTTCACTAATACATGACGGATTTGTAGTTCAAAAATGTGTTTAAGAATAATAGTTATAGACAATTTTTACCTTGCTTTTTAAAATCTTTCAGTAATTCGACTTTATATGTGAAAAGTGTGAAAAATGCGACAACAGTAAAACCTATCCTGCATCAATTTGATTATATAAATTTTCTAAATATTTCAGTTAAAAGCTTTTAAGAGTAATAAATGCCTCTACAAGTAGATACAGGTTTAACCGCTAATCTCAAAATGTGCAGTATCTCACAAAACAAGGAAAACCTTCTATTTTACGTTTGAAAGAATGGAAATATTTATACTTTTAGCAATTCGTTTATCATTCTTATAAAGTTCATTTGAGCTTAGAATTAAATTTCATCAGCTATCTATATTTACTAGCTTACTTGAGCTAACCGTTTTAATGTTTTCCTATAAAATCAACATACACCTCTATAAAAATGTAATTTATATCTATTTCGACTTTAGTGAGGGGAGATACTATTCATAAAACAAAAAAAAAATAAATAAAAAGGGTATCGGCTATTAAAGAGACTTGTTTGTTAAATGTAATAGGACTGTTCCATTACTTTTGTGAAACTAATTAGTTTCATAACTATTTGAAGTGGACTTTGGACTGCAAATGTGATAGTCCAATGATATATTAGATGCATTCGTTGACCATGCGGGATGAAACTTTGTTTATGACTAAAATACGTAAATGAGTATTGCATGCAAGACATTGGACCAAAAATTTGTAAATGTTGTATTTATAAAGCAACATTCAGAGTACTGAATACATTTATATTTAAAACATAGAAGTGTTACATTAAAAATAAAGGGAATAATAAATTAAATGTTAAAATGACATATTTTAAAACCAAGAGGCTATAATAGATTCCTGTAATTTTTATTAAAAATTTCTATGTAGGCTGAGCTCAGTATCCAGTGTTATAAGGTGTTACATTATGATAAAGGTGCATTTATTTTGAAATAAAAAAATATTTTTGATACATTCATTATCATATTCTTGTATTAATAAGGCTTATGTAACAGAGATTACCTGCATTTTTAATTATTTTTAAAATTGATTCCATATTTTAGTAAAAAACGACATCTCTTATATAAAGAAACACAAGTAGAACACAATTTTAAAAAGAAAAAGGTTCTATTAAATTAATTACCTAGTTCGTCTTGATTAAAAATATTTGAGTACTATATTCCTAGAGAGCAAAATATAACTATTCCTGTGCATGGTGAGCAATCTACAGTACGAATTACCCCTTAGCCAAACTTTACGAAAAATTAAAATAACCGCGGTCTTACTTTTCAGTATTTAATACCGATGCTTAGCTCAACGAGACTCGTATAACGTTAAATCCAGCGAACTGTAATTAATTATTGTTATTTTAAAAATCAAGATAAATTAGGGAGTAGGATTATTTTCTGGATTAAAACATTAATTATCTAAATAAACTAAGTAACTATAATACATTCTTTAATAGGTTTCCACAATTTAATCAATTGTATAAAAGAAAAGATTCATTTTTTGTCATTATCATCACATTGGGTTATTAAAGAAAGGAATAATTAACTATAACAAAGAATCAATTTCATCCAAACTAGAATTTTCGATTAGAAAAGGGATTCGTTGTGTTGTTGATTATTTACCTCGTATAAATGTTTCGTGAAATACTACCAATCGGTAAATAAAAGATCATTTTTCATCATTTTCAATATAGTTCATACGTTTCGAAAATTTACCATAAAATCGAAATATAATATCATTTTCTGGTTGTATTCTTAGTGTACTCTCTTGCCTTTACATGCTTCTTATGATAAATTTTAAAATATTTGCAAACCCCATATTTGTCGTTATGTTACTTTGGCAGGTTCTGACTTTTATGTAATTTTGCCTTAGTAACCCTAGTTACTAAGTTTTAAAGTTGTATAGGAGAGTAAAGCAAGCTAATAGAACACCCGTATATTAAATACCTGACGAGCTAGGAAAAGCGTAAATTTTCAGTTATCCACGAAATTTTATTGCCTCTGACGATTAATATCGACTGTGGATCGTGTTGAGCTATCGAGCCATAATTATAACGGTTTTACTTTCCTAGAAATCGTAGATGACCGGCTTATTTAATATTTATTACAATCGTAACTTAAGAAAATTTAGCATATGTAGAAAAAAAACCTAAAATGCTGGTAATTTCTTCTTAGTAGCCTTCTTAATTTTTTGTTAGTTTCATGTTGGGTTCCTTGTTTAGAAAATTATGCGTTTTAGTGATTTGTGTATATAATTTTTGTTGTAAAATTAACTAATACTAAGTTATTTATGACACCTTTTGCTCCAGTATTAAATCGTTAAAAATAAAACTATGTTTTGTTGTGTAATTATTTATTCTTTTTTAAAGGCTGATAATTTCTCTGTATTTTAAGTTGTACTTTTAAGTGTTATTATTAAATTATCTTTTAAATGTTGTAACTGTAAATGTGTACGTAGGATTTTTCTACAAAATAAATTATTTTCAGTAATAGATATAATTGTTTTACTCACTAATTTAAAGTCCCTTTGGTCCCCCAACAGAAACATTTTCTGATTCTACAATACTTTGTTCCTTACACACCTTTCAATTTTCTTTATATATATATATATATATATATATATATATATATATATATATATATATATATATATAAACACCAACCAAGTGCAAGTCGGACTTGCGCAATTAGTGTTCCGTACTGTGAGTGCTTTTAAAATAAAAAAAATTGTTACGGCGATATAAAATAATCAGGGATTTCACAAAACACACCCCCAAATAAGTTTTCAACACAAGTTTGTTTCGGATCTTTATTCTTATATACCAGATAAATTATCAAAGGTGCACTCATACTGACAGTAGGAGAGCTGGTAGACATTTCTGGGTAGATATTTGCGGCACCATGAAAACTTCTTTAGTGATATCTGAATACAAAAACGCAGACCTGGCTGAAGGGTAGTGGGGCCAGATTATTTAGTCGGGTCGGGTCCAGATGTTTGTAAAATTATATTTCAAAAAAATCGAAAGAATATATAGGGTGTTTTTTATAGAGGTATAGAACTTTGAAATGGAATAAAACAAAGATGAATTTTTTAAATTGACATGAAATTTACTTTATTCGAAAGATAATCTTCTGGCATTATAATTTAAATATGACTTCTGGCATATGACCGCCACGGCTGGCTCGGACGTAGTCTAATCTGGAGGTCCAATTTTCGATGACTTTTTCCAACATTTGTGGCCGTATATCGGCAATAACGCGGCGAATGTTGTCCAAGTGGTCAATCGTTTCGGGCTTATCGGCGTAGACTAGCGACTTCACATATCCCCACAGAAAATAGTCTAGCGGCGTTAAATCGCACGATCTTGGAGACCAATTCACGGGTCCGAAACGTGAAACTATGCGGTTACCAAACGTTTCCTTCAATAAATCAATTGTGGCACGAGCTGTGTGACATGTGTTGCGCCGTCTTGTTGAAACCACAGCTCCTGCACATCATGGTTGTTCAATTGATGAACGAAAAAGTCAGTAATCATGGCTCTATAGCGGTCACCATTGACTGTAACGTTCTGACCAGCATCGTTTTTAAAGAAGTACGGACCAATGATTCCACCAGCCCATAAAGCACACCAAACAGTCAGTTTTTCTGGATGTAACGGTGTTCAACATACACTTGAGGATTATCATCACTCCAAATACGGCAGTTTTGTTTATTGACGTATCCATTCAAACAAAAGTAAGCTTCATCGCTAAACAAAATTCGCTTATGAAAATCGGGATCAACGGCAATCTTGTTTTGGGCCCATTCACCGAATCTACGCCTTGCTAGGTGATCGTGTGGCTTCAATTGTTGCACGAGTTGGATTTTGTAAGCACGCAAACCAAGATCTTTCCGCAAAATCTTCCATAAAGTGGATGGACACATATACAATTCCTGTGCACGATGGCGGATAGACTGATTCGGGTCTTCCTCTACGCTACGCTCTACAGCAGCAATGACTTTCTTCTGTACGCACTGTACAACGTCTCTGTGGATGCGTATTATCATTTAGAGTAAACGTGGTGCGAAAACGTTCCATAGTTAATCGAATTAATTGCTCTGATGGACGATTATGTTGACCGTAAAATGGACGTAGTGCGCGATACGTATTTCGAACAGAACCATGATTTCAAAATAAATTTGCACAATTTTGAAGCGTTGTTCAGGAGTCAGTCTATCCATGTTGAAATGCCAAACCAAACTAAACATAAATCACTTGACAGCTGACAAAATGGCAGCCAGTTAAAAAAGTGTTGCCAACTTAAAGTTTTATACCTCTATAAAAAACACCCTTTATTTGAAGCACGTTGAAATTGAAATATTGGTAACTAAAAAAAGATATTTTTAAAAAGACAGGTCGTTTCGGTGGGACATTCTACCTGCCAGGTGATCGAGAATGTTAAGCATGAGTGCGAGTGAACAGCGCTATGGGTAAGCTCAAGTGCGAGAGACAGCGTATATCGGCAGCTGTCTTAGTCGAAGAACGCTGCCGTGCAAGCTCTCGCAAGACCACGTGACTCACAGCACCCATGCG
Source organism: Pachyrhynchus sulphureomaculatus (assembly GCA_019049505.1). Classification (NCBI taxonomy): domain Eukaryota; kingdom Metazoa; phylum Arthropoda; class Insecta; order Coleoptera; family Curculionidae; genus Pachyrhynchus; species Pachyrhynchus sulphureomaculatus. The sequence goes on along the minus strand of CM032456.1, from coordinate 166,540,951 downwards.
CTTATTAGTACCCATTTATATTTATTAGTAATATATTATTATATATAGTATATATATATACCATATACATTTTTTATATAATTATATATATTTATATACTTATATATATTTTTTATATAAAGTTTTTATATACTAAATGCAATTACTTTTTATATATATATGTATGTATATATATATATATATATATATATATATATATATATATATATATATATATATATATAAGCAATTACTTTTTCATTGTCTTTTGTGCAAATAACACACACTAATTTAGCACTATTATCACTATTCATCGTAAATAACCAACAACCAAAAGGGACTTTTACAATAACACGTGTTACACGAGTACGTCAAATTATACGAATGAGAATTTTAAAACTACTCCAAAATTCTTACTAACAAACGCGTGGGTGCTGTGAGTCACGTGGTCTTGCGAGCGCCAATTGCACCGCAGCGTTCTTCGACTAAGACAGCTGCCGATATACGCTGTCTCTTGCACTTCAAC
>CM032456.1:166520446-166535446 GCA_019049505.1 Pachyrhynchus sulphureomaculatus | reverse complement strand
GTTCTAGATAACTTATCCACTGGAGATAGGAGATAGATCGAGTGTCCTAAATAAAGAAAAAATAATATATTCAGTAAACGTCCTTATTCGTCTGTGGACCTTTGGCTAAATAATGAATTTTAAAGTAACGTTCACGTTCACGATTTATCTGCTTCTATGAACTAATCTTTCGTCACTGTGCCGTCATTCCCAGACATCACGGTGCGAATAATAACAGCATCATGGTGCTGGTTCGGGGGCATCATCGTGCAGAAATCGAGAATTTAAAGTAGATTTTTGTAACCTACAAGGTTTCAACTCAAACATAAATTCAGATCATAAACTTTATAGATTTGCTCTGTACGAAACTGTCAGCACATAGAGGTAAATTTGGTCTTTTTGTGTGCAATCTATTTCATAAACGAGAGGAGGTTCTAGAACCTATGAACTTTGATTTTATGGAGTTAAAAATAACATTTCAAAGGAACACAACACCATCGTGAATCGCTCCTTCCACACACATATCGTTCTTTTAACGATTTAGAGATTTCCCTGTAGCGTGCGGAATAAAATAAAAACTGAAAAATTAATTTAATAAATATATATTACAATTATGCTGTCTAATAGAATAATAATCTTTGGTTTATGTACAAAAGAATTTAACAAAAATACTTAATGCTAATTTTCAAAATTACAAATTGTTTGATTGTCTTTAAACATAAAAAAAAATGTCATAATTCAACATCGAAAATTAAATTACCAAATGCATAGACTAGCAGACAAAAGTAAGTCCGTCAGATTCAAAAATCAAACTAATTAACAGTCTTTAAATAAATACCTACCTAAGAAAGGTTCCCAACAACAAAATAGTATAACCTAAACGAACATAAATTAGTTGCCGAGTCTATAAGACTTAATAACACATAGCAAGGCGAATTTATCAATCCGCGGAAACCACGATTAATTAATTTTAGAAAATATAAAAATAGTTTGACTTTGCAAAAATTATAAATAAACACGGGATTTATGATTTTGCTAACCCTAATCTTAGAAATAATATAATTTTTCGGGCCAAGACATATATCATGGATCACGGTAAAATATTAATAATGTTTTAAAAAGTCCACGTAATAATCTTTTGGAAAAAATCTCTTGAACAAATTGGCTAAAAATACTTTTTTTAACACAAACTATCAATGATATGCCGATCCATTTTTGTTTTACAATTTGGTAGGTATGGGTAATATAAGAAGAAATTTTAACAGTCTGTAACAAAAAAACAGCTCGAGGAATAAATGTACAAAGTTACAGCCACCTTTACCGGGAGCATTTTCTCTAAGATTCCATCTTTACGCCTGACATTTAGCTAGGTTGAAAGAATGTCCATCGGCACCATATATATATAAAAGTATCCCATTGAAGGACTTTTTTATTGGCCATAGCATACACAATAGTTATCATCACCACACAAAAAAAATATTATTTTTACACTCGACGTTTGTTACCATCATGAGGATGATATATGATGGGGGATGATATGGCCGCAGTACACATAAAACACAGTAACGACGCTCAAGAAAATTTTTAGGTCTTGTTTTTTATCACGCATGCGTTCCCTAACATAGCAACAACATGACTGTTAGCGCGGTCGTAGATTGTGTTTACATCTAGATTTCAAGGAAAATCTTTTTATAACGCGCTCCGAAATTCATTATTTATAATTTTCTAATAAGTAAATGACTCGTTTGACTTTATAATTAAAAATTAATATAAAAAAAGATGTCAACAGGACGTTTTTGTTGTGCGGTTAGTGCTTGTAAAAATATATGTGGTATCTCCAAAGGAGTTAGTTTTTTAGATTTCCCGAGGATCTTAAAAGGTAATTTATCCATAATTCTTTATTTCTATTATGCAATATATTACATAAAGATTATGATAATTGTGTTTTTATATTAGACATACATTTTATTTGTAAAACAGTTGATTGTTGAGTATTGGTTTATGTTATTCCACTTGTACTTTTTTTCTGAATTCAGGACATAATTATGGTTAACATCTAACCGACGAGGTATCAATTTGTATATTGAAAAACTATATAACCCATATAGAGTATGTAGCCTGCATTTTACAAATTCAACGTTTCTCAATAACCCCAAGAATGTATAAATATCTGTTTTAATAAGAACTTGATAAAAAAATGTATCTAAAAAAAACTTTTCTCGTTTTTTCTTCCTTTCAATTGGCAAAAGTCACTTTATTCTACAGAATATATTTTTTCTTGAAAGAAGGAATTTGAATATTTCAAAAACTCGCGGGCATCATACCAGCAATATGGCGACAGGTCATGTAATCATTACAAACTCGAACCCCTTGGGATCAAAAGTGTCGAGTCGGACTGTCGCTACTGTGATATGGCCGTGATGAAGCTAACATGTTTACCGAAACGTGTGTCAAATGCAAAAGTAAAGTGTTTGGTATAGCAGTGATAACTGTTGTGCCATTGTGCCAAAAATTCCAAAAATCAACGCCTTCATGGCTTGGTATTTAAAAATTCTTCTTCAAATTGGTAGCAAAACCTTACCGATTGTTTACAATTATATATAACTATATAGTTTATAATTTTCTGAAGTTGAAATATGAGAAATAATCGCCACAATATCATAATATTTTATTTATTTTGATTTTTTTATATGTTTTTTAAATATTATATGAAGTAACCATATAATATGCTATGGTTGATATCTACGTGCGAAAAATTTCTTGGCATTTTCTAGTTTTCTAGCTAGGTTAAAAAACATAGAATACTAAAAGCGTCTCCAATTGTCTTTGTGTTTTATATTTAAAAATCCTAAAATCACGCCCCGAATAATTCTCCTTCAGATTTTTTTTACATATCACTCTTGCTGGCAATTTTTATCGTAATCACGATGTAAATAAAATGGCGTTGTTTGTTTGAGTATCTTTTATTGTATTGATCAATGACAAAAGGAAAAGCTTTCCAGATTTGATTCAGCAAAATATTTAAGGTTTTGTCAGCAAAATCTTCAACGATATTACCAACAGAAAACATGACTGTGGTACAGTGCAGTGACATATAGTAAATATGGTAGATAATCCAAGACACTAGTTACTTGGCAGGGGACTATTGACGTTACAATCAACATGAATCCTAAAAAGTTTCAGAGACGGTTGTCTCTTTCAAATCACAGCGTTCAACAAAATAAATTAATAAATATGGGTTAGGTAATACAAAGATAAGTATAAATTATGCTAAGAGTATAACGAAGATAATGGAATGAAAAAAAATCCATTTTTATTTTGGTGTCTTTGTTTAAAATTGCGAAAAGCGGAAAAACTACAGATTTTTCAGTACAGCAGCTGGTCTGATTAGTCCGTCTGTATAACGTGAACGTTGAGAAAATTTAATAAAGCAAACAATACCTTTAAAGTATGTAAAAAATAAACTATGGTTACTAAATTTATGTGTCCAGGTATTTCAGAGATTTAAAATGATGATCATTCTTACCAAAAAAAAACATCAAATATGTCCACACAATAAGTACATACCAATATCTTGCTCATTTGAAAAAATAGGTATGTGTTTATTATAAAAATGTTATAAAAAATAATTTATCTAACTAATTTTTGCATATATAAAGTGTCCCAAAAATAAATGACAGAGCAAACTTGAATTTTTACTTCCCTTTACATTCAGGGATCCTAGATCACTTTTTGGTTGTTCTACCAATCTATCGGTGAGCACGAGAACTCTCGTAAAATGAGATACCCATATCAATCTCAAATTAGGCAGACGTAGACTTGAAGTAGGAAAGGAAACTATAGATATTGAGTGACGGGTGAGAGCTCGTTATATACTCGATAGTTTCAATGATATGAGAATTATTCCTAGGTTTTAGTTTGATAATCGACACATTTTGAACATTTATAGTCACATATAACAGGCGAGGAAGAAGGTTATAGGAATTGCCTCGGATTTATCGTGTCTTTCAGGATTTTGGATTCGAGAAAAGTGTGAAAACCATAAGTGTGAAAACGTCAAATTATATATATATATATATATATACATATATATATATATATATATATATATATATATATATATATATATATATATATATATATATATATATATATATATATATGGCTATAAATAGTGCATATATATATATATATATATATTAGTACAATATTGGCTTAAAAGATAAGTACAACTTAGATAAACATAGCATGTAAATGATTCGTATTTGAGCAGAATGATTAGTATGTTTCTACCTTAGCTGTTCATTCTCTATCTTGTTTAAAAAGAATGATCGATGTATTGATTCCTTTAAATCCTGTAGCGTGTAAAAATGTAAAATTGACACTTTAAATATGCCAGAACATCGAAACTGTTTAATTTAGATCTAGGATATGTTCGTAATATGTGTTTAGAAACGAACGATAATATACGGGGTGTTCGCATTTTTAAGACACTCATTGTTCACAAAAATTAGCCTAAAAAATTCATTTTATAAGCTAAAACTTTTATATTTATCACACTTGTTTCTATTTGTTCAAATAAGTAAGACAAAGAAAAGTTTGATATAAATCAAATCACTGACTATGTATGTGTGGTATAATTTTTTAGTTAAGGTACAATTTTCAGTGGTTTAATTTTTTACCCCAGAATAACCCTGAAACATAAAAATTCAAGCTCAGTATTGCCACTAACACTTTTTTAATATAATAAATCATAAACCTTTGAAGTTTGTTGGGAACCTTGTTAAATACTATAATTAAGCTTTCTTTTTCGGCGCAATTTTCGTATTGTTTTTATCTTCGAACTTTTGCTGTAATGAAGCCACATTCGAGTTTGATCTAGCTGCATTTTTAACTCCTATTGAAGCCGTTTTATTTGCTCCAACATCAGAGTTTGTCTTAGTCACTTTAGAGGCAACCGGTGGTTTCACATCACTTGCACCTTTTTTGTCTTGTGGAGTTTCAAAACTAACCGATTTTAAATTATTGTTAGTTTTCACAGTAGGTTTTTGAGTATTTATAGCTGGTTTGGTACCAGTTATCGAAGGCTTTTTTGTTAAAGAAGCGCCTCCATTTAAAACATCTGGACCTTTAGATCCAGAATTTGTATTACAACTAGTAACGAGATCGGGACTATTTGTAACTGATCTGTTTGATTTCACAGAAGCTTGTGATAGAGGCCTCTTAGGTGAAGGCTTCCTATTTCTTAAATTAGGTGGCGTTATTTGCCGAGTCACAGAATTCTTGGGTGGGGTTTTATTTACAGGAGAAGGGGGATTTTTATTAACAGAGGTAAGTGGCGTTTTTGATTTTGCTGTTTTACTATCACCGTCTGCTTTATTGTCTGTATTTTTCGTATCACTAAATGAATCACTGAGCCTTTTTGTGGCATTTCCTGAAGCTAGCGGTCCAGCCGGTCGCTTGAATGTAGACGCAAAAGGCTTTGTTGACACGTTTGACTTAAATGAACTTAAAGTAGGTGCAGCTTCCTTTTCTGGAAACTTATGAACACTTGAACTATTTGTCCCTTTTACAGGCGCATTAACTGCTGAGGGCAATATGTACCCACTTGATGTGGAACTTGCACTGGATTTTAAATTGCCCATATTACTGTATTCATTTTCTGACTTATAGATCGAGGATGTATTAGCGTATTCAGATGAATCAGGAGATAAAAGATTAGCTTCTTTTCTCTTTTTCTCTTCTTCTTCTTTTCTTTTTCTGTTAAGTGTAGAAGTTGAATAAATAGAATCAAAATTTCGGTGTTGTATTTCCGAAACTATTTCGCCGAGGAGTCCCATACTTTCATTCGATCCAGAACTACTTTTTACTTTTTCGGGTGATGGTGTCTCATCTATAACTGCATAGATATTATCACCACTGGTCGGACTGTTTTCCTCACTTAATCTTGCAAGTGGGGCAGCTTCGTTTAAGCAATCATCGTACTGATTTTGATTTTCGCTTAATTTGTCGGATGATTTCGTTTTTTTATCGTCCACAGGTGGCGCTGGAGGTGGTGGACTTTTTGGACGAGTACCAGATGGGATGCTCAGAGGTCTTTTATAACCAGAAGGTTGTCTCATAGATCCAAAAGTTTGAATATTAGGACGTTCTTTAGGTTTCGTCGCTCTCATACTTTGCGCCCGCATTACTACCGCTTTCTTAGCGGCATCCTCGACGGGGAGAGCCGTTTTTGCAATATCTATTTGTGTTTGTGGTACAGGGCCAGAAATTTTTAAATTTCTTAAAGTGTCTTTGTCTAGAATTTTTTGTGCTTTCACTTGATTAGCTTTGGATAAAGAATCTGTATGTACGACAGGCTTTTTATCAGCTGGCTTCAAGAATGAAGCTATTCTATTTAAAGCACTAGTGCTAACGTTCTCTTTATCTTTCTGTACCTTTTTCGCAGGTTCAATGTTGATATCAAGTACAGTATGTACAACGGGAACATCAGGATTAGATAACGGTCTAGTAGTTTCTTGTTTAGGAGCCTCAGGGGCTGGTCTAAATGGCACTTTAGGAGCATTTCGAAGTGGTGAAATTAGTTCTTTAGCATTTGACGTGGAACTTTCGAGCACAGGAGACGATATAATGGGTCTAGCTGTACTACCTGGGTTAGGTGGTGGTAATGCTGGTACTGTGGAGGCACTGTTAATGTTTTTAATACCATTTACTAAAGTACTATTTCTAAACGAGTTCATTTTTTGGACGGGTTTACTAAATAAACTAGTCTTAGGAGCTTTAAGGGTTACAGTTGGCACTGGAGGTGGCGGTTTTTGGTAATTTTCGGTATTTGTATTGTTTGTAATATTCCAACCTATAGTGGCAGGTACAGGTGGTGCTGGAGCAGGTCTAACCGGTTCGGCTTCCTCTTTTTTCAAGGGGGGTAAGGCTAAAGCCTTTAAAATTACCAAAAAAGTCATTTTTAATGCCAGCAGGTGGTGGTGAGTCTTCGTGGAGAAGAGAGTGGTTGTCTTCTGTTCTTTTGGTGGTTTCATTTGGAAATGGCGGCCCTCTTGACTTGCTTGGCGATTTCGACCTTTGCAAACAACAGAAAACCATATTTTAAAATTTAGTTTTACATTTGAAAACTTTTTGTTATGAATATTCATTGGATAAAAGTTAATAACCTAGTTTTTCTATTGATATGACACAATACAAGAAAATCAATAATGTGTTCGAGCATGAGCAAAAGAAAAATATGAAATTTAAGGATATACAGTGTAATTTGAAAATAAAGCGAAGTAATACTTACATGACATAAAACAGATTGTGGACAGCACAACAATATTAAATAACAACTCAAGCATGCAGGTTAAAGAAAAGACAGAAAAGGCAGTACAAGTACAATCTTTATTTGCCAAAGGAAAATAATTTACCGACATAACATTCTTTTATATATCATATTCTTATTATTATTATTTTAATGTTATATCAGTAAAAAATTAGAAAATGTTAAAAAAAGGAAATGTTAGGCTACACAAAGACAACTAAGACAGATAAAATTACATGACCACTGTATCTTTTTATGGAAATTGATCTTCAATTTATAAAATTAATTTTTAATTATAGGACTGAAGATCAGCTTATTATATTATCTTTACTTGATATTTTCTATTTACTGATTCGAAACAATCTTAGGCTATCTGTCATTTTATTTTTTCTATCTTCTTATAATAGATAGTTTGAGATTACTTCAATATTGGTAAACATACGTCATTGCATTTGCTTACTTATTCAAGGTACTGGTTGATATGTTATAAGTTTTAAAACTCTTTAAGGAAATAAAAAGTTCTTAATGCTTAAAAAAATATATTTTGGCTTATCGGATGAAGAGAGAGATCAATAAACTGGTATACGCTAAGATTTGGTTCATTTCAGTCAATTAACATAGGCGAAGATGGCAATGTTGAGCATCTCGCAACACAACTCCGACAGCAGCAAAAGTTCAATAAAAGTAATTCAAAAAATATTAGTAGTGAAGAAATCACAGCGCCAACTATTGTGAAACTGCCTAAATTTCACCACTAGCAAATAATAACTGTAATAATAAAACATAATAAAACAAACGATTTAAACGGGAACACGAAATATCACGAAGATGGAGATTAATTGTCAATATCGGTCTCGATACCGGGGTCAGCTGTGCTTCCGTTTAAATTTACCTTTCTATTATTACAGTTACCGGTAAACAGTTATTAATAGTATTAATACCCTATTTGCCTATAGCGATAGCAATACAGGATGCTTCTTTTCACCTCGTGGACTTTTCTCTTGATATAAAAGTTTTGGCGGTTATGTTTACCCTTACTGATACGAATACTGTCAACTTTACTGAGTCTAGCTGATGAATTCTAAAATGGAGCAACACAAGGCATATCCTAGTTTGGCGATCGATAGAAAGGTACATCCGGGTTGTGTGTATGTGTGTGTGTCTGTGTTATGCTTAAGTTATCGTCCTTTAAATGCAAGGACAAAAATTACTGACCCTCTTCATCCGATAAGGCCCCATAAGTGTTTTTATTTACTTTTCACGTACGCCAAACATATTTATCGCTTATTAATGATATTACAACGACGTATGATTACAATACTGCGTTGGTTCCGTGATGAAAAAAAATTTAACTACACAAGATTCATTATAATAACAAGTTCCAACGATTTAAAACACACACTACACAGGTTATATTTTAGGTTGGTATTTTTTAAAACAGGTTATAGCACTCACGGCAGTAAATCAGAGTCACAAAGAGGCTATATAAAAGTTTTCAGAAAACTTCTTTTGAAAAACGATCCTAAAATTGTACTTAGCCTGGTCCACAAAAAGTACTTAAGAATATCACTTCTTAATGTACGCAGTTGAGCTCTAGCAGTCATGATATATATTGTAATGGTCAGAAATTTTATTAAAAAAAGAAATACAAGCAAAATCTTAAAGGGAAAGTATCTTAAATTTCACAGGTACCAAATTAAAAATGTAAAAACTTCAATCCAACCGGTCATTATTTCCTTGTTATTTAAATAAATAAAAAGAATATATGCAATGAAATATTATACATATTAATATAACCTCTCAAAAAAATTTAGAAAACACGCTATATTTTAATTTCACTACGTTTTTTGGACATCTTGGCCCATTTCTACAAATATATATATATATATATATATATATATATATATATATATATATATATATATATATACATATATATATATATATATATATATATATATATATATATATATATATATATATATATATATATATATATATATATATATATATATATATATATATATATATATATATATATATATATATATATATTTGTATAAATGGGCCATATATATATATATATATATATATATATATATATATATATATATATATATATATATATATATATATATTTGTTGGAATTATGTTTTCGGTAAAATTTATGTGTTGTTTCACCAGAGGTCATAAAATTTCATCAACTACACTACTGCTACATATGACACAACAAAGAACACAAAGCATTAACTAATTACTCAATTACGTGTTATTAAGTAAATTTACGTTATTCACGTAAGTTCGAAATTTCTATAATTAGAAAATTTGACAAAAACTCAGCTTAGTTAGGTTTTTGTGGAAATTGGGGAAGGTGAATTGACCTCAAATTTATATATATTTTTTTCCACACCAACTTTTAACTTGACATGATTTGAGCACTACAAGTTACCAAAAATTACAATTTGCAAAAACATAGATGGTCTTTGGCCCTAAGAGAAATGGTTGTTGAGATTAGACCATGTCAAATTGGAATTACTTTCAAGTGTTTCGTCTACTTCTGCTCGAGGAATTTTCATATGTCTACTTTTACATCGGAAAGTCACTTCAATCTAATACGGTCTAGACGCAAGATCCATGACTTTTCAATTGTTTATATTTTCTGCTTTTTTTGACAGAAAAATTTTCATTTTTAAGTACTGGGCGGCATTCTCCCCTTCTGTCCTTAGTCTGGAGGTACCCAAGTTATTTTTTATTCTTTCCTTAAGTAAATGATAATCTATTTGCTTAATTCCTCCCAGAGCGGTGCATGTTAGAAGTACACGTTGCGCTAATACTTCACATCCGTATGAGGTTCAGCTTGTTACTCCTCGTACAACACTTTTCAAGCAGCCTTTTATATGGAGAACATCATCCCTTTGGAATAATTTGCCCAGGACTGTGTTTCCCACCGAGTAGCGATTCAAGAAGAACGTGAATCGCTTTTTCCGCACACGTTTCGCTCCTGTAGCGCTTTAGAGACTTCTCTGCAGCACCTGTACTAGACCCATAATACACTATATATCGATTTTTTTGATAGCCATGCGGGAAGATTTTTAACACATCATATTCCTTCAACTAGAAAGAACATTTCAGTCTGTGATTAAGAAAGTCTGAGATTCAGAAATATTTACTACAGAAAACATCATGTTCAACAAAACAAAAATTCAGTTCCTCTGAGCTAATTGGAATTAAAGCTTTGAACTTGAATGCTGTATAATCTTGAGATGCTAACAATACCATTTTGAAAATAAAATGTAAATAACTTAAAACACATCACTAAGCAGATACATTTGAACTTTAAAGTTATTACAAGAAAAAATCATACTCTTATCAACTATAACCTAGTCTCTACTTTTAATAGCAACACAATAGGGATGTATAAAATTATCTCATTATAATTTTTTATTTACGAATTATTTGAGCCAAAAAAAGTAAAACACAAATGCTATAATATGTCACATGCCAAATACACAAATTTTGATTGTAGCAAACACAATGTAGATAGTTAAAAGATGATGCAATGAAAGAAAACGTAGTTTTAAATCTGAAATAAAATTAAAATTTAATCAAATCTCACTGGTCCCTAATTCCCACAAAATTCGTGCAATATGCTGCATTTTATGTAGTATCGCCAATAAAGTAAGTAACATATGCGAACAAAAAAAATATTCTGGATAAGAGTTTGCTGTGCGTTAAAAAAACAATTTTTCAAATAACTAAATATTTGCTACGAAATGATGAGCACACAAAAATTAAGAAATGTCACTTCACGAAACAATTTCATAACATTGTTAAGGGAAGCCAAAATAAAGAACATAAAAATCAAATTTGAATTGTGGTTTCTGAGTAAAATAAGATAACTAAAATTATATTTTTCACTTTCTGTAGTTAAATTACTTCAATCTTCATATGAAAAACATTATTAAGCTTTCGAATTTCGGAAACATTAATTCTCAAAATTTTTCCTTACACGAAGTTACATTTTTTATTTATTAATGAGCACCCTGTATGATTAAAAAAAAATTCCTGTCAACAAAAATAGTTTTTCGTGATGCATAGAATTTTATCGAGAATATTTTTTTAAAAAACTTAAAAATAAAGCTTATTAGACCAAGAGGGCGACCTGAAATTTTAACCTGTCAACTAACCATCTGCCTAGTTGTTCATTCTATCGAGCGCCTTTGGCGTTGATTTTGCGGCCCCCGTGCCCTGGGATGCTCAAAATGCTCCATCCAAAAATGGACTATCGTGTAATCACTTGAATCAAGTACCATAACATTTGATGACACTAAAAAAGTCGAGACCGGACCTAGCTTAGGGCCCAAAAAACATTGATCCAAAAAATGGACTGTCATTTAACCACAAAAAATCAAGAAGTTTAGTTTGTAGCTGGACTCATCAAAAACGGTCGTTTTTGAACGCCAAAAACAGTCGTTTTTTTCAACGCCAAAAACGGCCGTTCTTGAACTCGAAAAACGACCGTTTTTGGCTGGAAAAAGCGGGTCCAGCTTCGTCCTACAGTGTTGGCTGCGTCCGCCTTTTGCAGATTCCCCCTTATTGTATCAAGAATAGACTAATTTTATTGATTTTACATGGTTAAATGATCGACGTTTTTTGGGTCCTAAAGCTGGATCCAGTCTCGGTGGCGTCTGCCCTTTGGGGCGCTCGACTTTTTTTAGTGTCAACACATGTTATGGTATTTGATTCAAGTGGTTAAATGACAGTCCATTTTTGGAAATAGCATTTTGAGCCTTATGAATAACTAGGCACACGGTTAGTCGACAGGTCAAAATTTCGGACCGGCCTCTTGGTCTATATGCAGTATACACGAAACAGTAACTAATCTTATGAAATTATTTAATTAAAACGTATACATCACATAATGAGTATAACGAGCAAAAAAGAATAATAATAATTACTATAAAAATTTTAATTAAATGCATTAAAATATTCAATCTACCTAATAATCTAAAAGTATGATCACATTTTCAAGACTCATTGAATCTATTAGCCATCTGCTTAACAGACAACTTACATTCAGAATTTTCATTAGAATTTTTATTAAATTTAGAATACACAATTGGTCTATCGTTTTTGTTTACTCTAAAATTATTTAAATTTTTTCCAAGATTACAATAATTAACATTGCTATAATGAGAACCACCATCAGGTGGTTCATTTTTATGCGAAATATTTGATTTTAATGTCTTACGGCTTTTAAAAGAAGAAGAATTAACATTGCTGTAATGAGAACCAGTATCACGTGGTTCATTTTTATGCAAAATATTTGATTTTAATGTTATACTCTTAAGACTTTTGAAAGACATACGTCTTGGTGATTTAACGGCTACGTTAGGAACAGGGGGTGGCGTTTTTTTTATAGTAAGAACCCTTATCATGTGTTGTGGTGGGGTTGTAAACATCTGTCCTAGTGTTATTAAAAATTCTGTTATTTCTAATATCATCCGTTATAGTGTTACTTCTAACAATACCATCAACATTAGTAGTAGATATTAATGCAGTCTTATTAATTTCTATGTTACGGTCATGTTTCGCTACTTGTTCTGAAACTGTATTAACAGAGAATCTGTTAAGTCTGTTAAATAGGGAACCCACACCAGTGCGTACAGAAGGCTCATGCTGAAAACATTTTGTTACATACGTTGTTGATGGTGATTTCTTCCATCCAAATTTCAGGTTGTATTTTGCGTAATACATTAGGAATGCTATGAGGGCAAGTGTAGGTATTACTCCCAGGAATATAATGAACATGGCGATGACCACTCCTTGTCGAGCTAAAATAATAAAAATAAAATAATAAAGTTATATTAATGTAATACAATATGATATAATGTTCAAAATTATTAAAGTGTGAAATCTTAAAACATCTCTTGACAGACAAAGAATAATAAACTTTATATCTTTTATATGCTGAGAATAAAATGCGTGTAAATATAAAATAAATAATATTTAAGATGCTAAAAGTTATTATTATTTCACAATATACACAGCATTTTGTTCAATCAGCCTGTTTAAAAAAGTGATGCAACTGTTACTTTTTCGTATGAAGCCACTGGCTTCGACTGTGCATACCATATTCGACAGTGGATTGATAAGTCTGGTAAATTTCGACGAATGGTGGGAAATTCTGTTAAACGGCATGACTGTTGGTAAGCGTGACCTTTGTAACGGTTGTGCTCAAAGTTTGAAACAGATGCAACGCGCAGTTGTTTGTTGGCAGCTATCGTAAGTGATCGGTGTTAGACGTTTCGTGGAAATGGAAAAAGCCGAGTATTGTGCAGCGATAAAACACTTTTATTTAAAAAAGTAGACTGCGGCCCAGATAAAAACTCAACCAAATTCATGACGGCTCTGCACCAGCACTCAAGACGATTTATTACTGGATAAATGAATTTAAACGTGGCTATACGAGCCTGCAGATACTGCATCGTTTTATGACTGAAAAAGGAACGTGGCTACACCATTACACTCCTGAGGCAAAACGGCAGTCAAAAGAGTAGGTTGGCGAAGGTGAAAGTGCGCTGAAAAAAGCGAAAACAGTTTCATCAGCAAGAACAGTGATGGCAACTGATTTTTAGGACTCACAGGATACTATTATGATTGACTATTTGAAAAAGGGTAAGACAGAGGCTTACTCTTACTATGCAAACGTATGGGACCGTTTACATAGTCAGTTGAAGCAGAAGCTAACAAAATTAATGCGCAAAACAAGTGCTCCTTCACCAGGACAATGCGCCCGCTCACACATCGGTCGTTGCAATGGCGAAAGTGCACAAGTTGGGCTCCGAAATAGTTCCCTACCCACCCTATGCCCCAGATTTGACACCCAGTGACTTTTTGTTATTTCCCAACCTCAAATAATGGCTTGGGGGAAGTAATTTTCGTCGAATGAAGAGGTTATTTATGCTGTACACGAATATTATGTAAAGTTAGAAACCATTCTTTTTCTGAGGGAATAAAGAACCTGAAATCTCGCCAAATATATTGAGCTATGTTGAAAGAAAAATTTTTGTCTTTGCAAAAAAATGCTATTTACCTTGTTTTTTTACAAGACTGTTCAATCCACTCTCATACATAAAACCAATATATGGTTAATACCCATGAGAACAATACTATGTTGTTGCAACTTAGTACGTTTGCGCAATAATGTGAATAATTATGGCTTGATAGTTCAGCCCTAAAAATTTTGTGCTCATGGATATATTATTTCTTTTTTGCAATCTTTTCATGCGATAAGTTAGTTGTACGAGTTTAATCGCATCTAGTAACGTACCGTTTTTAATATATTTTGTAGGTGTGTATTGTTGACACGTGCGATTTTTTACCTATGAGCAGGTACAACTTCCAAAGACGACATTCGATATGATAAAATCGTACTTAGGACAGTATCGTCATTGTTTTATGGGGGTTTTGTAGGTGTGTACGGGTAAAACAAGTTGCGGCAACTTGCCGCTGTAACTAATCGAGTCGAGTTACATCACTACCCAAAGGCCTTTACAGATATATAAAGGCCTTTGGGTAACAGTGTTCAGGAAAACATGGCGTTAATTATGCTGTAGAATTATTTAAAGTTTTTCAAGTTTCTATATACCATTTTAGATTTTTATTTATATTATTGTAAATTTCAATTATATTATGTCTAATTTAGT
>CM032456.1:166432946-166515446 GCA_019049505.1 Pachyrhynchus sulphureomaculatus | reverse complement strand
CTCTATGGTTTTTTACCAACTTCGGACACACTAGCACTGCATATATTGAGGGAAACTGGGAAGATTGAAAACACTAAAAGTAATAATAAAAAAAAGATACTCACCGTTTGGATCGGATGCAGGTCCACTGTCCTCTGATCCCCCTGGACCGGGATATTCACAAAAGGGAGGAGCGAATCCATCCATACAATGACAGTGACCTTTATTATTACACCAACCTTTTCCATTACAGTCTTGTTCACATCTAGGAAATTGCTTCCTCAGGCTTAAGACATCTTTGCATCTTTGATTTACACACATCTAAAAGACAGTCATATTAATACATTTGAAATGTGAACCTAACAAAAATTAATTTCGTTTTTAAGGGATTAAAGTAATTTTTGGGTATAGAACGGAGATATAAAATACATCAGCACAACTATATCTCTAGGCTTGTACATAAAAGTAAGGCTACTAATAGTGCCTGAAGAATGAAAACAAATGAGGATGGAAACAACTTGTCCAATTTGGGCACACGAGAGGTATGGACCTAATCGACGACAAACACTTGGATATGTAGTCTGGTAATATGACAACGTCGTATAATTTCGAAAAACCCTATAAAATTAGGTGCGATCCAAACCTATGGATGGAAGTGGAGATCAAGGCAACGACCACACCATTACACAAATGGATCAAAAACTTCGAGCGGAGTAGGCGCTAGCATATATGCAGAAAAGCCCAAGTGGAACTTTAGCATTTCACTAGGGCGAATTCCAACAAAATTCGAGGCAGAAATTCACGTAATACAAGCATGCAGCCAGAATATTAGACGGGACTGCCGCAACCAAGAAATATATATTATTTTCAGGGATACAGAATCTGCGTTTGGTATACCAAAACAGGTGGCAAAAACGACAATTAACAGATGGTCATATCAGCAAGATCTAGATCATTGGCTGATAATATCTGGCCAAAGACATGAGGGGAGTGTAATTGGCGGCCCCTCAAGGAAACTAACAACTGACGTCCGTTGTTTAAAAAGGGCCCAGACCAAACTAGTGGTGGGATTGATTACCGGCCACTGTCATCTGAGGAAAGATTTACAGGAAATGGATAGGTACAATGGTCCCACGACATGCGGACTATGTAGTCAAGAAGAAGATTCACATCTAATATGTGGCTTTAACTCGGAACAGACATAACCTGTTCGGAGATCTATATTGTGGCGACAAATTACCACATGAAGAGCTTGGAAGGAAGCTAATAAACCTTCTTATAGGGACGACACAAGAGAAGGGAGCACAACAATGCACAAACAGGGATAATCGCCCACCTTGCCTGTAACTAACCACGCAACCAACTTATATCTCTATCAATGTTATTGGAATGCTTATATATTTTGTTCTCCAATTTTTTAAGAGAGATCAAGGCGATAACGTTTTTTAAATTAATAAGCAGCTACAGTCAACCTTACAATTTGTTGCTGCGGTTGCTACCCTATTTTGTCTGTGGTCCTCTTTATGTGCTGTGAAATATATTATCGGTACATCTTCATTACAATTTTCTCTAGGACTTGGGTTTTTAAAGCAATTTACACAACGCCTACTATTCTCAATGTAATATCTACTACTTTTTGGAGCAACGGTCAGTTTATTCGTTTCTAAACATGGGTTTCAGAACTCTATTATTTATATTTATAGGTTAACTCCTATTTACATCAATAAATACAAGAAACCAAACATTTTTACATCAAATACTGATTCCCTGAGTAACCTCAGTAAATTTTAAGTTTAGATCTTGATGATTGAGAGGATCTAAAAAGGTATTCAGGTGTTCCTTGTCATATGGCCAAATGACAAAAGTGTCGTTTACACATCTACTCCCAAATATTAGTGTTAGAGGAACGGAAATTAGGGCACTTTTTTTCAACGTCTCCATAAAAATGTTCGCTACTTCAGCGGATAGTGGAGAACACACAGTTTCACTTGAAGTTTGTTCATAAAATTTTCCTTGGACAATGAAATATCCAATCATTGGACGTGTTTCCAACAGCTGAGCAACGAAAATACTTAACAAGCTTACAAATCAAGCTTACGTAAGGTGACAATAAGTTCGGGTACGTTAATTGCTAACTAGTTTAATGCTTACTTTTCCATCCCCGCATTTGGCACCGTCAGGAGTTAATCCTGGATCAATTTGATTGGTTCCCAAATCTACAATAGCAGTTCTGCAGGGAATAATTGAGCCATTCTTGTTTAAAAAACTATGAGAAAGTATAGCCACTGATTCCATACCAAATTCTAGCCTCTCGTTAAGATGTTTGCAGTGAAGCATGCCGCATAAAACACTCCTAGAAAATTCCAGAAATTTAAATTTTATAAGAATATGGAATAATTACGATAACTTTAGTACATCAATTATTTACGTACGGTGGAAGATACAAGAATGTTTTTCTATAAAAGCTATAGTAGGACCTTAATCTAAAGTATGTTATAAAAAATTCAAACTCATGAATTATTGTAAATCTGTATAAATTGTTATAAAATATCAGAGCATTTCTATCCGTTATTAATGCTCTATAAAACTAAGGATAGAAATAACTCTGAGTTTGCTTAAGGCACAGTAAACCCAATACCGTAGCGAAAGTGAGCTCCAAGTTGGTGACAAGATTTTGCCGGTGCGTGCGTCGACGGGTCCCTCTTTCAAAATAGTCGCTCAATGTATACATCTGAACTTGGAATGTGTCTTTTTAAATGTAGTGTCGATCGTTTCTTGATGTGACTGCTGTTTATATGAATTTAAAGACAGAAGGAAGAGAGAGTTTGTATAAAAAGAGTATTAAAAATGTTTGTAAATGAAGACAATCGAAAAAGTTGACAAACAATTTATATAATCATGGGGAAAGGAGGTTATTGTTGTGCCGCTGACAATTGCAAAAATAATTCAAAAAGTACGCCGGGAGTGAGTTTCTTCTTCTTCCCCAAAGATGTTGAAAGATAAGTGATTTAATTAAAGAATATCAATTGAGTAAAAAATCATACATAGGTAAATTGAATAATTCTGAGAAGTTATTGCTCGCAGCAACCAAACGCGTCATCAATTGTCCAATTAAAAATTTGTGTAACGTAAAACATATTTTTTTTTCTAAAATGTGTACTCTCCATGGGCTTCTAGATTAGAGAGGGTATTTAAATCGTACTGATAAAGTCACATTTCAAAATATATTTATTAAAGTAGAATTTTTTTTTCAAATTCGGACTTAGCTTGAATATAATTCTACCTGTGAGAAAAGAATACTTTGTGTTTCAAAGGCTAATAATACAGGCAAAGATCCTTATAAGAGTCGGACATAAAATTCCTTGCTGAATTCAAATATGTATTTAAAAATTTGGGTTCCAGTTTTAGTTTTCACTTTTGGGCCTTTTAGAGTCTCAACAAAGCGTTGGGCTTATAATATGATATGCCTATTCAATTCCCTGGAGAAAATGCCAAAATTTTTGTCTGTAACATTTGATTTTTTTTGTATTACTCACGCTGCATTAACTTGACATTTTATTAAATCAAAAATTTTCAAACATTCGTAAAATTTATATGATTTTGAATGATAAAACTTTGCACAGTAACATTATTTCTATTTAAAATCTCCCGCTTTTCCCGTTTTAACATGGTGGACTATTGAAAACTGAGACCTGATTTTCCTATACGGTTATCTTTGAGATTTATTACTGGATAAATGAATTTAAATGTGGCGGTACGAGCACTGCAGACGTTGCACTTCAAGACTCCCGATTGAGTTTTCATCTGAAGAAATGGTCGAAAAAAATTATAATACTGTCATGAAAGATCGCCGCATTACTCTTCATGAGATTGCTAAGATGGTAGGCATCTTATATGAACGGGTACGTAATATCCTGCAAGAAGTTCTAAAAATGAAAAAGCTGAGTGCGCGATGGGTACCGCGTTTTGTTGACTCCGCCAAAAACGCACGAGGACGGGCACTTCAAAATCGTGTTTGGAAAAGCTCCAAGCTGAAATCGTTTTGTGAATATAGACGAAACGTGGATCCACCGTGACACTCCGGAAACAAAACGGCAATAAAAAAACAGTGGGTTCGCGAGGTGCTCCGAAAAAAGCGAAAACAGTTTTATCAGCGGGAAAAGTGATGGCAACTAAGACTAACCTCAAAAATTGGTTTGGGGTGAAGAAATTTTCGTCGAATGAAGAGTTTATCTGCACTGTAAACGAGTATTGTATACAATTCGAAACAGTCTTTTTTCTAGAGGAATAAAAAACTGGAATCTCGCTAGAGCTAAATGGTGATTATGTTGAGAAATAAATTTTTGTTTTTGCAAAAAATGGTATTTACCTTATTTTTTCATGCCTTTCAACCTACCGTCGTATAAGATTACTGACATGAAAATTTTTAGATATTTAGCTCCCTGTTGTGTATTACATATTATAGATCAAGAGGGCGACACGAAATTTTGACCTGTCGACTAACCAACTGTCTAGTTGTTCATAATATCGGGCGAGTCGAATAAAATAAAAAATGTTGATTTTGCGCATTCAAAAATAGACTGTCATTTAACCACTTGAATCAAATACCATAACATTTGTTGACACTAAAAAAGTCGAGGGCCCCAAAGGGCAGACGCCGCCGAGACCGGGCCCAAAAAACGTAGATCCAAAAATGGGCTGTCATTTAACCATATAAAATCAGTAAATTTAATTTGTTCTTGATAAAATAAGAGGGAGCCTGTAACGAGCAGACACCGCCAATACCGGAGGACGAAGTTAGACCGCTTTTCCAGCCGAAAACGGTAGTTTTCGAGATTTTAAACAAATAAAACCATAAGTCCCAAGTTTTGGGTCTTATGCGTCTGCCCAAGTTATTTTGGAAAATTTAAGCCTAAATTAATAAAATATCAAACGCCTCGCTTGTACCGGAACAAGCCAAGACATTTTCAAAGTTCAACAAAAAAAATCGAAAATCTGATAATATAGAGGCTATTCTAGGTTCTACATAAAATCTGTACCGTGACTGAAATTGTTTATTCAATTTCTGGGACAGTCTATCTATTATGAGGGTAAATTGACCATTTTCATATGTAGTAGAATTCGTGGAATTCGAAACAACTAGTCCCAATGAACAAAATCATTGGACAGACGCGTAGGACTCAAAACTTGGGACTTACGGTGTTATTTATTCAAAAACTTGAAAAAACGACCGTTTTTGGCTGGAAAAAGCGGGTCCAACTTCGTCCTCCTGTATTGGCGGCGTCTGCCTCTCGCATGTCTATTTTTAGATCGACGTTTTTTGGGCCCTGAAGCTGGGTTCGGTCTCGGCTGCGTCTGCCCTTTGAGGCGCTCGACTTTCTGAGTGTCAACAAATGTTGTGGTATTTAATTCAAGTGATTAAACGACAGTCCATTTTTGGATGTACCATTCCAAAGCACGGGGGCTGCCAAATCAACGTTAAAGGCTTTTATTCGACTCGACCGATAGAATGAAAAACTATAGCTCCATTAATACTACACCTATAATTATTAATTTCGATAGTGACTTAGTGTATGTACCTCAATTATACTTACTCTGAACCACACCTAAAATATGACTGGTTAAATTTATTATAACCACAGTTGCCGTGCCTACTTCCTTTGGTGTTCATATCATAGCACTGATCATCGCTTGATTTTCCGGTCTCACCCCAGAGAAGTTTACACTGATCAGTTCTAAAAACAAGCAAGAATAAATAAATGAATAAGTAATAAGTGAGAAAATATAGTTCAACACTATGTTACGATTTGTAGGTTTATTTTCTAAAATATTAATAAAACAAAACTCCACTACGAAGAGTAACCGCAAAAAAGAGTGAATTTTAGCCTGTTTTTGCAACCTTCATAACTGGGAAACAAAATAGGCAAATTTAACGTAAAAGGTGTTAAATTAAAGCTAATTAAAAATCTAGAAGGACATATTTTTAAATTTTTTTATTAAGAGGTAACTACCCTTTATTTTGGAGGTTAAAAGTGTAAAAATAAATAAGTTTTTAACAGAAAATAAAAAAGTATTTACATACTTTCAACTCAATACCGTATAAAAAAATAAAAACCGCCCTCTAAAAGAAGGTTGCAATAAGAAGGGTATCCTGCTATTTATATGCATAACTCTGCAAGCTGAAAAAATCCAGAAAGTTAATCAAAATAATGCTGACAAGATAACACGAAATGTAATTCCATGTCTTTAAAAGTTACAGCTGAACAATAGCCCAACCCTAAGAGGGGGGTTGAAATGCGTTTTAGTACCGCTATAATGTAATAAATGACTTCTCACTATGGAAAAAATCCAGAAAACTAAGAAAAGTATTGAAAATATACCGCGCGAATTATAAGTCTCCAAAGTTTATTGCTAATCAATAACAACCCTCATTAAATCGAAAAAATTGACTCCTAACGCTAGGGAAAAATCCAGATAAATAAGAAGAATATTGTGATGATACCGTGTGAGCTTTACGTTTCCAAAACTTATCACCAAACCATAACCACCCCAAAATAGGAGGTAGTTACCCCTAAATAAAAAAAGGGAAAAAATGTTCTTCTAGACTTTTAATTAGCTTTAATTTAAGAGCTTCTAGGTTAAGTTTGCTTTTTTGTCTCAAAGTTATGGAGGTTGCAAAAACGAGCTAATTTTGCGGTCACTCTTTACAGCAAAATTAATAAATACCATGTTTTTTTGTGGGCAGAACACACATGCTACAGGAGTAAGGCGTGTACGAAAAAAGCGATCTCGCTGTAAGTTGTACTCGGTTGGAAACACAGTCCTGGGCAAATCTGTCCAAAGAAATGAGGTTTTTCATATAAAAGACTGTTTGAAAAGGGTTTTGTGAAGAGTGACAAACCGAACTTTATACGGATGTGGAGTACTAGAGCGACGTATATTCCAAGTATGCACCACTTTGAGGAGAATTAAGTGGACTACATCCATCGAACACTCGCCATCAAAATACTTGTAGAATAGATGCAAGTCGCCAACCGTTCTTCAATGTTACAAGGAAGCAAGATTGCTGGTCAGTTCTGGATTTCCAATCAGGCGAACAGCTCTCTTCTAGATAGAAATCAACAAATGCAGTGTATGTTTGGCAGCTGAACCCCAAACATGGAAGAGTCGTCGATCGAATTTGAGCTTTATATAGAATTAACAGCTGTTGTGAGGTGTAAAGCTTTCTAGTTCGAGATAATATTCCCAGCTTTGGAGAAGCTCTCTTTGCTATGCTTGCAACATGTTTATGCCAAGACATATTTGCTCCCAGCAAATTGAGTAACGGTACTAGAGGGATGGAGTGCCCCGACATAACTATGTTGGGTTCAGCAACGTTAACTCTTTTAGAGTTTAATTCTAGTTGGTTACTGTCACCCCACAATAGAATATTGGAACTTATTTATGATTTAACTTATATTCAATACTATTTGGCAGTTAAGAAATCAAATAACAAAGTACCTGTGAAAATAAACTTAATGTTTCCTAACTCCAAAATAAAGACTGATAGAAATGTAATTTAATAAACATTGGAGAGAAAATTAATATATTTTCCAAATGAGCTAGCAGCTAAGCAGAGTTATTCTTGACATAATAATTTTGACATAAACAGTAAGATTCATGAACATCCCACTTTATAAATGATATCTGTCTCTTTATCTTAACCATTCTGTTACCATACGAGGTTCATTTTATTCTTTCTATAGATTTTTCTTGTACCATGTATTATGTATATATCTAATGAGGTATAATGACCTAAATAGTATAATTTCTAAGAGTCTGAATATATCTTTAGGTTAGTTCCATATTTTCATTTCTCTATATGAACAGTACAAAATGTCTGGTTTTAAGCAAGATAATGGAAAGGTTAATAATAGTCTAGAGGAAAGATTAACAAGAAACTGTAAATATCGTCCTATACTTCAATACAATTTTTTTACTAATATTAGCGTATGCACTATCCACGCTTCATTTACTCTAATTTGTTCAATTTTCAATGTAAACAACACCATTACTTATTTTATGAAACAAAGGCTGATTCAAATGTTATCAAGTAGCTGTACTTTTGGTGTTCATTACATTAAAAAATAATAATTTACCTTGTTCTACAAAACCCGTGGTAACAAAACGCTTTCCCGTCGTCACATTCTTCAGTATCTTGTTTATAAATATCTTCAGGACAATATTCTGATTGCCCAGTACAATATTCAGGCAGATCGCATTCATAATCGGCTGATCGGCAAAGTGTTCCAGCATTTTTCGGTTTGCAAGTCTGAAAAGGCCATAAAAAAATAGGTGAGTAATTAGGTACTATATTTTATTACTTGGTAATTTTAAGATTAAGCAAATAACTCTTAAAAGAATGTAATAAACTTTAACACAAACTCAAATGATCGGTCACTGAGAATCCAAACTTAGAAAACTAACAGTCAAAGCAGATTTGGCAATAGTTCACTTTTTAGGTTTGTTGGCTGATCGAAGTAGAATCGAGTTTAGGATAGTTGTTATATATTTTTCTTCATTAAACTAGTCCTGTAGTTTGGTTAGCAATTATACGTATCTTGTGTATTATCGTCCATAAAAATTTGTCTTATCAGCTTATTTGTCTGGCCTATTTATGGCTTATCTTCACCTCAAACCTAAATTTGTATCAGAAAGAAATAAAATAATATTTATTACTATTGTATTGGATACAATCAATACAAATATTCTTAAACCTGGAAAGCTTTTTTTCCGTTTTAGGTAAGAACTGTTCTCTAGTAAAAGAAATTTTAAATCTTGATTGATTCTGAGACAAAAATAACATAATGGTTTATCCTACACATTCTGTATAGGATTGTTAAGAATGACAATAGTACTATATCACTCATCAAAGCAAAGTAAGTTTTTAAATTAATTTCATAAACTCTATGTGTGTGTTATATGACTATTAGCTGTAGTAATATCGCACTGTCTTACATTACATATTTATGTAACGGATAGTTTTCTGTTGGCAAAGAAAAAGTTGAAATCCTTTTAGAACGAATAGTGATCCGTTATTATATTACACACCATATGAATAATAATTTTAATAACTATATTATTCTATATCACCTATTATACCACACATTCCGTCCATTGCGTCGATCAGAACACTTCTGACGTAAAGCCCAAATGAGTCAGAATCCCCCAAGGCTCCGTCCTCTCGCTCCACTTATTCAACAACTTTACCACTGACATACCCAAAACGGACCAAACCGCCCTCCTCATGTACACTGATAACACCGCCATCACAGCCACCACCAACTCCACCAGGATCACCATCAGCCGCCACTAATGCCACTTCAGTTGACTGGTCCTCTGGTTTGAACATTGGAGAATAAGGATCAGCCCAGCCAAGGTCCAAGCTATCATGTTCACCAAAGCATCTAGCAGCATGCTGACAAGTCTCACCCTCCAAGGCACCAGACTCCCATGGCTCAACAGCATCAAGTGCCTGGGCCTCTACTACGACAAGCGGCTAGCGTGGAAGGACCCGGTAGCTCCACCAAAAAAGCCAACCAACCCCTCGGCTCTCCTCTAAACAGGACTAGTAAATTGCCAACAAGCAAGAAGTTGATAATTTACAAAATGATCATCAGAGCCGGCCTGACTTATTCCAGCCCGGCCTGGTGTCAAATGTCAAGAATCCATAGATCCATCCGCTAGACAAGACTCTTTGCATCATCGCCAAAGTCCTTTAGTTCGTAAGTAACACTCAGCTTTACTGAGACCTCCAAATGCTCACAATCCGGGAATTCATAAGCAACGCTCAGCTCAAATTCCTAAATAAAGCTACTCACCACCCCAAACCCACAGTCAAGTCAGGAATGCATATGGCCCCCCATCCACAACTATCCCAAACACTCGGACCCCCTACCCCAGAATTAGATTAAGTTAGTCTTAAATTAATTTTATTAAGTGTAATTTTAAGTTTTATACTCATGAAATATCTTAGGTTCAAATATCTTAAGTTCTCCCAATAAATTTATATAAATCCTTATCTACGTTAAGTTAATTAGGTTCTTGACATGTATATATCTTAAGACATAATATGTATTCTCACTATTATGTATAATAGTCGGGTTAGATCCTACCTAATAAGCCAATGAAAGATTTCAGATTCTATAAATGAGTCAAAATTGCCATTTGGTGACCAAATTTTTGAAATTTAAAAAAAAAAGTTTTTGTAACACACTTTGTATATAATTTCTCAGGGTTAACTGTAACCTATAATCTGGCCTTGGAGGTGCCTAACTTTTTTATAAAATTGCGTCATAATCCGTTTAGCTACTTTTGTATGACGGCGTAAACATAATATTATAAAAATGGTTATTTTGATGCACGGACATATGTTAAATACCGCTTAGCGTTCTGAAAATTTTGGGATGTGATAAAGCTTCAAAAAGGAAAATATAATAAACCGTTTTCGAGATACGATCTCGAAAAGTTTTAGTCGGTCGAAAAATTACCTACATTCTCACATTAACAATGTGCGACTATCAGAAACAGAAGTACGTCTTTAGGTTAAAGTAATCAATTGATTTTACAAAAATATGATTTTCTTAAAATTATTTTATAATCATTCGCACATTTTACGTTTTAAAAATAATTGTGAAACATTTGCAAACAAATGTGGTAACATTTGTTTAACAAATAATACGATTTTCCACACACACAAAAATTCAACTCATTAAAACTAATCAATCATATCTCGAAATTTGTCTTATTTATACGCTTTTTTTTCTCCAATTCTGATCATCTATCATATTTGAAAGACTTCGGGGCGCAAAACAAGATACAGCGCATAAACTAAATTCGTTTTTACCCTTTTCTGTAAACTCTGTAAAATGCCTGTTAAGACAATACAGTTTAAGGAGGACGACGTAGATTAAATCGTAATTCGAGTAATTTTATTTGTAGATAAACATTATAAATCAAATTTCTTTATTATATGGACATACCATTAAATCACAACACTCTCCAGTGGCACAACTAGCATTACTATACAACATACATGTCGACGCATTACAGCAAGTATTATCACAGTGTTCTGGCAATCCACAATCGCACTGTTCACCAGGTTCCACAAATCCATTACCGCATACAGGACTGTCAAAAAGTGACTCCGGCTTGTTCTTGAGGCAATAATCCATTCCATGTGTAAACGCCAGAAGTAAATAATTTAAGCTACAGGAGGACCAGTGGGTGGGAGCTACGGTTGAGCTGCTGGGCGCCATTATACAACGTTCATCGGGGCACTTGCATTCAGTTGTGTCGTGTTCCATACCTAAATATTTTTAAGATCAGTATAAGGTCAATATACACTATAATATTTACAATAATTGCTTTAAGGGGTTACATACGCCTCAAAAATTCAATTTTTTTTTTACGGATTTTTATTATCTATACTTCTAAGAATTATTCAAAAAAAAAATTTAAGAAAATTTCATTTCATTACAAAGTTATAGTATTAAACTAGCCGTGCCCGCGGCTCCGCTCGCGGGGAGTTGATTCATTATTATCGCCACTGCTTATTCCTTATGTTACCTAACGTAATAAAATATATCCTATAACCTGACCAGAGAACCTATGTATGATTTAAAAAAAAAACACGTAAATCAGATAAGTTGTTCTCGAATGATAAACGCAGTAACGGACAGACAGAGAGACGTTGCGCTTTATATGTATTATATATATTATTATTATTATTACATAACCTGGCCAAAGAACATATGTATGAATTAAAAAAAAAAAACAAGTAAATCGGATAAGTAGTTCTCGCGTCTAAGCCCACTAACGGACCGAGAGACAGACGGACAGAGACGTTGCATTTTATATATATTATATTCTTTGCTACATAATACTGTTCCATATTTAACAGTTTAAGCAGCGTACTGCAAGAGAGCGCGCTAGCGGCAAACTTTTTTCCGACTTGATTCACTATTATCATCACTACTTATTTCTTATGTTACCTAAAGTAATAAAATATATATCTATAACCTGGTCAGAGAACATATGTATGAATTTAAAAAAATCACGTAAATCGGATAAGTAGTTCTCGAGGGATAAGTGCACTAATGGACAGACAGACAGACAGACAGACGTTGCATTTTATATATATTATAGATTACAGATATTCTCTGCTACATAATATTGTTCTATATTTAATGGTCTAGGCTGTGTATTGCAAGAGAACGTGCTAGCGGCAAACTTTTTTTCGACTTGATTCACTATTATCGTCACTGCTTATTCCTTATGTTACCTAACGTAATAAAATATAGCCTATAACCTGGCCAGAGAACATATGTATGTTTTAAAAAAAAAAGCACGTAAATGGGATAAGTAGTTCTCCAGTGATAAGCGCACTAACGGAGAGACATACAGACAGACAGAGACGTTGCATTTTATATATATTATAAATGTGACCTGAAGTTGGATTGGGATCACTAGCTGTCTCAATGCGTGCCTTTCGGCAGCTGCGTTTCGGATTTTTTTTGTCAACCGGTTTCTTTTGAAAATAAAGTTGTTAGAATTTTATTTCCATTAGTGGAGTTTATAATTCTAACATTAGTTGACTGTCATCTTTCGAAGTGTACAAGTGTTTTTTTGTTCCATTGATCTCAAAGGAAAAAGAGATCAACGACATATTCGTCCAAAGAAGAAGCAAGGCAGTAATGGCGTCCGAGACTCAATTTACATGTACAGCCGCGAGAAAATTACGGGGACAATCGGTGGATCTTTTTTTCGTATTGTATTATTCATTTTTTGGCAATCGCTCGGTGTCTTGTTTGCAGAGAATGTGGTGGTGATGTAAAATTTAAAAAAAAAAAAAAACGTAAACGGTTTAAACTTGTTGTATTTTGTACAAAGTATAATGAAGATATGAAATAAAAAGAAGATATGCATTTAGTATGCGCCTCCTCGACAAAGGATTGAAGACCATGTAACTTTTTTGTGGTCTTATAGACCTACCAACTTGTATCATCAAAAGAACTTATGATATGATTATGTGTAATGTCGGAGAACCCAGGAAAACGGTTGCTGCAGCATCAATGAAGTTTGCTGCTACAAACGAACAATTAGAAGTTGCAAAAGAAAAAAAATTAGAATTATTTTAAACGGAAAAATAATAATTGCAATGTTATTAGAGGTCTGTTTTCTCAGAATATTTCTAGTTGGTAAAAGAGTTGCCCAAATTCTTTAGCGATTTTATCAAAATCATTTGCAAGTAAGCGTTTTAAAAAGACAAAAAATGTTTTGATTTGACGGAAAAATATAGCTTCTTCATAAAAAAAAACTAAATTTAGAAAAGAATTTCTCTGTTATGTCAAATAGGAAAACAATAAAACGAATGATCCATTTAAAAGTGAAAAATTCCGTTCAATAACATGGGTAACGACTGAAAATAAACATCAAAAGTTATATAATTTTATAAACGGACTAAAAACTGTTATTGAATGGTGTAACCATATATAGGGGTGACATTTAAAAAAATCGTAGCTGGAATTGGAATTTGTCAGATTTGACAAGCGACAATTTTTTTGTTATCATATCTGGTTCCACACAAAAAAAAAAGTTTATTGGTAAAATAACACAGGCCAACGATAAAAAAAACTTTTTTAATAATTTTACCTGATTCCTATGTTTTTTGGTGTGCCGAGTCCGAAAATAATTGTAAAAAAGTCGTATCATCCCCCAATTTTTCGCATTTTAATATTCAAAATGTGAAAAGTTTATTTTTTTTTCATTCAAAGGTTATTAGGTTGGCAGTAAAATCAAATGTTATTAGGTTGGCAGTTTCGATAAATGTCACAGCTGTTTGTTTTCTTCCAGTTAAATAACCTCGCATTGCAGTGTTTAACCCATGTGCTTTAATTCACACTCAAAGTATGGCTAATCGTGGTTGTAAAAACTCTCCCAACATTTTTTGTTATATATGTGGCGAGTTTGTACTTAAAAAACATCAAAGAAACATTACTGACTTCGTAAAAAAGTATACTTTGCATATTTTGGTGTAGAAATCGGTAATCAAGAAAAATGTTGGGCTCCTCACAAAGTATGTTACGTTTATGTCGAGGATCTTAGGAAATGGTATAAGAAAGAAAAGAAAGCTTTTAGATTTGCAGTACCCATGGTATGGAGAGAGCAAGAAAATCATTTGAATGATTGTTATTTTTGCAACGTAGATGTTTCTGGATATAACTCCAAAAATAAGAAAATAATTGTCTAACCTAACTTTACTTCAGCTAATTGGCCGGTAGGACATGGACCGGGACTTTCTGTCCCTGAGCTACCTCAGTCTATTGATGACGTTTTACAGTCCAGTCCCAAATTTAATGAAAGTGGACCGGATGATGATGAGTTTCAATGTCCTCTAGAAAATTTAAAACCACAGTTGTTTGCACAAGCTGAATTAAATGATTTAGTGAGAGATTTGAGTTTGACCAAGGAAAAAGTAGAATTGCTTGGTTCTAGGCTGAAAGAAAAACATTTATTGGAATCTGGAACATCTATTTACCATTATAGAACAAGAGATCAACAGTTAGCTCAGTTTTTCAAGCAGGAAGAGGATTTGGTTTAGTGCCATGATCCCTATTTTGAAATTTAATCGATGTCATATTGTGAGAGAACTGTGGGTGATACAAAAAAACTGATAACAGATACGGTTTCAGCACTCAAAAATACATAAACACTTAGATGTATTGGTTTAAAAAGTTTTTACAATTTTTTTTTTGTTGGCCTGTGTAATTTATTTGATGTGCCAAATAGGAAAAGGGTAAATCGCGTGAGTCACTTAAAAGTTAAAATATGGTTTAACACAATGAATGCCCTGTATATCGGTAACGACTGAAAAATCTGCCAAAACCAAGTGATAAACTGTGTGTTATCATATTTAGCTTCTATATGAAAAACTAAACTTAGTACTGAAAGGATTTCTTTGGTATGTTCCAATAGGAAAATTGTAAATAAGGTGAGACACCTAAAAAAAATTCCTCTACTTAATTATTCATAAAAAAAATACATTCCACTCTCATTAGGGGAAAGGGTCCTTAATTTTGATCTCCTATCCCGCAAAGCGACCCAGATTCGACGAAATAGCCTTTTAATGTATTTAAAAAAAATACCAAGAATACACTGATTGTTTAAATTAGCTGACTGCATCAAATGTTAATAACTCGGTTAAATGTATAGTGCTGACATACTTATAAAATTTAAAAGATTCTTTTGGCTCACCGGCGTTTACGATATTATTTCAAGTCTAACATAATGAGATCCATATTTTTGCTACTAGACTAGAAAATAAATAATAGCATATGGCAGTAGCTATCCCACTTTTCATAGTATAAGGTAACAATAGCCCTCTGCAACTGATGTCGTAGTCCCGCAGACAACGCAACTTAAAAAATTATGTCCTGCGTTTACGTACGTAACGCCGAGACGCGAATCAAGAAGTACCTTCTTGATTCGCGTCTGGGCGTCGGTTAGTGAGACATCAATTGCTTCGTATTGTACCAGAGATTGCCAAGAGAATTGTACATGACCATCAGCTGAGTTATGGGAAAACATCTGCCTCCTCCACCTCCGAAAATCCGCTCTGCGGCAACAAGTGAAAGTAAACTGTGCCACATTTGTCCTACTGGATTAAAGCGATACACAAAATGCGAATGCGAATGCTCAACTGTACCAAGCCCCATTGCTTGCAATGTTCCAAGCCCCACTGCGAAAATTGCCAAGAAAAACTTTAATATTTTGAGGCTTTGTAACTTTTGAGCTTAGCATATTGCCCAAATTTAAAATATATGTTAAGTAATAAGTGTTAATTTAATTTAAAACCAAAAATTCTTAAAGGTTATCTTACGTTTATGTTTTTTCCATACTTAAAAAATTCCTTTAATTTTTGATGTTCAAAATGTCCAAAAAGTTTAATAAAGAGTATAATTTTGTATAATTGGCTTTTATTTCAAATCTTTAAATACGTTGTTTATTTTGTACGAGTATTCCTACGTATCAAATAAACACAATAGGTATTTAGTAAACAATTCCCAAAAATATTCAACTTCAAAAAAGTGTCCACTAGTCTACCATGTCAACTGAATTGTTAAAATTACCGCACGTCAGTCGCAGAGGGTTAAGATAGAGTTGCAATTTAGTCCACCGTTTTCTACCTATTCTGACCATTATTACCCTACCCTAATTAACCACCACTATTTTAAATGGATGGTTAATTTGCAAGGAGATGATTTCATAAAGGAGGTGGTTTTTTTTTAGTGTTCCGTACGGAACACTTATAAGATCACTTCGATGTCTGTCACACCCGGTTTTCTACGAAACTATTTGACATAGAAAGTTGAAATTTGGCACTAATATAGGAATTGATGGCCTTATCAGAGCCGGGTAGTTTTGAAAGTTAAATTTTGACTTAAGGGGTTAGTAGTAGTAGTTTTTTTTGGGGGAGGGGGGTGAAATCGGAAGTGAAAAAAATTTGTTTTTACCT
This sequence comes from Pachyrhynchus sulphureomaculatus, assembly GCA_019049505.1. Classification (NCBI taxonomy): domain Eukaryota; kingdom Metazoa; phylum Arthropoda; class Insecta; order Coleoptera; family Curculionidae; genus Pachyrhynchus; species Pachyrhynchus sulphureomaculatus. Next base: position 166,498,912 of record CM032456.1, on the reverse strand, counting down.
GGTCATCGAGTGGGATGTCAAATGAAAGCTTGCAAAAAGACGAGTTCAAAAATATATATAATGTAATACTTGCGCACAATTCTCTTTGTATTATTTTTAAAAAAGTGCGAAAAATCGCTGTTCTTCCACCTTATCTCGATAAGTACTGATTAAAAAATTTTGAAAAAATTCTAGAATATTCTCTACAGGGTGTAGATTGAAGAAAAATTATCACGAGTGCATTACGTTTAATAATTTATCTGGTATATAAAAAAACAAAAAAAATTTTAAGGTCATTAGTTTTCAGTAAGGATCGGAAAAAAACTTTGTTGAAAACTCTTTTGGGGTATATTTTGTGAAGTCACCGATCATTTTATACCTCTGTAACAAAAATTTTTATTTCAATCAACGTACGGAACACTAATTGCGCAAGTCCAACTTGCACTTGACCGGTTATTTATATGTATAAAACATTGTTAGTTTCAAAACAAAAAACAAATAACACAGAAACAAAAATAAGGTGTAGTGCTTTTGCACCAACAGCTAAAATATTAGCCAATTAATTTGTTTATAATAAAGAAATGAAATTCTTACAATTGTTACCCTTTAATCTTAACTAGGTCTCAAGTAAAAATCAATATTTTTATTCTCGCAACAAAAAAAATCATAATAGTTCGTTATAATTTTCAATACAAACATGTTTATTATGTCGTACAATTTTATCACAAATAGGATTTAGGTATAAAATATATATTTTAAGATAAGAAGAGTATTAAGTATGCCCCAAAAAAATTCATTCCATAACAGGTTCGCTTTAATAATTGCATCATTTTAAGTTTTATGAAAGATATTAGAATAATTGATATTTTGGTAAATCAATGAATATATGTAGTTTGGATTTATTCACATTTTGTCTTATTACTACCTTTGCTAAATTGTTTTCGTGAAGAAATCGAACTCGAACTAGATTTTTGCATTTCTTTCCGTTTCAGGATGCCTAATTAACGAAAAATATAGAAGTGAGATAACTATTTCAAATTTGGTACACATACGATTTCACGGAGGGATGGAACCAATAGTTTTTGAACGATGCCGCTTAATCAGTATTTGCAGTTTGTGGGGAGGGCCTTATAAGTTCTTTTCAGGATTCTTAAAGGTCAATCTAACAATTAACCTATGTTTCATTCTTTTTCATCTTAACAGAAATAGTATACTACTGTTATCAAAAAATAGTAAGACTTTTGAAATAAAACGCAAACGGGTTATTTATTTTTCCAAATTTATTTCGTCCTCTTCAAAGTAATCCTCCTTGGATACAATGCATTTATGCCAACGTTTTTTCCAGTCTTCGAAACAGTTGTTGAATTCGATTTCGGGAAGGGCCTTTAAAGCCTTCTTCGATTCGGTTTTAAACTCCTCAATTGACTCAAAACGATGTCCTCGAAGCGGTTTTTTGAGTTTAGGAAATAGCCAGAAGTCGGACGGAGGCGAATAGGGCGATTGCGGAATGATGAGTTGAATTTTTGATGAAAAAGTCGCGAAAAAAAAACCAATGCCGTGTGAGAAAGCGCATTATCGTGATGAAAAAACCAAGAGTTATCGGCCCATAATTCCGGCCTCGTGAGACAAATTCGAACGTTTGGGAAGCTGAAAAACCATTTTTAGAACAAAATTTAATGCAACTTCTTTGCTGAATTTTTTCACTCATGTTAAAAATCGAAAACCGCACTTTTGTTGTTGAACGAATGCAAGCGAATCATATTAACTACTGACGCTATGGTCTTAAAATTTGACACAGATGGCAGTTAAGGTCCTACTAACCTAACGGAAAAAATTAATCCGATTTGGAAATGCCCGGGCGATTTAAAAGTCTTACTATTTTTTTATCACAGTAGTATTAAGGGATGTTATTATTGACTTTAGAATAAGTGCAAAACTATTATTATGTTTTAAATTATTTTACCATTACTACTTTGACGAAAAACTAACCGAAAGGCTAATATGTAAGAATGAGTCGAGTATTGAAAAAAGGTGATTTTTCTAGTTTTGAAGTTATTATCTATCGATATTGATAGATTTATATATTTTTTTAAAATTTATTGAGTAGAGGATATATTCAAAAGTATTACAGATTGTAACAAAGATCTTTGGCTAGATAAAAAATACATATTTTTATGATAAGAGTGAATAGGCCCGTGGCACTCTTCTCGATTAGCTGATGTTTAAGCATTAAAAATAATTAAACAAACAATCTCGTTGTTATCAGCGCAGCGACAGATGGAAAAATTCGCAGAGTTTGTGTTTAATAAATCGCCATTATCAGCACTAATGTTTACTGAAAATATTAATTAATTGCAATCATTTAATATTATCTATATAATATTAAATAGAAAAAAACAAATCCCATATTATTAACCTCTCTCCATCTCTCTCTCTCTCTCAATCCTTTCACCTCAACAGGAGTATCGGTGATACTATGCAGTTGCTGCCTCAACAGTCATTCTCCAGATATCTCGATCCTGCGCAACCTGACTTAACTCGTGCATACCCATACCAAGAAGAGATTTTACTTGGTCGGATCGTCTTGTTGGAAACCGCCCCCTTGATCTTTTATCATCTACCTTCCCCGTTACTACAAGCCTTTCCATGGCATCCACTTTCCTCATAACGTGACCAAAATATTTCAGGTACTGCCTATTAATTATATTTGAAAGTCCGTCATTTATACTGAGCTCTTCAAGAATAGATACAATAGAACGGTGTTCGGTATATGATACTATGAGAATTTTTCGATATGCCCACATGTCAAACGCGTAAGTTACTAAGGAGAATATAAGGCTGACTAACAATCTTAACTTTGTATTGTTTGTGACAGCTGGATCTTTCCAGGCTTTAATGAGTTTGATCGCTGAGTTTCTAGCCATAGCCAAACGTCTTCTTACTTCCGCTTCCCAACCACCATTGTTCGTTATGAGGGATCTCAAATACTTGAAATAGTCTATAACAGTGAAACCAGCAATTTCATTTATGTGTGACAGATCTTCATTACGACTAACAATCATTACTTTGGTTTTCGCTCTATTAATTCTCAATCCATAGTTTTTGCTAGTTGCAAGTATAACAGTATCGTCCGCAAATCTAAGGTTTAGCTTTTTTCTAACGATTGTCACCCACCATTCCAGCTATCCAAAACAGGTCTCATTATACACTACCGTCAGAAAGTATTTGCCCACCTAGAAATTTCAATGTAACTGCCAAAATTTAATACCTAATTAAACCCTTTTATTATATTAGGTAAATTTAATTATTCTTAACAAATGTCCATCATAAAATTGTTTAGATAAGCCTTTTTGGTGAAATCACAAATTAAAAACCAATTAGAACAAATTTCCGAGTTTTGATTGATAATCGTTTTGAGGCGATTTCTGAAAATTCCAGTTGAAGTAAGAACTCATTTCAAGTTTCTAGGGATTAGGGCAATTCCTAGTGATATTTTATGATAAAAACTATGCTATAAATACCATTGCCCTTTTGGAAATTAACCATTCGCAAACAGTACTTTGTCATTGATACAGGCTCAATTGTTTTGTGAAAATGACAAAAACGAAAGAAGTTTCCGTTGAAAATCGGGCTCTGATATTTCCGAGACATCAAAATGGCCACTCGAGTCGACAAATCGCGAGTGATATGCAGATGCTAAGGAGAACGGCAGACGACATCGTAAAAAAATTTCTGTGGGACATTCACAACCAAAAACCTTCAGGAAGGTCTCGAAACGACTCTTGCTGAAAACAGAGCCATAACAATGTCCAGCAGACGTAATCGCCGCCTAATCGCACCAGAAATCACGGCTCAAGTAAACCTGGAGCGGTCTATCCCCATCAGCGTGACAACCGTGAAGAACAGGTTAGCAGAAGGTGGACTACACGGGAGAGATGCAGTGAGGAAACCACTTCTTAGGCAAGTGAATAAACGTAAACGATTAGAATGGGCCCGAGAACATGAAAATTGGACATCAGAACAATGGAATTCCGTCCTTTGGAGCGACGAATCTAAATTCGAAATTTTCTGTTCAAATCGACGAGTTTACGTGCGGCGGTCAGTTGGAAAGAGGATGTTGAAAGCCTGTCAGTTGCCTACAGTAAAACATGATGGAGGTTTAGTAATGGTTTGGGGTTGTTTTGGCAACGTTGGAAAAATCTTTAGGATAGAAGGAATCATGCGAAAAGAACAGTATCAAGAAAGGTTGTTAACTCAAATGCTTCCTTCTGGAAGAAATATTTTTCAGGGGAAATTTATTTTTCAGCATGACAACGACCCTAAACATTCTGCTAAACAAATTAGAGAACTTTTGGACCAATGGAAATCCGATGACGTCCTGGAAGTGATGACTTGGGCTCCACAATCACCCTACTTCAACCCCATCGAATTGCTGTGGGACCATTTGGAAAGGTGTGTTTGAAAACTCAATCCTACATCAGAAAATCACTTGTGGGAATTTTTACAAGCAGAATGGGTTAAAATAACCGAAGAAACTCTGAAGAAACTACTGTAAATGCCGAAACTCTGTAAAGCGGTAATTAAAAACAAAGAAGGTCACATAGATGAGAAAAATCCTGAAAAATCATGAATATTTTTCTGATTTTCTAGACTGTAAATAATGTGAAAATAAATAATAATTCATTAAAATTAAAAAAAAAGAAATATTATCTGGGTTTTTGTTGTCTTGAGACTGAAATAACGAGGTGGGCAAATACTTTCTAACGGTAGTGTATGTTCATTATATATGTTAAAAAGAAAGGGTGACAGAATACAGCCTTGTCTGACGCCGGTTTCTACGTTAAAGGGATCGGAAAAAGAATTATTCAGTTTAATTCTGCCATTTATGTTCTCATATAGGGATCGGATAAGGTTTACAAGATATATACGTGTTCCCATGCTGATTAGAAGCGACTAGAGTTTGTTCCATTGTATGCAGTCGAAAGCTTTAGAGTAGTCTATAAAACAGATATAGGTTGTTATCTGGAATTCCCTGACTACTTCTATTATCTGGCGTATTTTGAGACTTTGTTCTCTAGTCCCTCTTCCTGGAATGAAGCCTTTTTATTAGGTAGATATTTGCGGCAGTAGAAAACTTTGGAGTCTTTCATTTAGGATCCAGAGAAACGCCTTAGCAGCGTGTGATACCAGAGCGATTGTTCTACAGTTGCTGCAATTCCTCCTTATGCAAGGGTATAAATGGTGCAACTTCACACCAATTTTTCCAGTCTTCCATAGCACATTACACAGATGATGTAGCATAGTCACGGCGGTTTCTCCCATCATCTTTATTATTTCCGCAGTTATCTCGTCAGTACCTAACCTAAACATTTATAATACTTTGATGATTGATTGCTTCGAATGTAAAAATAAACATACATATAAACATAGTTTCACAATATAGTAAATTTTATTATAAAATATGAAGGATAATTCACATATGGAAATATTTATCAACTTATGACGAAATCATAAAGAATTGATAAATTAATAATCTGCAACTTTACAAATAAAACTTATTTATATTTTAAATTTATATTGTGGGTATAGTTTTAAAAAAATGTTTTAGTGAACTGTTGAATTCCGTTTTTAGCGATAATGTAATAGTAATGTACGACCGTTTTTGATACAAAGATGAGATACTTTTTACAGATTATTTAGAACACGATAAAACAGTAACTGGAGATTATTATTCTTAATTATTAACTAAACTCCGCCAAAGGAAAAGTACCTAAAAGAGGTGCTGTTTTTACAAGACAATACGCCTGCTCGCAAAACGCTGTTAGTTTGGCAAAAAATAAACGAATTAGGCTTTGAACTGATTGATCATATCCCATATTCCTCTGATTTAGTTCCCTTGTACTATTATTACCTACTTCGAAAATTGAAAACGTTTTAAAGAATACAAATTTTATTCAAATGAGGATGAAGATTTTTGTTTTTGAGATTTGCTTGTTCCTTCTATGCTAAACTAGAAACTTATCAATACAGCTTATTATCAATATTTTTTTCATTGAATAAGCTTAAAAGAGAAACATAATTCAACATTGTGTTTTCAAAATATTGTTTGGAATGTTTTAATTTTTAAAATAAACTATCCTGTGAACTATATCCATTCTTCCACGGGGTAGAGTTTTTCAATATAAATGTAAGACTATATAGATTGATGGATTTGCCCGTTAGGCTTATGTTTTAAAACACAAAAAATATTAATATAAAAATATTGAATAAAGGGCTATATCAACTCGCAAATAATGCAGAGATGGTTTGAATGTCATTTGGAAAAATATGAATAAAAAAATAATAATAGTGTCCAGAAAAATTGATCTGAAGATGAACATCGTCAAAACCATATTCATGACGAATGACGACTGTAATAAAGAAGCAGTACTGAACATTGAAAATGCGAAAATCACAAGAACTGATTCATATGTATATCTTGTATAAAAAATAGTAATATCCAAAGGAAACTTGAAAGCAGATTTATCAAGGAGAATATCATTGGCTTGGTCGGCGTTTGACAGATTCCGAAACATATTCTTTTCCAAAGTCCCAAATTCACTAAAAGCGAACACATTTAATCAATGCGTGTTGCCAGTATTTACATACGGAACGGAAACGTAGGCAAGAAATTATAAATCGCCTACGAGTAGCTCAACAAGCGGTGGAAAGGAGGATGTTGGGAATATTGTTGAGGCTGACTAATGAAGATTTTAGAGGAAGGTTCATGATAACTGATGTAGCTGGGAGGGTAAGCAGGTTGAAGTGGAGCTGGGCGGGTCGTATCGCAAGACTCTGTGATAATCGATGGACCCATAAAGTAAACAACGGCAGGCCCTAGAATGAGAAAAGAGGTAGAGGACGGCCGCAAATCCGTTGGTCTGACGATATCAAAAGACTAGTGGGATACAACTGGATAAACAAGGACCAAAACCGAAGAAGATGGATGTACTTAAAGGAGGCTTATATCCGAGGATGTACTGCATGGCTGATGATTATATATATATATATATACATATATATACATATATATATATATATATATATATATATATATATATATATATATATATATATACATATATATATACATATATATATATATATATATATATATATATATATATATATATATATATATATATACATATACATATATATATATATATATATATATATATATATATATATATATATATATATATATATATATATATATATATGTATATATATATGTATATATATATATATATATATATATATATATATATATATATATATATATATTTATTAGAGTGACCGGATCTCATAGAGGGGGAAAAAAATGTCCGAATCTTGTTCGTCTGGACCCCACAAAACGATTCCCCTTTCCAGATATTGAGATAGCCGAAATTTGAGCTCGATTAAACGACGTTAACCCGTGCCGCTCGTCGCTCAAAGTTTGAAAAAATCCAAATTTTTGGCCAAAAAGCTGACATATGGAGCCATAACTTCAGAACGGTAAATAATAGAAACACGCTTAATATCTCAAAAGAAAGCTAATGTTGTTCTTCAAAATTTATATTCTATACATCATTGTTGTTATTTTAAGTCAAACCGAGTTACAACAGCCTTTAGCCCCAAAAAACGTGACCTGGTACCACTAGGAGCATACTTCGTATATTTTGTTATTAAGTGATAAATTTTGCTTTTTTTGGTATATTTTTGAGTTTAAAGTAGAAATATAATAAAAAAACAAGTAATACTGATAAGTCTAATGACATTTTTTATTTTAAAATATAAAAATTAGGTATATAATAAATACAAAACAGACACAGAAAAGATACAGACGTAGTACCTACATGAGTTGATAATTTTACATAGTTATCTAATCTATTCTAGAGCTTTTGTTAAAGTAGTTTTTGAAACGTCAGGATATAATGCTCGGCATTTACTTACGACTTGCAGGACATATTGCTTTTGGTCTTCATCTTTTGTCGGAAGGTCGTTAAAGTCGGTTATTAATTTAACACCACGCTCAGCCATATCATTAACTACTTTTAATGTTTTGACAATTTTCAATCCTTCTTGGAAGTCATTATTTTGAGGCCAGGTGTTTGGATGTTGTCTTAGGAAATCTGTTTTTATATTAAATTGGTTAAAGAATGTAAACGTTTCTTTGGTAAGTAAATTTACCAATCCTCCATCAACTACCTCTTTTAAGTTTTCTTTCCTAACTTTTGGATTTACAACCCCAGCGTGCTGTGATGGTTCATCTGTGCTACTGAGCAATTTATTAGCCATTAACAACTTTTCATCGTCTGTAATGGTGGGATCAAAAAACGATAATCCCACCAACTTTGCATTCAAATACCACAAATGGTTCGAAAATTTGGTCAGAGCTATTTCTGCAATGTCGTTGTCACATTCTTTATAGTCTAACAGACTATGCAAAATACCTAAATCTTGCTTTGGTGCAAGATGAGCTTTTGGAGCATTGAAACAAGCTTTACAATAAATTTTAACTAGGAAAACAGAAATAGCACGCACAGAACTTTCTTCTTCTTTAGACATCTTAAATTGATGACGAAAAATGAACATTTTTAAGCAGTAAATAGCCTTTGCCATCCACCTAGCGTGATGAATGGCTCCTGGAGTTCTAAAACCCACAACATTGTCGTCTAGTGATCCAACAAATACGAGAACCAACTGCAATAGCTCCTTTTAGTCATCTCTGGGGTGGCTCTCAGTTAATTTGGTCTCGAATTCAGCAGTAACATTTGCAATTACTTCTGGAGTTAGCTGCTTTTGTATTAGATTGTCACTGATACCTGTGTCGTATTTTCCTTTGTCTATTTTGGGCCACGCAGTGAGGAATCTCTTGAAAATGTCTGGATGAGGTCCAGTGGTTGATCCCATTTTTGTGTCGAATACGCCTCTTAACAGAATTTTCAAGATATGGGACGGCAAGCTAGGTATAACAATTCTCTTCCTAACATTTGCTCCAATATGACGCATGCTCCTTTAAGTCTTCCCGTGTTGGATGCTGTAGTGTCGAAGCACATCGCCTTGACGGTGTTGAGAAGACCCCATTCATGTACGCATTCATATACGGCTACGGCTTGCTCCTCTCCAGAGCTGTTTGCTGTTACAGGAACTCCCAGCAGCTGTTCCTTTTCGCCATATGAAACAGCTATAGCTATTCGCTCACATTGTTCATTTTTTAAAAACACCCGGTAAAAGTTTACCGTCCCAATGGACAACCACGGGCTCTTTTTCAGGAATGTTTACTTTATCAAAAATTTTTTTATTATATTGTTCTCTGAACATTTGCCTTCTATCATGTAATAAAGTTTTCGAGACTTTGTACTCAAGAGGGTCAAGGTTTAGTGCTTCTAGAGTAGCTATTAAAATTCTCGTGGCATTTCTGTCGGATACCTTACATCGATCTAATAAAATGGACAATTTCATGTTTAAAATCTCTTTAACGCCCCTTGCAAATGAAACTTTTATCCTCTTGCTCTCAGATGGTCCTGGATCTTCTGCAGCTTCTTCAGGGATGTCCATTTTCTCCAAGCTCTCAAGTTCCTGGTAGATGCTGTCCTCTTCAGTGTCTTCTTCTCCTTCTTCGAACTTGTGTTCATCATCCGTCTCTAAGAAGCAACAAAAGAAAGAAAAAAAAAAGACTATAAAAACTTGTCGTTTTAGCAGAATAGTAATAATACATAGGTACTAAATTACCTACTTCTAATTATCAAAAAGTATTATTTAAAAAATATAAACTCAATCATAAACATGCCAAATCATGCTCTCATGTACAATTTTCTTTCAATTATAATGAACCTATTTACTTATTTGTTTATCTATTTTTTAGAATACTAATAATAAAAAAAAAACTCACCAATATCAAAAGTTGCTTCTTGGATTTGTCGGTTCATTTTTGCAAGTTCCTTTTGCACCTTGATTTCTTCAGCTCGAGACAACTTGAGATCCACTCCAGTCATGGAACCTGGGCGGCCCTTCTGCCTCTGTTTCACGAGAAACGTCTTATCTTCTTCCGATTTCATCAGAGCCAAGGCATCTTGTTGAGCAATATCAAAGAGATCATCCAACTTTTCAACAAACTGTTTAAATTTGTTCTTGGCCGTTTTCGATGTTTTCTTCCGGTCTTTTTGAAGAGTTCTCCACTCGGCGTGAAGTTTTTCCAGCTTAGTAATTGCATCTTGCTCATGTTTAGTCGGGATTCGAGCTTTCTCCCAAAAAATGAACACTTCTCGTATTGTAAGTTTTGCTGATTCTCTTACAGTTAATTTCACAGTACGTAAATTATAAAATAAAGCAGACAAAACTTGACGATTTGAGGGTAGTTTACAACCGGTGATCTGGTGAATGGGATAGCCCACAAGAAATATTTTATCCTTGGTCCGGCTTTGTACACCTGATGTGGATGCCATTTCAGAGGCCAATAGGTAAATAACAGTTAACTTGGAAAATGAAACAAAATATATTGCAAACTTTAATTTCAATAAAATGTTTTCAAATGTCTTTTAAAATAATACTATAATAGTTATAAAAACAATAACACACACACTTTTAAAATTAAAAAAAAAACGTTAAAATATCTTCACTAGTTAATTGTTCGATCTAACCAGCTCAAAGGCACTTTAGAAACTAAACTGAATAAATAAAAGGTCGGTTGTACGCTGAAGTAAAATCACCATCCCTAAAATAGAAATTAGATTCACCCTCCTTTTTACCTGTCAAACGGGTCTTTCTTTGGTAAATTAGTCAGGTAATCCCCATATAATAAAAAGATTAAATTTGAACAAAAGGCTCTTTATGTTTGAAAATTGAGTTCCAAAATACTTTTTAACAAAAAAATGTTAATCCGAGACACATTATGTAAAAACCCGTAAAATTCTTAGAAACACTCCCAAACTGGCTCCTACTGGTACCAGGTCACGTTTTTGGGGCTAAAGGCTGTTGTAACTCGGTTTGACTTAAAATAACAACAATTATGTATAGAATATAAATTTTGAAGAACAACATTAGCTTTCTTTTGAGATATTAAGCGTGTTTCTATTATTTACCGTTCTGGAGTTATGGCTCCATATGTCAGCTTTTTGGCCAAAAATTTAGATTTTTTCAAACTTTGAGCGACGAGCGGCACGGGTTAACGTCGTTTAATCGAGCTCAAATTTCGGCTATCTCAATATCTGGAAAGGGGAATCGTTTTGTGGGGTCCAGACGAACAAAATTCCGACATCGATTTTTTGCGGTTACCCTAATATATATATATATATATATATATATATATATATATATATATATATATATATATATATATACATATATATATATATAAAATAAATATATATATATATATATATATATATATATATATATATATATATATATATATATATATATATATATATATATATATATATATATATTATATATATATATATATATATATATATATATATATATATATATATATATATATATATATATATATATATATATATATATATATATATATATATATATATATATATATATATATATATATATATATATATATATATATATATATATATATATATATATATATATATATATGAACAAAAATTCTACTTAATAGAATTTCCTAAAATAAAAGTATTTAAAATACCTTTATCACTTAAGCAACAACATACTACATCTATCGTGTATTTGGCTTTTGAGTTATTAGCGTATTTTATTATTAAAAATATCAGTATGAAACAGATTATTTATTTGGTTGTCGCACTGTCTGGCAGTTCGATACTAATTATACAATTTTCTCTTTGTTAAATTCTCTTACATCACAATAACTAGAACAATAAATTATATGTCAACTTGTTACCACAACAAAAAGTTTCCTTATCATTAAATCTCACATTTCAGTGGCATTTCACCCCTTGGATATTCTTAATTTGATTTATTGCCAAACAAAAATATTACGAACTTACCAAAGTTGTGTCCCATTTCATGCGCTATAGTTGTGGCAACTAAACCAACTACAGGTGAATGATCAGTATTAACTCCTCCTGAATATTCGTAAGTACACATTGGTCCCTTTAAGGCTTTACCAACTACACCATGGTCAAAATTAAATTTTCTGAAATTAAAAAAAAAATGAAATTGTTACAAGCAACAGACTAGACACAAAAAATATATTTATTTGTGATAAGCAATATCTGTTATGTAAAATTTATTAGAAATAAATTCAAACTGCTCAACCAATTGAACTGATTTCACTGCTTTTTAGAGAACAGTGGGGCATATTTGAAAATAACAAATAAAAAGAGCTCCTTAAAAATAGTAATGATGATACGGTCTACAAATCCATAATAGCAAGATGAAAATTCTGATGGTCGACAGAGAAAACGATAAGTTCCTAAATGTACAACAGACTGATGAATATGAGGCTTCACATACTTGGGAGCTTCGATCAATAAAACCGGAAATTGTAAAAGTGAAATACGTCGAAGAATACAAATGGGTCGCACAGCTACAACTCAACTCACAAAGCTGTGAAAGACCAGGGACATCAGTGGTAACACGAAAATAAATTTAGTAGAAACATTTTTATTCTCCATCTGAAACTTGGACTATACGCACCGCTGATCGACGCAGTATAGACGCGTTTGAAATGTGGTGCTGGCGCAGGATGCTGAGGATTCCGTGGACAGCTCGGTGAGCAAATGATTCAGGGGTTAATGAAATGAAATCAAAACAGAGACTTTCTGTCACAGTCTATGCAAGCATCCTAAAGTATTTTGGTCACATTGCACATGCTGATAATATAGAGAAACTTGTGGTGCAAAGCAAACGGAATGGAAGGAGGCGACGCTGAATGAATATGACTGAGATGCTATTGGATACCAACATGGAGCAAGCTACAAGACAAGCAGCAAACAGAGAACGTTGGCGTGCCATTATCAACAGCATGGCCAATAAACTGGATAGCCAGACATAACCACGATATGTCTGACAAGACATTTAGACTAGAGGAGGAGGATGATTTCAGGTCGTCAACTGTAAATTGAATTTAAGATTAATTAATTTATTTACCATTTTTGAAGCCAAAAATGTAATGTGTTATAAATAGAATAGTTTTTAGAGACCTTAATCTAATAAAAAGAATACAATTTTAGTGGATCAGTCGACGAACAATTGACAGTAACCGTTTCTACTGTGTTAAAAATACGGGAGATTAAAAATACCTACATTTCGATCTACTGGATCTTATCAGCTACGTTTTGGCCAGGCAATATCGAACATGCTGCAATAATGACACGGTAAGACTAAAATTCTAAGATGTTGTATGAGACCAGCTAACACAAACCGAGCTATCTCTTGACAGTAACAGCAACAACCATGAAACAAGGATCAAACTTCTAACATAGTAGGAAATTATACCGACCAAGCTAAAATAGACTCCTTGTCATCAGATGATAAGTGGCATAAACGTTAATACGAATACTTATTTATTTATTTATTTATTAATCAAATACTTTGATGTACCGTTAAGTGTCAAGGAATATGAATATTACGAGATAAAGTAACACAACGAGAGCACGACCTCGTAAATATAGAGAGCGATCTTAGCATTTCACCTCTATCATTGTGGTTTAACGAATTCCAAAAAGATCGTATTTACAATATCAAATTAACAAAAAAGTGATTCAGCGGATGACGATGGTCGTTACCTTTCCTAATCTTTTAAAACTTCTGGAGAGCCAAATAAAACTTGTGGAGAGCCAAATAAAACTTGGAGGTATAATTTTCTACTGTATTAAAAATTTGTTTGCTGTTTTAGAGTTGTTTCTGTTGCTGCCACGGGATTCAGCAATTGGCTAACGTCATACGACATCTTAGAATATAAGGATTCAGTGTTGCAGTGTAATCACTGTAGAACTGAACTAGACTGACACTGGGCTTAGGGTATACGCCTAGGTGAGATCCATCATTTTTGGCCCCCGTAGACTGTAATATAACACGTAGGCTAGTTTTTGGTCTAGCTACTTAAAACTAATTTTTTTTTTGCAAAATTCGACTTTATTCATCAAAATAGTCTCTCAAAAGAGATACAATCAGTTCAACGCTTTTCTAACGTTTCTATACCTTTCTTGTAGAAGGATTTGTCTTTGTCTACAAAATAGGTCTCAGTTTCGGTGATAACTTCTTCATTTGTGCCAAATCTCTTTCCTGCAAGAATTTTTTGAGGTCTGCGAATAGATAATGGTCGCTGGGGGCCAAATCTGGAGATTACGGTGGATGAGGGAGCAATTCGAACTTCAATTCATGACTTGTGACACGGTGTATTGTCTTGATGAAAGAGCACTTTATCCTTGTTCATTTGGGACCGTTTCTTTGCGATTTCTTCTTTCGAACGCACCAATAACTTTATATAATATTCGCTATTGATGATTTTTCCCTTCTCAGCACAGCAGATAAAAATTATTCAATGCTTATCCTAAAATACAGAGGCCAAAACCTTCGCAGCCGACTGTTGTGTCTTTGGTCGCTTTGGACGGCTTTCACCGACTGCTGTCCACTCAGTTAATTGCCGATTTGATTCGGATCGGTAATAGTGTCACATACCGCATGAAAAAATCCTTTTTATTGGGCTTAAACAGGCTCAAACAGTGCTCAGAATCATCAACACGTTGTTGTTTTTGGTCCACTGTGAGCAACGTGGTACCCATTTCCAACAGAGCTTTCTCATGCCCAAATGTTCATGCGAAATATGACCAACACGTTCTTTTAATATCTTTAGGGTGTCGGCTATCTCACGCAATTTCACTTTACGGTCATCCAAAACAATTTTGTGGTTTTTTTATGTTTTCCGGTGTAAACACCTCATTTGGGAGTCCAGAGCGTTCAGCATCATTTGTACGACCGTGTTTAAATTCAGCATACAAGTAAATGACGAATAATTTTCCAGGGTCAAAGTCCCCGTAATACTTATCAAGTCATTGCTGTGCTTGAACGGTATTTTTCCCATCAAAAAATAGTGTTTAATCAACACACGAAATTAGATTTTTTTCAATTTTTGAAAATATCAAAGTAGCGTCACTAAAACCACTGTAACTTTTAAACTAATCGTCGAAATGTTATGAAATTTTGACACGTATGTAAGTATGTGTAAGGTTGGTATTCCTAAAAATCATATGGATTTTTTTCGAAAAGGGCGATATCCATGTGTTAGACCAAAAGCTTTTCAGCCTACGTGTTAGTAAAGAGGGTTACTGACAATTGCTGTCCGGTAAATTACTAAGTTAACCTTTCTTTAATAATGTATTATGTCGGTGCGAATAAAATTCTACAACTGTATATAGCTTCATTAAAGTTAACCGTAGTTCCGAATAAACAAATGTCTTATATGATAAAATATGCACCAATATATTCATACACAATTTTATGTTAATATCTTAATATGTAAGAGTTTGATAACATTAGTGACCACCTGGTATACGGAAAAAAAAACGTAAACCAAAGTTGATGTAACAGTTAGACTAAATAATGTGAAAAATATAACTGCCAAGCGAACAAAAGGTAACAAATAATATACTCATTATAATTAGTACAATTATTATATAAACATATGTTTCACGGGAATACCTGTGTCAGTGACTCACACACATACAATGTTATTATGTGAGGTGTAGGAAATTAATATTGAGGGTCAAGGTTATAAGCTTTACACGTATTACAAATTTATATGTAAGGAAAATTATTTTTCGGGCAATTTCATGATTCAGAATCACGTAAGTTTCAATTCGAGGAATATTTTTTTGGGAAGTAAATTAAGTTGAGACGGTAGAACCACAGTAAACCCAATAAAATACCGAAACTCAGTTTTCAGGAGGTCACGTGGCAGTCCGCCATGTTAAAAAGAGGACCTGCGGGAGATTTTAAATAGGAATATTGTATATTATACAAATTTTTGAAAATTTTTGATTTAATAAAATGTCAAGTTAATGCAGCATGAGTAATATAAAAAAAAATAAATAAAAAGAATGCAGCGCTTTGTTAGAAAAGAGATGAATACAAGTGAAAAACTTGACAGGAAGGCATTTTCAGAAAAAATGTTGTACACAAAAGTTTTGGCACTTTCTCCAGGAAATTTAATAGGCCTATCAGATTTTGGGCCCAACGCTTTGTTGGGACTCTATAAGGCCCAAAAGTGAAAACTGAAACTGGAATCCAAATTTTTCAACACATATTTGAATTCAGTAAGGAATTTTATGTCTGAATACAAACTGAATATTTCTGGATCTGATTGGGCCTTTCTGTAACTACAATAAAATCCTACTCTTATAAGGATCTTTACCTGTGTTATTAGCCTTTGGCACAGGGAGTATTCTTTTCTCACAGATAGAATTATATTCAAGCTAAACCAGACGAATTTGAAGAAAAAAATTTTTTTTGACCACTCTAATAAATATGTTTCGAAATGTGACTTTGTCAGTGTGATTTGCATACCCTCTCTAATCTAAGAAGCCATTGGAGAGTGTACATTTTAGAAAAAAAATATGTTTTATATACACTGCACAAATTTTCAATTGGACAATTGATGACGCGTTTGGTTGCTACAAGCCAAATCTTTGCTCTATAACCAAAAAAAATGTCATAAGAGAAATAACTTCTCAGAATTATTCAATTTTTCAGCGTACAATTCTTAAGCAATTGATATTCTTTAATTAAGTCACTTATCTTTCAACATCTTTGGGGAAGAAAAAGAAACTCACTCCCTGCGGACTTTTTGAATTATTTTTACAATTGTCAACAGCACAACAATAACCTCCTTTCCCCATGATTATATAAATTGTTTGTCAACTTTTTCGATTCTCTTTACTTACAAACGTTTTTAATTTTCTTTTTATACAAACTCTCTCTCCCTCCTGTCTTTAATTTCATATAAATTGCAGTCACATCAAGAAACGATCGACAATACATTTCAAAAGACACATTCCGAGATCAGATGTAAACACTGAACGGCCATTTTGAAACAGGGACCCGTCGACGCACGCGCCGTCAAAATCTCGTTACCAACTTGAAGCTCACTTTTACTACTGTATTGGGTTTACTGTGGCAGAACTATATTTTGCTTTCCGTTTTATTAATTTATTGCCCTTCTAATATTTATTACAAATAAATTAACTGCAAATTTTGTTATGTATGAATTATTTTACATGTTTCATTTGTATACAGAATAACAATTAAATCTGCTTTAAATGTCAACAAAATATATTACCAAAGTGAACATTTTATGCAAATATGACGCAAGCTATTAATTTTGTTATTGATCTTTCACTGTTAAAAGAAATAATTTAAGTAAAACTACCAGGTTTACAATATTGTTGGTTTATTTCTTCATAGGCAATTTTAAATGAAAAAATCAAAGACCTTTTGCTTTTTAGTCATATAAATTTTAAAACTAAATTGTATCAGTATACATACAGATACAGAGAGTGTTTTAAGGTGATGTATATTTTTACAGGAAAATACCCAAAAATATAGTTTTCATTTATAAATTGGGTATACTTCGTATGTTTAAATATCAGAAATATTAAAAATAGGCTAGTGCAAGTTGGACTTGGGTAATGTCCGTATCACTCATTTGACTACATGTTTATTTACTAGCTTCTTGTGTAATACCTTCTTAAGTGTTTGCGGTCAAAATGTTCAATTTTCCTTTAATTCTTTCAACATCATTCATCTCTCGCCATTGAGCTCTATTCTGTGTGGCACGCTTCCAGTGAAATCTACCTATCCTCTTCAGATCATCCCCCAATGCATCTGTGGGGATCCCATCCTTCCGATGTCCCATCCATGGCCTCCAGTTCTGGATTTGATTATTCCAACGTCCATCTATGTGTCGTGTATTATGACCAGCAAGCGTGTGTAGCGACACATTCTACAACATCTCTAACTTTCGTTTTGTTTCTAATCCATAAATTTGTTTTTCTGTCTATCAATCTGATTTCTAACATTATTCTTTCCATGGACCTCTGCTTTTTTGCAATTTTATCTATATTAACTTTGGTTAGTGTCCATGTTTGACAGCCATACATCAGAATCGGCAATATACACTGGTCAAATACCCTGCTTTTTTGATATTGTGGTAGCTTTGGATTTTTTAGTAAAATGCTAACTTTCCGAATCCATGTCCCCTGTCCATGCCAGTCGGATCCTTCGGTGTATTTCCGCCGTCTGGTTCTCTTTATACAGCTTTAGGATTCGAAGTATATGTATTCATTTACATTTTCCAGGATACAGTTGTCAATCCTTACGTTTCTGTCTTCTTCTTGTGCGTTGGTCATTACTCTTGTTTTCCCTATGTTCATTTTTAGGCCGACCTTTCGCAATGCTTTTTCCAGTTCTTTAATCATTGTTGACAGTTCTTCAAAAGTTGCTGCTGTTAGTATGACATCGTCAGCGTTTCTAAGATGAGACTTTTTTTACCGTTGATATTTATTCCATATTTTGTCCATTGTAACCATCTAAATACATCTGGGCAAGCATGAAAAGTTTTGGGGATATTACATCTCCTTGCCTGACTCCCCTTTTAATTGGTATCTTTCCTGTTTTTTTTTTCCATGTTTTTTTCCTCGGGTTGTATCACCATTGTTGCTTTCTCGTATATGTTATAAATTAGTTGTCTATAGCGAGAGTCTATCCTACAGTTATACATGGTCTGCTCCACCGCCCACAGCTCCACGCTGTCGAAGGCCTTCTCATAGTCCACGAATGCCAAATATAAGGGCAAATTGTATTCGGTAGCTTTTTCAATTAGGGTTCTTATCGTTAGCAGGTGGTCTGAGGTACTAAACCCTTTCCTAAATCCTGCCTGTTCTACGGGCTGGTATGCATCCATCTTTGGGGTAAGTCTGTTAGTAATTATCTTCATGTATACTTTATACATCTGGGAGAGTAGTGAGATAGGGCGGTAATTATTTACGTCCGCTCTGTCCCCTTTCTTATGCAGGAGGATAACTACACTTTCATACCACTCGTCGGGAATGACTGCGTTGTGTAGGCAATCGTTTAGTAATATCCTCATGGTGTTTATTATGACATCATTCTCTTCTTTTAAACATTTCTGCTATTACTTCATCAGGGCCAGCCGCCTTATTATTTTTGAGTTCCCTTATAGCCTATTCTATCTCATAGTTTTCGACGTTTAGCAGGTCTTCTGACTTGACATTCGTAATAGTTCCGCTTACGCTGTCTTGTATGTTGTAATCTGGTGCAATTTTAGATTCGTACAGGTCTTTATAGTATTTTGTTATTATTTTTTTTTCTATTTTCTGTTTCTCTCTTTCCTCTCTTCCATTATTGTTTTTCATGGTGATTATTTTTTTTTGTCTTCCTAATGTCGGTCTTAGACATTTCACATCTCTGTTCATTTCGATTATTTTTTCTATTTTAGATTCATTATATTTCCGTATGTCTTCTTTGATTTTCCTTCTTATTGTTTTATTCAGTTTAATGTATTGTGTCACTTCCCTTTGTTAAGAAGCTCTCGTCTTTGTCTCATTAGGGTTTTTGTTTCGTCACTTATTCTTTTTTGTTTTTTCCTTTTTTCGTTTAGCTACTTTTATTCCTGTTTCCACCAAGTTCTTCTTTAGACTATTGTTTATTATGTTAACATCATTTTCTGTATTTTCCGATTGTACGATGGTATTTTTCAAGATTGTCCTAAATTCTTCCGCTTTCTCCTTCAATATGTAAGCATATATTTGTTCACAAATAGAAACAGTGCCTGTTAGCCAAAATTTACTCGTCACAAGGACCTACACCCACCCAGACAGAAAAAATTGAGTACTCATATATCATATATACATAGCATTCCCATAAATACTGTTACAATGAAAACATTGTCTAAACATTTAATTTCCATGAAAATTAAAACAGATTATTATGGAATAAATTCATAATGACAAAATTAATTTAACATTTACTCAAAATGTCCCCCAACTGCTTTTACACAAGCCCTCAAACGATTAGGCCATTCGTTTATGGCAGCACGCATTTGATTCAACGGAAAATTGTCCACCGCTTCTGTAGTAATAAATGAAAGCATATTTTGTTGAAGCCATGCTTGTGTTGTTTTAGCTTTGTGTCTTGGTGCAAAATCTGGCTGGAAGACCCAATGCTTATTTTTAAAAAGAATATCATTTAGAGGTTTCACAACGCTTTCTAAAATAGTGTCTTGATATATTTTAGCGTCGAAGTTTTCACACCTTTTTCACAAAAATGAATACTGGTAACCCCATCAAAGCTGATTCCCCATCAAACCATAACTGATGTTGGATGATGGCCCCTTTGAATTTTTCGCACAAGTTCAGGCGCTTCCTTAGAAGATCTAGCATAAATCCTAACATTTTGCTTATTGAAAAATTGTCCCACAGTGAAAAAGTTTTCGTCTGTAAATACAGTTTTTTTGTGTTTGTCATTAGCGTACTCCTTCAACAAATTTTTAGATATTTGCCCACTGTTTTCGGTTTAAATCTTCCGTTAACAAATGACCAGTGTATCTCTTATGAGTGCCAGGTCTTAGGTCTTCTTTAAAAATACGAGACAATATTTTTCGAAATTTTCATCTCAAGAGAAAAAAATTTTTGTTTGCGGAGAGGATTTCGGTTAATTCGCGCTTTTACAGCTTTAACCGCTTGTGGCGTTCGAACTGTCCTTGGTCTTCCTGAACGTCTTTTATGTCTCCTGTCTTAGTAAATAATTTTATCGCCCGACATACGACTTATTTTAAGTCGTTTTAGGGTGTTAAAAATGACACTTTTTTACATAACTCACTTAAATAAAGCTATAACAGCGATCCTATTTTCTCGATCATCCTCTTTAAACAATTCAAATTGTAAATATGTTTTCACACAATAACTGTATAACAACTGAGTAACATAACTTATAAATAATTTCACCAAAAAAGTGTTCATGTTTATAGAGGGCGTATGTGAAAGTTTGTAACAGTATTTATTTTATTTTAAAAATTGATTGATGCTGATTAACGCAATTAGAAAACTTAAAGTAGGTTTAGAGTAGATATTTAAATAAAATGAGAACAGTCCATAACATACCAAACGGGCTCAAATAAATAAAAACTTTAAAAATATATAAAAAATTACAATAAACCAAGGTTATGTGACCTCAAACTATAGTAATCGCGTGAATTTCTGTTGTTGAATGTGGTGAAAAAGATAACATTTCTACGGCTTAAAGATTATTAATTAATTCAATAATACAGTTATGTATTTAAATGTATTTTTTCTTAGAAATTAATAAGTGTTTTGCTACCACTGAACACATATACACGTGTATTTGAACTAGTGACACTACGAAGAGATTAAATTTTATGATTTGTCCTGCATCATAAATTACACGTACGGGGGATTTCTAACAGAAAGGGAGCCTAACAAAGAAAAACATATTACGAAATTCTTTACGGCTTTTTTCTCAATATAATCTGCATAACTTAATTTTTCGATTCCTTAAAAAAAGTAACTGTGCTGGGCACTAGGTCAGGACTGTAGGGTGGATAATTGAATTATTCTAATCCAGCTTCACGAATAGCACGTTTTGTAACTTGGGTTTTGTGGGCAGGGGCATCGTCGTGGATAAGCAACACTCCACTACAACTTCACAAACTTTGCCAATTAATTCAGCATAATAATTATCTGTCGTTGGAATATTCTTTGGGACATAGTCAACAAGAATAAATCTTTTTGTGTCCCAGAAAATTGTGACCAAAACCTTTGCTAACATTCGTTGACCTCTGAATTTGTGGGGTAGCTTTTCTCCCATTTGTGCCCTCTGTATTGATTCATGTTTTGATTATGATCATACTGGTACATCTAAGGTTTATCAGAGGTTACACCACGATCACAAATTACATTCGAATTATTCCACAATAAGGTAAGAAACTCGAGACAAAATTCCACATGGCAATCGTCAGCATTTTTAATATCCATTAATTGACTATCAATCATCGCACTTGACGACTAATATAGCCGAGCGAAACGCGCTCTAGTACAAAAATAAGAAAAAACCGGTCAAGTGCAAGTTGAACTTGCGCAATTAGTGTTCCGTACGTTGATTGCCTTTAAAATAAAAAATGTTGTAACGGAGGTATAAAATGATCAATGACTTCACAAAACACACTCCAAATGAGTTTTCAACAAAGTTTGTTTCCAATCTTTACTGAAAATTGATGACCTTGAATTTTTTTTTTTTATATATATACCAGATAAATTATTAAAGGTAATGCACTCGTGATAATTTTCGTTCAATCTACACCGCGTGGAGAATATTCCAGAATTTTTTCAAAATTTTTTGATAAGTACTTTTCGAGATAAGGCGGGTGGACACCGATTTTTTAAAAAATAATACAAAGAAAAGTGCGCGCAAGTATTACATTATATATATATATATATATATATATATTATATATATATATATATATATATATATATATATATATATATATATATATATATTTTACTCGTGTTTCCACAAGCTTTCATTTGACACCACACTAGATTACCTAGTAATTTTTTTTTTTCACTTCCGATTTCACCCCCCAAAACTAACCCCTTAAGTCAAAATTTAACTTTCAAAACTACATGGCTCTGATGAGGCCATCAATTCCTATATTATTACCAAATTTCAACTTTCTACGACAAATAGTTTCGGAGAAAAATCGGGTGTGACAGACAGACGGACAGACAGACAGGCAGACGGACAGACAGACACCGAAGTCATCTTATAAGTGTTCCGTACGGAACATTAATAAGGTATTTGGTGTAGTAATGATAGTTGTTGTGTGTATCTGAGACATCTTTTACGATTTTAAATAAAATTTGACAATAAAGCAATAAATACACCAAGTTTTCTACTACTTACGTTAATAATTGAGCATTATCATTTGGATGTTGAGGTATAAGTTTTTCTTTCCTATAATGTAAAAAACTAGTGAGCGTTGAATCACCATTGGTTGAAAAAGTCATTTCATCATGTTCATTCCATATCACTACTCCTACTAGGGCTACAAATATATTGAGAGGAGCGTACAGCTAAAAAACAAACAAAATTATGATTAAACTACGCAATATAATATCATACCTTCAAAACTGGTTTTTGACTCTTGTTACCCTTTAAATTATTGATAAAAATTCAAGTAACTTTTACGAAAGTCAATATATAGCAACAGTTGGGGCGAAAAGAACTAAAGCAATTGTATTAATGCATTTCAAAAATGCATGGAACGTAACAGGTCTTATTAAGGGGTTACATACATCTTGAATTTTTAAAAATTCGATTTTATTAAGGATTTTTATTCTCTGTACTTATACTTATTAAAAAAAAAAATTAAGAAAATTCCATTTCATTACGAAGTTATAGCATTAAATGTGACCTGGAGTCGGATTGGGGACCGCTACCTGTTTTCAGACACTATCTGCAATATTACTAAGTCAATTTTTAATATATTTTTTTAAATTTTAATAGTTACTTTTTTTACAAAATGTCGACAGGTTTTTTTTAATTTTTCTAATAGACAATTTTTTATAAATAATTAAACATAAATTTTTTGGTCGAAAATTGCATACTAAAGTTTGAAGCACCATAAATTTTTATTTTTGAAAAAAAAATTCTTGGACAATTTTTAACTACTACATTATTTTACAAGATTAATTTTTAGTTTTGCATATTGGATTATTTTTTGTGAAGTTATCCTGAAGACAAGGATGCGCCATAGTTTTTATTAATAAAAATTCAAGTAACTTTTATAAAAGTTAATATATAGCAACAGTTGAGGTGAAAAGAACAAAGCAATTGTATTAATGCATTTCAAAAATGTATAGAACGTAATAGGTCTTATTAAAACAACACTAATTTTAACTTACCCCATTTATAATATTGGCAATTTTCTTGCAATGGTCAATAACTCTACTTTTGCTTTCTCCCAGTTCTTTATATTCTCTATTGTCTACAACTAACACTAGTTCTACATATTTTGATTCTTTGTTGGCATTGTAGGGTCCCCGGATCAGTTCATGATTATCTGTTGATCTTTTATACTGAAAAAAAAACATTTTTTGATAAAATAGCTCCGCTAGTTATCAAAACCGTGTTTTTACATACATCTATTACAATTTCTTTTCAGACCAAAGAAGCAGGAACATAACTTTAGAATTGTCGTTAACCACTTCCAAATGTAGTTCAATTTCAATTACCAATCAATTTTATGGTAACATAATTAGTTTTATAGTAATTGGATTATTCTATAGTAATTTTATTCCTTCAATTACTCCATATTTATTCAATATTTTATACTATTCCAATTACACAGGCCAACCAATAAAATATTTGTAAAAACTTTTTAAACCGATACATCTAAGTGTTATGTATTTTTGGGTGCTGAAACCGTATCTGGTATCAGTTTTTTTCTATCAGCCACAGTTCTCTCACAATATGACATCGATTAAATTTCAAAATAGGGAAAATTTGATACATAAAAAATAAAAACTTAAACCGTACTTGTATTTGATTAGGCTACAATTTTTACTCGCGATAACATATTTCACTTCAATGCGAATATTTTAGGTGCTTATTTTTTTGTATTTCCATTCCCGTTTTCTCTGTGAAGTTTCTTGTATAGCTTTTTTTCCGATGTGATGCATTTTGTTGTTCTCTATGAAGTGACCAACAGTAATCACCCATCATGTCGATATTCCACCGTCCCTGGTACCGTCTCTCCATCTCCTTTATGTCTTGATGGAACCGTCCCCCCTGCTGTTTAATCACATCGCCTAAGTTTTTAGGAAAAAAGTCAAGATGGTTGTGCAAGAAGTGGACTTTAAGGCTCATCAGACAACCCAGATTTTTGAACTTGTCTATTAGCTACGATAAGTTCATAGTTAGGGTCTTTCATATTGCCCAAAAACTTAGCCACAACTTCTTTAAATTGTATCCAAGCCTCCTTTTCCTTTGTAATCATCCTTGCTTCAAAGTTGGAATCGAACAACATTTTACGAATATCAGGCCCAACGAAAACCGCTTCTTTCAGTTTGGCTTCTGATAAATGAGGAAATATTTTATACAAATATTTAAAACATTCACCATCTTTAGTCAAGGCTTCCAAAAATTGTTTTATTAAGCCTAACTTGATGTGCAGTAGTGGTAAAAGAATCTTTTTTGGGTCTACTAAAGTTTTATGCAAAATGTTCTTCTCGCCAGGTGTTAAAGTTTTTCTTAAGAGCCATTGTTTTTTGGACCAATGTTGATCCCTTGTTCTGCTGTCCCACTCACATATAAAACATGCAAACTGTGTAAATCCCTTTTGTTGACCAAGGATCATGGAGACAACTTTTAAATCGCCACATGACCTGGATAGTTAATTTTCTGCAAAATCATGTTAAGATTTTCGTAATTTTTCCTTCATATGGACTGAATAAGCAACAGGCAGTGAAGAATAAGTATTTCCGTTGTGTAACAGAACACCTTTTAAACTAGTTTTTGATGAGTTTATAAAAAGCCTCCAATCTTCCTTCTTGTACTCAATGCCATATTCGTTTATTAGACTATCAATATCATGGCAGTAAACCAAATCCTCTTCCTGCTTGAAAAACTGAGCAAACTCTTGATCTCTTGTTCTATAATGGTAAATAGATGTTCCAGATTCCAATAAATGTTTTTCTTTCAGCCTAGAACCAAGCAAGTCTGGTTTTTCCTTAGTCAAACCCAAATCTCTCACTAAATCATTTAACTCAGCTTGTGTAAACAACTGTGGTTTTAAATTTTCTAGAGAACCTTGAAACTCATCATCATCCAGTCGACTTTCTTTAAATTCGAGACTGGACCGTAAAAACGTCATCAATAGACTGAGGTGGCTCAGGGACAGGAAGTCCCGGTCCATGTCCTACCGGCCGATTAGCTGAAGTAAAGTTAGGATAGACAATTACTTTCTTATTTTTGAAGTTATATCTAGAAACATCAACGCTGCAAAAATAACAATCATTTGAATGATTTTCTTGCTCTCTCCATACCATGGGTACTGCAAATCTAAAAGCTTTCTTTTCTTTCTTATACCATTTCCTAAGATCCTCGACACAAACATAACGTACTTTGTGAGGAGCCCAACATTTTTCTTGATTACCGATTTCTACACCAAAATATACAAAGTATACTTTTTTACAAAGTCAGTAATGTTTCTTTGATGTTTTTTAACTACAAACTCATCACATATATAACAAAAAGTGTTGGGAGAGTTTTTACAACCACGATTAACCATGCTTTGAGTGTGAATTAAAGCACATGGGTTAAACACTGCAATGCGAGGTTACATTAACTGGAAGAAAACAAACAGCTGTGACATTTATCGGAACTGCCAACCTAATAACATTTGATTTTACTGCCAACCTTATAAAATTCTGATTTTATTGCCAGCCTAATAACATTCGAATGATAAAAAATTAACTTTTCACATTTATCAATATTAAAATGTGCAAAATTGGTGGGGGGTGATACGACTTTTTTATTATTTTCGGATTCAGCACACCAAAAAACATAGGAATCAGGTAAAATTATTAAAAAAGTTTTTTCATCCTTAGCCTGTTATTATATAGTAATTAAGTAAAATTCTGAGGAAATTTATTAAAAAAAAATCTATATTATCCTAAATAAAATCTCTTCCTTTCCTTTCAAAAACAGTTGTGTAGTTGAGTATTGAAAAAAGAAACTAGGTCTTAAAAGAATTTATGTTTTAGTTTTTTAGATTCTTTATATAATAGTCTACTGGAAGGTTTTTTTTTTTTATTTTTCTGAAAAAATTGCTATTATTGAAAAAACTATAGTTTAAATTTAAATTATGGAACTTACCATCAACTCTGAAACACTTGCCATTATATTAAATAACATGCTCTATAAAAGATTTGTTCAGGTTCACCTGAATGGTGAAATCAGTCGCAGATACAGACTTAATGATAGTCTAACGCAGTGCTGGCCTCTTTTACTTTTTAATACCTATATATCCAACTTACTACTGATCACCTCAAAAAAAAAATTATATACGCCGACGACATTGCTTTAGTGAGCCAAAACACAGACTTCCAGGCCTCGACAAGTGACCTAGAAAAACTGAATGTGCTCTTTAGAATCTGCCGATTAAAGCCCAATATAAGGCCCCCCCCCCCCCCCCCCCCCCCCCCCCCCCCCCCCCCCCCCCCCCCCTCCCCCTAACAGAATCTACTTGCTTTCACCTATGCAATAGACAAGCAAACTACCCACCAAATACAAGATTTAGAGGGCAACTCGTTTCATATAATCCCACTCCAAAATACCTAAGTGTGACTATCAATAGATCATATACTTTCAAAGGACATCTTCATAAAAGTTCAGGCAAACTTAAAACCAAGAACAGCATCCTGCATAAAATATCTGGAAGTAGCTGGAGAGCGGATACAACTGTCCTAAGAACTTCGGCACTTGCCCTGATCTATTCCGTTGCGGAATACTGCTGTCCTGTGTGGCTAAACAGCAACCACATTGGTGTCTTCGATACTTAACTTAATAAAATACTGAGGATTGTATCTGATATGATAATATCCACCCCCTGTCAGTGGTTACCGGTACTAGCCAATATCCCAACTCCCACCATACGATGTAAATCGACGCTCATGAAGGAATGACAAAAAAATTACAGTAACAACAAACTTCCTATTCATCAGGATTGCTCCGATCGAGATGCCAGACTAGAATCGCGGAAATCCCTCGGAAGGCTTGGCCAACAACTCATCGATGATGACTTCAACCGACTGATACCTGAGAATTTGCACCTTTAACCTTCCGAGAAGGGAATTGACATCACTCAAGCGTATAAGAACTAACCATGGCAGAACCCAGTGCTGGAAATTTAAATGGGGACTAGCTGGGGACCCTGATTGCAGTTACGGAGATCCCCCTCGCACTCCGCGGGGGCTGATGCGGTTCGGTGGCTCAAAGTATATAAAGATTAGGTCGCTCTGTACTTATTAAGACTTTAGTGTTTGTCATATTTGTGTTTATTTTTCTTTTTGTTTATACACCCTTATAACTCTTTTTACAACATGTATGCTTGCCATATACGTTTATTATACATACGTACACAATATATAGAAGTTAAAATTAATTAAACAAAGATTTCTTAATGTTAGGTACAATTATCGGGCTCTACTTTTCACCGACAACAAAACTGATTCAAACGTGATTTTTTCCTTCCTATAGCCCTTGAAGTGTCGGCCGTTAGCTTTAAAACAAAGTATAATACTTGATGCTAGATGAAAATAACCTGAAAAATCAATTATAGACGCGATGTCGTCCAAAAAGAAACATTTGAGGCACTGTCTTCTTTTATCAATTTAACATAAAAACCGGTCAAGTGCAAGTTGAACTTGTGCAATTAGTGTTCCGTACGTTGATTGCTTTTAAAATAAAAAATGTTGTAA
This sequence comes from Pachyrhynchus sulphureomaculatus, assembly GCA_019049505.1. Classification (NCBI taxonomy): domain Eukaryota; kingdom Metazoa; phylum Arthropoda; class Insecta; order Coleoptera; family Curculionidae; genus Pachyrhynchus; species Pachyrhynchus sulphureomaculatus. The sequence continues at coordinate 166,470,383 of CM032456.1, read as the reverse complement.
CGGAAGTATAAAATGATCAGTGACTTCACAAAACACAGCCCAAATGAGTTTTCAACAAAGTTTATTTCCTATCTTTACTGAAAATTGATGACCTTGAAATTTCTGTTTTTTTATATACCAGATAAATTATTAAAGGTAATGCACTCGTGATAATTTTCGTACAATCTACACCCCATGGAGAATATTCCAGAATTTTTTCAAAATTTTTGATAAGGACTTTTCCAGATAAAGCGGGTGGACAGCGATTTTTCGTGATGTTTTAAAAATAATACAAAGAAAAGTGCGCGCAAGTATTACATTATATATATATATATATATATATATATATATATATATATATATATATATATATATATATATATATATATATATATATATATTTTACTCGTATTTTGACAAGCTTTCATTTGACACCACACTCAATTACCTAGTAAAAAAATTTTTTTTTTCACTTCCGATTTCACCCTCCAAAACTAACCCCTTAAGTCAAAATTTAACTTTCAAAACTATATTTTCGGAGAAAATCGGGTGTGACAGACAGACGGACAGACCGACCGACACCGAAGTGATCTTATAAGTGTTCCGTACGGAACACTAAAAATGGAGCTGGTGCAAAATAAATGGTTTGTTCGGCGAAAATGTGTACTACAACAGGTGTAAAAAGTGATTCCAGTAATGTTGAGAAGGAAAAAAAGTTTTGCTGCCTTTGGTGGGATCAATGGGCATGATTCACTTCGAGATGCTACAACCTGGTCAGATCCTAATACCTGATCTGTACCAATAACATCTAATCAGTGTATGATGCTGGAGTAAAACTGACGCGCTGGAAGAAGAAAAAAGACCGTGGACTGGCAGTAGAAGAAGGGCTGCCGCATAACGTCCAACTTAACACAGTTAAAAAATACCCTAGAAATGATCTCAGATTTGGGTTGGGAAATTCTTCCTCATGCGACATATCCTCCAGGCTTAGCCTTTTTGGAATACGACCTACTCTGATCTCGACAACACCACACGATACAGTCACATTTCAAAAGCGGTAACCACCTGGCTGATCCTCAGTTCAAGTCAGTTGAACATGTCGAAAAAAGTCTCAATGAATTTATTGCAAACGTTTAGAAAGCGAAAAAGATTAGTTCAGATATGCAGTTTGCGTTAGTTTCTTTTGTACAAAAAAATATAAAAGTTGGTCTATGAAACTTAAAATTTTACTTGCTCCTTCTGAAATAACAGACTATAGGCCTGATCTAAAGTTACGAATCAAAAAAACCAAAACTCTATTTGGGCATATGTTAAGTGTAATATTATGACCTTATCGGCTATAAAATTTGAATTATTTTCAAAATAGTATAGGATATGTGTTATTTTGTATTAACTTTTAATAATTCCTCCATTACAAGGTTTTATTTAACCGAGGCTTAACTCTATAAATCAATTTTTAATTAAGTGAATAAGAAAAGAAGATAATCAACTATTCTGTTTCTTACTAACTCAAAATTATAAGTATTGTGAGAAAAAATAATTAATTAAAACCAGACCGAAAATATCTCAAGAAAAAAGTGATAATAAAAACCTAGGAGAATAATATCCCGTGTCTTTTTAATTATTACATCCCACAAATCATCATAATCGTTAAGTAAAAGGGTCTAGACATTATTATTTTATAGTGGCATAAAAAGCAAAACCAAAAATAATAAACTATCAGCCATGTATGTCAACACTAAGGTAAATATAAGCTGTTATCTGATATGAAATTTTATATTTAAAATGAATAAACTATATCGGATAGAAATAATACATCGTTTTGCAAGTGAACCAAAAGTTAGAATTTCACAACTGGCAGACGCCAAAATTAATGACATAACTCAGTTTTTAGATTTATACAGAGCGTCTTATAAATTGGAACAGTTAACCAATTCACCAATCTTCAATCTTCTTGTTCTCAATGTTTTCATCCGTTCCGGACATTGGTGATCATTATGGCGATATTATAGTTTGTGCTTCTTCAACGGACCAATCCCAGATCTTTACGCATTCTCCCGAGGACATCTTCATTTGTTATATTTTGTGTCTAGGGAATTTTCAGTATGCGACGGTACAACTACATTTCAAAAGCGTTAATTCTTTTTGGTATAGTTTTATTGACTGTCCACGCTTCAGCCCTATACAGTAAATCAGATACCTCATAACACTCCAACATTCGGATTTTTAGTGGTAGACTAGGATTTTTTGCAATGAAAAATTCTCTCATCTGAAGAAATGCTACTCTTGCCTTTTCAACTCGGCATTTAATTTTCGCCCCGTAATCCCATGTATCATGAATGGTCGTACCCATGTAACTAAACGTCGGTACCCTCTTAACTCTCCTACCTTCCACTATCAGGGGTCTTGGTTCGGTGTGTGGTTTCTTGGCCACTACCATGTATTTGGTTTTGGAAACATTTAGACTAAGGCCATATTGTTGTAAATATTGATGCAACTAAATTTTGTAAGTCTTCGAAAGTACCAGCCGCAACAGGGGTGTCGTCTGCACATCTGATATTATTGATATATTCGTCATTGACTTTTAGTTCACTTTGTCCGGTTAACGCCTCCTGAATTATTTGTTCAGAGTATATATTAAATAAGGTTGGAGAGAGAAAGTAGCCTTGAGGTACTCCCCGACAAATTTCGATCTCATTGGATGTACTACCGTCCACTTTTATAACAGCTCGTTGTTTCCAGTAATGGTTGCCAGTTATTCGTGTGTCTTTCTCATCTATTTTAGTCGATCTGAGTATTTTAATAAGCTTATCGTGATGGACGTTATCACAGGCTTTGGAGAAATCAATAAAACAGATGAAAACATCATGGCTCATGTCTCTACATCTCTGAATGAGTACTTGTAGAGAAAACAGTGCGTTTCTAGTGCCGAGAGAGTCACGGAAACCAAAATGGATTTCAGATATGTCAGATTCACATTTACGATATATTCGTAAATGGATTTCTTTTAAGAAAAGCTTAGTGATGTTATTTATTACACTAATCAGCGATAATCGTCGCATTTCCTGCATGATGTTTGAGGATGACAGGAGGCCGCACAATAACTGTTACTTTGTCGTGATATGTGGAAATCATAAAAAACGTTTTCAGTATAAATATTTTAAAGTTAAAATTATTTATATAACATCATGTACTATATCCGATCGATCCGACAGCCCATCTGACTGCGTCGGGGAGGTCTCCGATGTTATTTTGGCTGGTATGGAAGCTTACATCCCTTTTTCGAAGAAATGCCCCCCTCCAACGGCAAGCCTTGGTTTGACCGAAAATGCAAAGAAGCTGTTGCTTCTAAACATCTTGCCTACCGACAATGGCGTGAAAATCCTAACACCATAAATCGTAACACATTTGTTCGTGCCTGAAACAGATGCAAAGGAGTTCTCGACAAAACCAAGGAGGCACACAATCAACGAATTAGAAACAAACTTCTCGCTTGTCCCAACAATTCCAGGTCCTTTTGGGCAGTCGCTAAGGCAGTTAGTCAAAATTTTCACCAAATCCACCATACCACCAGTGACACGGCCAGATAATTCTATTGCAACGACCCCTGTTGAGAAAGCGAATATGTCAGCTAAACTCTTTGCTTCCCATTCTACTGTCGATTTCCAAGGAAAAACACCACCTACTATTCCCATATCGCAGTCAAGGATGCCCGATGTTGTCTTCAGACAACGTATCATAAAGCGTATTTTAATGAAGCTAGACACCAAAAATGCTTCTGGCGCTGACGGAATACCTGCCATAGTTCTCAAAAACTGTGCGATGGAACTAACACCAGTTTTCTGTAGACTTTTCAACCTATCTACAGAAAGCGAATATTTCCTTCCTGCTGGAAATGTGCCACAGTTCAGCCGATACCTGAAAAAGGCAAGAAGACCTTGCCAAATAACTACCGACCAGTCGCACTGCTTTCAATAATATCGATAGTCACGGAAAAGGTTAACAATCAGCATCTTCTAAAATATCTTGAAGGATTCAACCTTATTAGCGATCACCAGTATGGCTTTCGTAAACATAGATCAACAGGAGATGTTTTAACTTATGTGACACATGTTTGGAACAACGCAATTGAACACTTTGGGGAATCTCGAGCGGTTGCTCTTGACATATTCAAGGCATTCAACCGTATTTGGCAAGATGGACTGTTGGCTAAGCTACGCCCTTATGGTATGTCTGAAAGGTGCTGTTTGCACCTTCACTATCAACGCCGGTGTGCCCCAAGGCTCCATACTTCTCCTACTCTCTTTCTCATTTACATTAACGATCTGCTGGAAAAGACCGGGAATCGAATCTACAGCTTTGCAGATGACAGTAAGCTTATCTCTTCGTTCACTTTGAATGCTCGGACATCTGCTACTCATGCGAATATCCGCAGACAGCAGGAGGTCGTTCAACTTAACAAAGACCCCGAAGAAACTCTATCTTGGGGTGACAGTAACCAAGTGGAATTTAACGCTACAAAAACCCAGGCGGCAGTTTTTTCTAAAAAAGTTAACGTTGCTGAACCCAAGTTAGTCATGTCGGGGCACTTCATTCCCCTAGCATCGTCATTTAATTTGTTGGCCGTTAATTTGGGAGCAAATATGTCCTCGCATGAACCTGTTGTAGGCATAGCAAGGAGAGCTTCTTAAAAGTTGGAAATATTATTTCGAATCAGAAAGCTTTACACTCCACAACAACTGTTAATTCGTTACAAAGCTCAACTGCGACCAACTATGGAATACTGCTCCCATGTTTGGGGCTCCGCTCCCAAACACACACTGCTTTTGTTGGATTCTGTTCGGAGAAGAGCTGTTCGTCTGATTGGAGACCCGGAACTGACCGGCGGCCTTGATTCGCTGGAACATTGAAGAACGGTTGGCGACTTGAGTCCGTTCTACAAGTATTTTCAGGGAAAGTGTTCGAAGGATATAGCCCACTTAATTCCTCCCAGAGCGGTGCATGTTAGAAATATATGTCACGCTAATACTTCACAACCGTATGAGGTTCAGCTTGTTACTCCGCGTACAACGCTTTTCAAGCAGTCTTTTATATGTGGAACAACATCCCTTTGGAATAATTTGCCCAGGGCTGTGTTTCCCACCGAGTACAATTTACAGCGATTCAAGAACAACGTGAATCGTTTTTTCCGCACACATGCCGCTCCTGGAGCGTTTTAGGGACTTCCCTGTAGCACGTCTGCTAGACTCATAAAAAAAAATTAAATCCAAATAAATTTTTAACTACCCTGTTAGCAGCATTTAAATATTAACGGGAAATGCTTGCAAAAACTTAGTGTCTTATCTCTTCGCGCGGATATTAATAGTCTACAGTGTTGAAAACCACCTACATTACGGTCTGCTAACCAAGTTATTATGCTAATGAAATAAACCATCCAACCAGTTAAAAAAAAAATCGTGGGAAGGGATCTTAATTTATTAACGTATAAACAGAAATGACAGTAATAATATAGCATTTATTGTAACAATAAAAGATAAAGAATCTACATGGATTGTTTTTTACTCGTTTTTTTATTGTTCTAAGTGTTTCAAGACAAATAGGATGCTTAGAAGACGAAAAAAATGAATAAATGTCTTCTTTTAGAAGGAAAAAATAAATTGAATGCAAATTTATCTATGCTCTAAAGTAAAAATAACTTGAAGTTTAGCTACAGTCGGTCAAGTGATCGCGTGTATTCTTGAAAAAATGTGTTTCGAGAAAATTTTTTGTTGACAGTCTCGAGGAAGAACATTTCAAAATTGTGTTTGGAAAAGTTGTAGTATAATCCGAAGGACTTCTGGAGCCGTTTTATGACTTTAGACAAAACGTGGGTCCACCAGTAAACCCCGGAGACAAAATGGCAGTCAAAACAGTCAGTTGGCAAAGATGAAAGTGCACCGAAAAAGGCGAAAACAGTTTTATTGGCGAAAAAACTGATGGCAACTGTTTTTTTTGGAACTCACATGGTATCATTATGATTGACTATTTGGAAAAGTGTAAATTAGTCTGTTATTACATTGAAGTAGAAGCGATCAAGATTAGCGAGCAAAAAATACTCCTTAACCAGGACAATGCCCCTGCTCACACATTGATTGCTGTAATGGCAAAAGTGTACGAGCCGGGCTTGAGAATAGTTCCCCAGATTTGGCTCCAAGTGACTTTGATTTTTTTCTTAACTTCAAAAATTGGCTTGGAAGAATAAATTTTCGTCGAATGAGGAGGTTATCTGTGCTGCAAGTAACGAGTACTATGAACAGGTCAAAACAATTTTTTTTCTGAGAGAATAAAATTGGAATCTCGCTAGACTAAATGTATTGAGTTCAATGGAGATTACGTCGAGAAATAAATTTTTGTTTTTAAGAGAAATGTTATTCACCTTGTTTTTTACGAGACTTTTTAATACCCCTCGTATATAAAAACGAACGTCTGTCTGTATGTGTATGTATGGCCGGGTACAATTCGAAACGGACTGATCAAATTTTCATGTAGTTTTCTTTTGAATATAGTTACAACATCTGTTCAATATTTTTACTATATTTGATTAAACTTGATTTGGAAATAACGGAAATATCGCGAAAATAATACGAAATAATTTTATTTTCGAAAGCATTAAAATGTCTTACATGTTGCGGCAACTATGAAGTTATTTGGAAAAATTGTAAAAATCTTGCACGTGGTTAATAAAGTATGATGATATATAGATGGCGGAAAGTCAAGTATATCAAGTAACTTTATATTTAACAGCCTTGATGTGGTCGTAGAAAACTGCTTTTACAACTGTTTTTGCAAATACGTATATCGTGAAACGCTCGGAGGCTCGATTCTATTAGCAGTAGGTATCATTTATTATTTCAATGATACAAATAGTGTAGCCCCCGTACAGATAAATTTATGTCGAAGGATTCTCACTCAGTTTAAGTTAAGTTAGAATCCATTGGACAGATGATGTAACGGACAGTTTGTATAAGAGCAAATTTAACTATTTCATTTTCTAATTCCTATATGTCCTTTCTTTCTTTTCGATGTACAGTAGATCCTAAGGGATAAAGGCCTTAGCTTAATGTTTAATTGTGGCAATATTTATTGTCATTAGAAATGTAAACGGCTTTAACACACAAGAATATATTTTCGTATTATCTTAAAATATTTTCCGCCACAGCAATGACGAAAGTAGAGGGTTGTATTCAATCAGTCGAGAGGTAAATACAGTCTGTCAAGTAAGAACGTATCCGCGATAATTCATTTTTGATAGATGCGATTCTAGCGATTTAACACAAAATCGGTAGAGGAAACCTTTGTCAACGACGCATTTCAGTAAAAGTATCAGTCGATTCCGAACTTTCATCGAAATCACGTAAAATCCAAAATGAGTAACTTGTTTGGGCGTCGCATCGGTTCGAGGCAGTCCTTGTTTGTTCTCATCCAAAGGGGCATAAAATGACATATTCTGTGGCCGCTAAAGATACTAAAAAGTCGGTGTCTTTCTTTGTTTCCATCTAGAGACGAAGTGGGTAAATCGTTTTAAGGAGTCGAAAAATTTCGACGACTTGCTAAAACGTGGCTCGGTAGGCAAAATCACTCCGAGTTGAAAAACGAATAGTGTCTTTAGTTTCATGGGATCCGAAAGTGACACTGCGTCAAGGAGCGGCAAAATTAAGAAAATTGGGTTTAAACGTGTCCCATGAGACCTTTCGACAACATCTTCCTGTTCATGCCAAATTTCGAAGCAAGTTGAAGAAACCTTTGTTGGGGGAAAATCACGTCGCGAAGCGGCTCGCTTGTGCCCACGTTGATACTAGAGTGACCCTCACAATCACCGGACGCCAACCCAATTGAAAATATTTGGTCCCTTGTAAAGAGAAAGCTCAGAGGAAAGACTCTGAGGACTCTGACCCAGTTGTCTCGAGAGATTCAAAAAATGTGCAGAGTATGCAGAAAATCTCATCGACAATTTACTAAGGTAATTGCGCCATTAAAGATGCCAGGCGATTATTGATGCAGGAGGCGATTTGACAACTTAGTAAGGTAATTGCGCCATTGTTGCACACCAAAGAATACATTGATGGCAAAAAATGTTCAAGAATACGAGCGGTCACGTTCTTACTTGACAGATTGTGAGTTTGTTTTTTTTACTATAACTTTTATTGGCAGCAATTTTATTTATACATTAGAGATGTTCCAAGTCAAGTAAAACTACGTTCAAGAGCAAAATTTTTTTTAGGTTCTTCATGTTGTGGATTTTTTTAACAGGTTATAGATTATACTCTTTAAAATAAGTCTCTTCTCCAAATATCGCCCATATAAATATTGAATAATAAAGGAGATATGCCCTCTAAAAATTATTTTAAACGGCCAATGCTGTCCGCGATGCAACACCAAAAAAATTTAAATACGCCACCTACTCGGATAGAGTACAGAACTCCAAAATTCTCATTACTGTTACCATCATCACTTTGAGATGTGGTTACATTTCTCTTTTAATACAAATTCATAACAGTTCGGTATTCATTTATGAATGTAAATCTGCGAAAGAAGGAAAGTTATGGAAAAGACAAAATAATACTCTAAGAGCGCAAAGGGAAATTTTACACTTTTATCAACCACCCGTAGTATCATGCCTAGTAAAGCTCTCTCACTTTGGCGGTTCGGAACCGGGATTAAACTCTTTGCGTGTGGAAAATACTTAAAATGCCCAACCACAGGCAAAGGCGAAAGGGTCGCGGTCGCTTCCGTCCGTATCGAAGATTCTATATTTATTTAGAATTAATAACAATGCAGGTCTTAGCAAATAAATTTTTATTCTTTAAACAAGATAGGACCCGCTAGCGTCTTTCTGTTAATCTATTTCAAATTCGTTATTATTTTAATATAAAAATATCGAGTTTATCAAGAAATAGGTAAGCCCAAATAGGCTAGTTTCTTGTCTAACGTAATGAAAGATAATTTGTCAAAATTTCCACTTTTTTTATTACAAAATTGCATGACGCGTTTCGTTACATGGTAACTTCTTCTGATGCATTTTGCATCTAACAAACATTTAGGTTTAATTTCATCTTATTATCCACTTTTACAATTAGTCTGAAAATATATTTTTGGAATTCCTACTAAACTTTATAAGGTATATAAATTTAATAATGGGGATTTCCCATCGGTCATATTTATTTATGTTTGTTCATTTAGAATGGAACCTGTGTTTTTCAAACGGTTTATCTCTAGGCATTCCAAAAGGTTTAACTTTTTTCCTTTGTTTTCTACATGTAATATGTCAAAGTTGTCATTAAATTGATGGTTCTTTCTATTAAAAGATTACTGTATGAAGAATCTGTCTTGTTGTTAAGAAAACTTCGTTTGTGTTCTGAACTTCTAGTTTCAAATGAGCGTCCTATCTGCCCTATATACGCCTTAGTACATGAACCGCAATTCATTTTATATACCCTGACTTTTCACCTTTGTTTTGTTTAACTTTCGCATTTTTTATGAGTTTTCCTGGTGAGTTATTAGTTTTTAAAGCTATATTTATATTATTTTGGTTTAAGTAGTGTTTAATTTTTTCTGGAGGTGTGCCAATATAGGTTAATGATTTTTAATTGATATTGCTGTCTTCAGTTATAGGGTAGACTTCAGAAATAGCTTTGTTTTTAAGTTTTTTATTGAGTACACAGCCCCACAAAAAAAAAAGTGGGGTATACTTTTGATGCGATATATCAGATCCGTAGTATTTTTGCCCGCTGATCACGAATCTGACGTCAGAATATCGCCATCACATCTCAATTTTTTTTTTTTAACCTCAAAAAATAAAAATTAGTAAAAATTAAGAAAAAATATACTCCTAAAAAATTGATTCAAGCTTTTTCATGAATCCAAAATGATGTATTAATATGTATTCGGACACGCTAAGCTAATATTCATCGGTTGGATTAAGCCATACAGTTCTGTTTTCTTTCTAACCTCAATAAATCAGACAGATATAGTGCTTCTCGAATGCAAAAAAAACGAATTCAAATTAAAATTCAACCGATTCTTACCAAATTTGGTACACGGGGGTTTTTTGGGTTGCTGATCATGAATCTGAGGTCGGATTTGCAAAATTCAAAATAGCGGATCCAAGATGGCGGACAAAATTTTTGAAAACCAACCGATTCCTACCAAATTTGGTATACAGTTGGGGAATCCTCAAACCTGATACTCTTAAACCCTAAACCCTGAAACCTTAGACTCCCACACCCTGTAACCTCAAAAAATAGACCTCAATAACCCTGTAACTTTAAAAATGAGACCCAATAAACTCAAAACCAGGACTTCTAAACCATATACTCTCAAATAGTAGACCCTTAAGCCCTAGAATTGCGAAGGTTAGACCCGCGCCTAACTTTCCTTTTTTTGGCTGTATCTTGTTCTTTTTTCCGCGAATGACCTATTCAAAGGCTTTTTGCCCAAACGCTTTTGAGGACTTGTTTCTCTTTTTAGCGACCAGCAATAGTCCGCTAGCATATGGTCATCCCATCGTCCTTGATACCGATTTTCTATGATTTTTCAGATCTTGGTGAAAACGTTCCCCTTGCTCCTCACTGTAGTCACCAAGATTATCTGGGAAATCATCGATGTGGGAGTCCAGGAAATGTAATTTTAGATTCATTAAGCAACCTAATGTTTGAAAATTTTTTACCATTTTCTCGACTATTTCTTTGTACTTAGGACTTTTATTATTTCCCAAAAAGTTTGTTGCGACTTCTTTAAAACTAAGCCAAGCAGCTTTTTCAACTTTATTCATTTTAGTAACAAATAATGAATCTTTAAACAATTTTCTTATTTGTGGCCCGTCAAATACGCCTGCCTTAATTTTAGCTTCAGAAAATTTCGGAAATTTTTTATACAAATATTTGAAACATGGGCCGTTTGTATCTAATGCTCTCGTGAATTGCTTCATAAGTCCAAGCTTAATGTGAAGCGGGGGAATAAGAACTTTTCCTGGATCTACCAATGGTGGAAACAATACATTATTTTCACCAGGAGTGAACGATTCTCTTGTTGGCCAAATTTTTTTCTTATAATGACGTTCCCTATCTCTGCTATTCCACAGACATTTATAACAGGGAGAAAGTGTAAACCCTGACTGTTGGCCAAGCAATATTGTTACAATTTTCAGATCTCCACAAATTTTTCCAGTTATGATCAGCATATTTTATTTTTATCAAAAGCTGCTTCATTTTTTCATATTGCTCTTCCATAACTGTGGAATGAACAATCGGAATGGGAGCGTAAACGTTGGTATTATGCAGCAAAACTGCCTTAATGCTCCGTTTAGAAGAATCAATGAACAGTCTCCATTCTTCAGGATCGTATGAGTTATTTTGAAATTCATCCATTAGACCTTTTACATCGGTACAATATAATAAGAAATCGTAGCTTCTGGCTTAAGTAAATGTCTTTTCTTTAAAAAGGAAGCAAGATGCTCTGAACCATCTTTGGATAAGCCTAAATCTCTGACTAGATCACTAAGTTCTGACTGTGATACGATTCTGGTTTACGGTTGTATGGTAGAAATTCTTTATCTGTGTCACTAGTATATGATAGGTTGTCACTAGAACATTCATTAGTAACAGTGTTTGAATCTTTTTCGACAGTCTCAATGTTTTCGGCATGAACTGATAAGGTGAAATCATTTGTTTCCATAACATCAGCATCAAGTGGTTCAGGAGGCGGAATTAGTTTAGTTGGTCTTGTTACTGTTGAAACATCGTTATAAGTAATAGTGCTTTTATTTTTTCGGTTATGCCTAGATACAACATTCATACAAAAGTAGCAATCATTTTCACTGTATGGTCTATTCCATATTGCTGGTCTGGAATATTTAATCGCCTTCTTATTGATGTACAACGTTATTTTGCAAGAACTGCAAATAATGTGGGGAACCCAATCTGTACCCTGGTGCTGTATTTCAATGTTAAAACAATCCTTATATAAGGTTTTAATCTTATCCGTTATCGGTGACCCCATTTTACTCAATACGTGTTGACAGCAAATATAACAAAATGAATCACTGTTTTTATCGCACTTATGAAAAGTCCTTGTACCGTGAGACCGTTCTCTTGTAGCATTATACTCTACATGAGCCAAGTCACCCACACATGAAGAGCTACGGTCGCTGGATGACGACGGCTGCGGGCCGGCTTTCCCACCATGACCAACCGCCGATACTGGGTTTCCGAGTCCCTGCATCGTAATTCTCTTTCTTCTACCTGCCATGACGGCATCTAAGCCGTTATCCAGGGACCTGGTTACCTGGTTACTCCACTAGCCTGCCGGCTAGTGGAGTAACACCGTTGCCCACCGTCACCACGTGGAGGTGCCCTGGATGCAGGTAGAAGAATAAAAATCGACCGATGAATTTTCTCGGCGTTCAAAATGACGCGAAAACATCTACCATCTTGAATTTTGCAAATCCAACCTCAGATTCGTGATCAGCAACCCAAAAAATCCCAGCGTACCAAATTTGGTAAGGATCGGTTGAATTTTAATTTGAATTCGTTTTTGCATTCGAGAAGCACTATATCTGTCTGATTTATTGAGGTTAGAAAGAAAACAGAACTGTATGGCTCAATCCAACCGATGAATATTAGCTTAGCGTGTCCGAATACATATTAATACATCTTTGGATTCAAGAAAAAAGCTTGAATCAATTTTTTTAGGAGTATATTTTTCTTAATTTTTACTAATTTTTACCTATTTTTTGAGGTTAGAAAAAAATTGAGATGTGATGGCGATATTCTGACGTCAGATTCGTGGTCAGCGGGCAAAAATACTACGGATCTGATATATCGCATCAAAAGTATACCCCACTTTTTTTTTGTGGTGCTGTGGTATTGAATTGGGCCATTTGGGGGGTAACCACTATTTACGGCAATTTGTTTTATTAAATTTAATTCGTTATTGAAATCACTTTCAAATAAAGGAACTCACTAGCTTATGTAACATACTGTGATATGCTGCAAATTTGTGTTATTTTGGCTGGTTTGAAGTGTGGGGTATTATTGTGTCTGCGTGTGATGATTTGTAAAATATTGAAAATTTGTGGTTGTTATCCCCTTCATATAGTAAGATTTAGGAAATTAAGTGAATTATTTTCCTCTGTTGTCATTGTAAATGTTATATTTTTGTGGAATTGATCTGATTAAAAAATGTATTTAACTGTCTATCCGTGTCACGGAAAGAGCCAAATTAATATCATTTGATGTACAAAATGTATTCCCCAGGATACCTCCAAACGAAACAATTGTTATAGTAGAACATCTATTAAATAAAAACAACGTCAATATATTCTCAATCTACTAAAAACATGTCTGAAATAAAATTATTTTATATATAATAATTCAATCTACAATAGCCCAGGACTTTAATGGGAAGCCCCTTAAGCCCACGTTTAGCAGAAGTTTTTATGAATAACATCGAAAATATAATTCAAAAACATGATACGTACAAATCTTTACTATACTGGTACCGTTATGTAGACGACATTTTAGTTTGTTTGAATGGTACGGATAGACAGTTGAATATATTTTTTTAATCACATCAATTCCATCCACAAAAATATAACATTTACAATGGAAGTAGAGGAAAATAATTCACACAAGGGATAACAACAAAACACAAATTTTCAGTATTACACAAATCATCACACGCAGACACAACAATACACAACACTTCAAGCCACCCAAAACAACACAAATTTGCAGCGTATCACAGTATGTTAACATACATAGGCTAGTGAGTGTTCCTTTATCTGGAAATGATTTCAATAAAGAATTAAATTTAATAAAATCAACTGGCGTAAATAATGGATACCTCCCAAATTATGGTCAAAATAATAGTTAATAAAAAACTTAAAAACAAAGCTATTTCTGAAGTCTACCCTAAAACTAAAGACAGCAAAATCAATTATAAACTATTAACCTATTTTGGCACACCTTCAGAAAAAATTAAACACTACTTAAATCAAAATAATATATAGCTTTAAAAACTAATAACTCACTAGGAAAACTCATAAAAAATGCGAAAGTTAAACAAAACAAAGGTGAAAAATCAGGGGTACATAAGTTAAACCTTTCTGAATGCCTAGAGATAAACCGTTTGAAAAACACAAGTTCCATTCTAAATGAACAAACAGAAATAAATATGAATAAATCTCCATTATTTATATATCTTAAAAAGCTCAGTATCGATTCCAAAAATACCCTAATTAACTCTTTACAGAATACTTGTAAAAGTAGATAATAAGATGGAATAAAACCTAAATGTTTGTTAGTTGCAAAAAGTATCAGAAGAAGTTACCATGTAACAAAACGCGTCATGCAATTTTGTAATAAAAAGTGGAAATTTTGACAAATTGTCTTTCATTACGTTAGTTATGGATTTCCATCAAGTAAAAACCAAAACAATTCATAGCTTCTTGTCCTCTAAAATCACCAGAATGCAATTCCTGTGATTTTTACCTATCATATCTCATGTAATATTTTTAACAAAACAATACTGCATTGACAGTTCGAATTCAACCTTGGATACGCATAATAAAACAATTAGCCTAGGACGTATTAAATGAGCTTTTAAAGCAGGTTTTTAAATTTCTTTTTGAAGATATCGATATCTCCCAGTATTTCTCAAATATTAAATAAAAAATAAGACTCTTACCCTAAGAAATCTATTATCAGTCGTAGAGTGTTTATGCTCAGGATCCCTAGCGTCACCGGCATAACCACAAGTTTTATTGTTTTCCTCCAAATCAGAATGTTTATAAACAAAATGATCGGTTTCTACCGAGGAATTAACTATCCTGTCATCTTTTTCTACGTAATGCATTTCCTGTCCATCGAAAATAACTCCCGATAGACCGTTGCATGTGGATATTGCTACCCACGAATCAGGTTTACCACGGACTTTCCCGTTGTAGTGGCAGTGGTCTACTTCCTAAAAAAATAATATTAGTTACTTCGGAGAAATTCCGCATCTTTATAGCATGCATTATTTGAAGTTTGAATTTGGTAAGTGGTAAATACAGGATGTCTTATAACTAGGTTTAAATTTGTTATCTTATGGTGCAAACGAAACGGATAAAGCGAATTTCCATCTTAGTTTTTGCGACAATAAACTTAAAACTTTTATGTGTACTACCTTCAGAAATGAAGAGGGTGAGCGATATGGCTCTCGTAACATAAAATATCTTCTAAAACATCAAATCAAATATTTTAAGTCAAAATAATACTGGATACCTAAAATTAAGCCCTTAAAAACACTTAATTTCCTAGGTTCTGAAAGATTTATTTTTATACTTAAATCCATAAGAAAATACGAGGCTGGTTTGAAAAGTCCGTGCAAAAATAAAAACTACTTATGTGTTTGGGGTAAACCTTTTTTATTTTTCGACATAGTCTCCTTTTAGGCTTATACACTTCGTCCAACGATGTTCTAGTTTGTTGATCCCTTCCGAATAATAGGATTTGTCCAAGTCTGCAAAATATCCATTAGTGTCTGCAATCACCTCCTCGTTTGAATAAAATCTTTGTCCCGTCAGCCATTTCTTCAAATTGGGGAACAAATAGTAGTCCGAGGGAGCCAAGTCTGGAGAATAGGGGGGATGTGAAACGAGTTGGAATCCTATTTCCATTAATTTTGCGACCACAACTGCTGAGGTGTGTGCTGGTGCGTTGTCGTGATGGAAAAGGACTTTCTAGTGGGCCAATCGCGGGCGTTTTTCTTGCAGCTCGGTTTTCAAACGGTCCAATAACGATGAATAATATTCACCTGTAATAGTTTTACCCTTTTCCAGATAGTCGATGAGGATTATCCCTTGCGAATCCCAAAAGACAGTCGGCATAACGTTTCCGGCCGAAGGAACGGTCTTCGCCTTTTTTGGTGCAGATTCCCCCTTGGTAACCCATTGTTTAGATTGTTGTTTGGTCTCAGGAGTATAGTAATGTATCCATGTTTCATCCACAGTGACGAAACGATGCTTAAAGTCCTCCGGATTCTTCTGGAACAGCTGCAAACCATCCTTGCAACACTTCACACGATTCCGTTTTTGGTCAAGCGTGAGCAATCGCGGCACCCATCTTGCGGATAGCTTTCTCATGTCCAAATGTTTATGCAAAATATTATGTACCCATTCAGTCGAGATGCCCACAGCACTAGCAATCTCACGCACCTTAACTCTTCTGTCATCCATCACCATATCATGGATTTGATCAATGACTTCTGGAGTCGTAACCTCCACAGGCCGTCCAGAACGTTCAGCGTCACTTGTGCCCATATGGCCAGTCCGAAAATTTTGAAACCACTTATAAACTGTTCTAATCGAAGGTGCAGAGTCACCATAATGTTTATCAAGCTTCTCTTTAGTCTCCTGAGGCGTTTTGCCTTTCATAAAGTAATGTTTAATCACCACACGAAATTCTTTTTCGTATTTCTTGAAAATCACTCGACTTCCTTGATTCACACGAATGCCAAACACAAAGAAATAGACCAATATGGCTGAAACTTGGTGTGCGTTCATTCAAGAGATGCTACTAACTAAACATGACCTCGATAAGTGCCGGTGGTGCCATCTCTCGGACTTAGCACGGACTTTTCAAACCAGCCTCGTATTATTGGAGAGATGAACCGGCATAATCTCATAAATAATTATTTCTCATCTAAACAGAGCCCTGAAAGCTTACGTTTCATAATTTTAAAATAGAAAACTTTTTTATATTATAATCCAAAATAGCGAAGCTCATGTTGACACATGCATTGTCTGATAAGGACGTTGAGCTTTTTGAAATTGCTCGTTATTCAGACAAAAGCACACAGAAACATGAAATAACAATAGATGTATCACTAAATTAAAGTAATTTTGCAAATTAACTTCTTCCTCTCAAATTAAAATATATTAACTTAACCCGTTTTTATTTCTAAAACTGTATTCAATTCTACCTTTTTTTTAAGATGACTCAGTAATCAGATCTTGATCCCCTCTATATAATATTTCTGTTAAAATTGGAAGAAATGAAAAAAACAAGAACACTAAAATAGAAGTATATAACGGTATACTACTGTGATCAAAAAATAGTAAGACTTTTGAAATAAAACGCAAACGGGTTATTTATTTTTCCATATTTATTTTCGTCCCCTTCCAGTCTTCGAAACAGTTTGTTGAATTCGATTTCTGGAATGGCCTTTAAAGCCTTCATCGGTTCGGTTTTAATCTCCTCAATCAACTTAAAATTATGTCCTCGAAGCGGTTTTTTGAGTTTAGGGTATAGCCAGAAGTCCGACGGAGCTAAATCAGGCGAATAGGGCGATTGCGGAATGATATGAGTTGAATTTTTGGTGAAAAAGTCGCGAAGAACCAATGCTGTCTGAGAAAGCGCATTATCGTGCCTCTTGAGTCGAATAGCTTCACGCAAACGACGCATAACACTCAAATAATATTCCTTGTTGACAGTTTGGCCCGGCGGAAGGAATTCATAATGAACAACATCACGATAATCGAAGAAAACTGTTAACATCACCTTGATTTTTGACTTGCTTTGGCGTGTTTTTTTCGGTCACCAATGACTTTTTTATCATTTCGAACGTTTGAGAAGCCGAAAAACCATTTTTAAAACAAAATTTAATGCAACTTCTTTGCTGAATTTTTTCACTCATGTTAAAAAACGAAAAAACGCACTTTTGTTGTTGAACGAATGCAAGCGAATCTTATTAACTACAGACGCTATGGTCTTTGATTGACACAGATGGCAGTTAAGGTCCTACCAACCTAACGAAAAAAAATTAATCTGATTTGGAAATGCCCGGGCGATTTAAATTTAAAAGTCTTACTATTTTTTGATCACAGTAGTACATGCAATTACCCTGCTATCCCTCTACCTCTTTCCTTTCCCCCGAAATAGATGTTACTATAAAAAATTTATTTTATAATAAATAACTAATGTTCCAAATATGAACCAGGGAAATTCTCATAATACTACTGAAAAGATACAATGACCCCCACCCCTTTCACTCCCTTTCCATGTTTGTAATGTTTCGATCCCTTGACTAAGAATAAAACCTCTTTTCTACTTCTCTGGTCCCTTATATGTTTTATTATACATGATTAGGCTTAAAATTTGCCTATTCTCCTATCCAAAGAATCCGAAAAAATTCTTATACTATCGAGAATAAATAAAATTACACCATCTCTTTTACCCCCTTTCCTTATTAAGAGTGAAAGTAAAAAAAAACGGCCATGTGCAAGTCGGATTTGCGCAATCAGTGTTCCGTCCATTAATTGCTTTTAAAATAAAACTTTCGTTACAGTAGGGTATAAAATGATCAATGACTTCACAAAACACACCCCAAATGAGTTTTCAACAAAGTTTTTTTCCCATCTTTACTGAAAATCTTAAAAGGTAATGCACTCGTGATAATTTTCGTTCAATCTACACCCTGTGAAAAATATTCCAGAATTTTTTCAAAATTTTTTGATCAGTACTTTTCGGGATAAGGGGGGGACTGCGAGTTTTCGCAATTTTTTAAAAATAATACAAAGAAATGTATGCGCAAGTATTACATTATATATATTTTTGAACTGAAGTTTTTACAAGCTTTCATTTGAAACCACACTCGATGACCTGGTAAAAAAATTTTTTTCACTTCCGATTTCATCCTCCAAAACTAACCCCTTAAATTAAAATTTACCTTTCCACACTACACAGCTCTGATGAGGCCATCAATTCCTATAGAGCGCCAAATTTCAACTTTCTATGACAAATAGTTTCGGAGAAAATCGGGTGTGATAGACGAACAGACAGATGGACAGACACCGAAGTGATCTTATAAGTGTTTCGTACGGAAGACTAATAACTTAATTTACACATTCCCCCAGTCCAAGAACTCTAAAAAGGGCATATAGCATGATACATATGATACAACCCCTCTAACTCCCTACCTTGCCCCACTATCACCGATATATTTTATTAGGATTAAAATTTGTCTTACATGAACTAAAAATCTGGAAGAATTCTCAAAATACTATTGAAATTATACAATCTTTAACGATCTTTCACCTCCTTGTTGTGTTAAAATTGAAGGTAATGAGAAAATATCCTAATTTTTTAATTCCTGGACTACAAAAACCTTGAAAAGTTCATATAACGCTATAATATATATATATATATATATATATATATATATATATATATATATATATATATATATATATATATATATATATATATATATATATATATATATATATATACATATATATATATATATATATATATATATATATATATATATATATACATATATATATATATATATATATATATATATATATATATATATATAATATATATAAGATTTTGGTATTATATTATCGGCCGTGCGTCAGTCAGATATATGTATGATTATCGGGAATGGGTCTGGACTGCAAATAAAACTCTGTTCTTCTTTAATACTCAATATTTCGTTATCGTTTGATAACTTCTTCAGGAGTAACTACAAAATTAATACACCTATATTAAAATACTATTCTCTTTCGTCAAGGTATTAAAATATTGAAATATAAAGCAAGAATTCGTGTGCTGTGGTGCAACATCATTTGAAAACAGATCATAATTTTGACTATAACAACGTTAAAATCTTAGCTCATGACAACTATAAAGGGAGACTTGTTTAAGAAATGTGCCGTATCAACAGGGACCCAAAGTCAATTAACTATAAATCAGACACTAATCAACTTAGTATTATTTATAGCAACATAGTCAATAGGTATTAATCATTTACAATTACCGCATTAATAACAAAGATTTGCCACCTCTTAGTATAAAGTAAATTAAAGACGTTTTTCTGTTGCTGTTTTTCCGTTCGTTTGGACTTCACGGCAGTGCATATGTACCGAGGCTGTTTACTCTCAGTTTGTTGTAGTAAATCGAGATGTTGAGTGTTGGTTTCGAGGACAAACTCGCATTTTCGTACGTGTTTTAATTTATTGTTCGTTTGTTTCATAATTGTTTGCTTTATATTTCAATATTTTGATACCTTGACGAAAAAGAATAGTTTTAATATAGGTGTATTAATTTTGTAGTTACTCCTGAAGAAGTTATCAAACGGTAACGAAATATTCAGTTTTAAAGAAGAAAAGAGTTTTATTTGCAGTCCAGACCGATTTCCGATAATCATACATATATCTACATATATATATATATATATATATATATATATATATATATATATATATATATATGTATATATATATATATATATATATATATATATATATATATAATATATATATATATATATATATATATATATATATATATATATATATATATATATATATATATATATATATATAATATATATATATATATATATATATATATATATATACATATATATACATATATATATATATATATATATATATATATATATATATATATATATATATATATATATATATATATCAACCCCTTTAATCTCCTCCTCAACTTATTTTATGCTTCATTATATATATTTATGCATAACATTTTCATTAAATATTAAAATCTTGAGAAAAAACACCCAAGATTCAGATGTAAAGTTAATGAAGAAATGATGCATTTCTTAAAATTAAGTCAAGCCCAGTTGATTAAAGTTGAATTAATAACCTTAGCTTCAAATTAATTATTATAGGGACACCAGTTAGAAGTCTTTATTTTTACATAATACGTACTTCCTTTGTTGGCCTATGTATTACGTGATTTCCATTTTCTTGATGTTTCTGGAAAAATCCCTTGGGAATAAGTTGTTTATTTAAAGTTAAATCTAATATTAAGTTTTCTCCGTCGATTTCCAGCGTGATCTGCAGATGATTCGTATGTTCTCCATTCTGAAACAATACAAATAAATATATAAATCAACATATTTGATGTAACTTTCTGTTCATGACAGATTCTTGTACGATTTATATTATTAATAATACGTACAATCTATATTATAAATAATAATAAAGATTTGATGATTTATTATTTAAATTTATTGACTTTTAGGCAGTTTATTTTTCTATATATATATATATATATATATATATATATATATATATATATATATATATATATATATATATATATATATACATAAATATATATTTATATATATTTATATATATAACACATGGGCTGAAAAGTCCCGGGCCTAACAAAGAAAACACGGTTTTTTTGGTTCAAAATTAGCTTTATTCATCAACGTAATCTCCATCAAGAGCAACGCAATCATTCCAGCGCCGCTCTAACATTTCAATACCACTTTTGTAGAACGATTTATCTTTTGCCTCAAAATAGGCCTCAGTTTCAGCGATAACCTCTTCATTCGTGCGAAATTTCTTACCGGCGAGCATTTTTTTCAGGTCTGCGAACAGCCAGTAGTCGCTGGGAGCCAAATCTGGCGAATACGGTGGATGTGGGAGCAATTCGAAGTTCAATTCATGTAGTTTTGCCATTGTTTTGATTGACTTGTGACACGGTGCGTTGTCTTGATGAAACAAAATTTTTTTCTTTGCCATATGCGGTCGTTTCTCTTTTGCAATTTCGGCCTTCAAACGCTCCAATAACGCTATATAATATTCACTGTTGATGGTATTTCCTTTCTCAAGA
This sequence comes from Pachyrhynchus sulphureomaculatus, assembly GCA_019049505.1. NCBI lineage: Eukaryota > Metazoa > Arthropoda > Insecta > Coleoptera > Curculionidae > Pachyrhynchus > Pachyrhynchus sulphureomaculatus. The sequence continues at coordinate 166,448,712 of CM032456.1, read as the reverse complement.
TAGTCGATGAATATTACACCACGCACATCCCAAAATACCGAGGCCATAACCTTTCCAGCCGATTGTTGTGCTTTCGAGCGCTTTGGACGAGGTTCACCAGTTGCTGTCCACTCAGATGACGATCGTTTTGATTCCGGAGTGAAGTGATGGATCCATGTTTCATCCATTGTCACATATCGACGCAAAAATTCCGGTTTGTTACGTTTAAACATGGCCAAACACTGCTCAGAATCATCAAACACGTTCTTGTTTTTGATCAACAGTGAGCAAACGCGGCACCCACTTTGAACAGAGCTTTCTCATAGTCAAATGCTCATGCAATATAAAGCCAACACGTTCTTTTGATATCTTTACGATGTCAGCTAACTCACGCAACTTCACTTTTCGATCATTCAAAACGATTTTATGGATTTTTTTTGATGTTTTCTGGTGTTACCGCCTCATTTGGACGTCCACTGCGTTCTGCATCATCGGTGTCTCTACGACCACGTTTGAAGTCAGCAAACCAACGTTTTATTGTTGTTTCTGATGGAGCGGAGTCCCCATAACACTTTTCAAGCCATTGCTTCGCTTGAACGGTATTTTTTCCCATCAAGAAGCAGTGTAAAATTAAAACACGAAATTGTTTTTAATCCATTGTTTTGAAAATAACAAAAGTAGCGTCACTCTTAGCACAATAACTCACAAACTAATGAATAGAATATCATGAAATTTTAACAGCTGTCTTTTGAAGGTTAGTATTAACTGAAAAAAAGGTGACTGCAATAAAACTAGCGCCATCTATGTGTTAGGCCCGGGACTTTTCAGCCCATGTGTTATATATATATATATATATATATATATATATATATATATATATATATATATATATATATACATATTATATATATATATATATATATATATATATATATATATATATATATATATATATAAATATATATATATATATATATATATATATATATATATATATATATATATATATATAAAATATATATATATATATATATATATATATATATATATATATATATATATATATATATATGTATGTTGGTTTGGTTTTTCAGGGTACCCGACATTGGTACCGGTTGTATTAATGAAATTAAATGTTTTGAAAAAGATCACTAGGTTGATCGAAACGTAAACATACATTTAATTTAAGTTTTAATTCACATAACCTTAAAACCAAAAAAAAATCATGACCATATAAATATAAAAAGAGGGTTAAAGAAAAATTATTTAAATAAAAAAAAAAATAAATAAATAAAAATTTAAAAAAATACATATATATATATATATATATATATATATATATATATATATATATATATATATATAATAGTTCAATATATTGAAATAGCTGACTTCTGGAGTCAATTAGCGACACACTCAATATTTATTTTTAATAAATTTGACTATACTTGAAAATTTTATAAATTATTGGACTCAAGTTTAAAAAATATTGCTCCGCCACTACTGGCGATGAACATTGGAATGTGTGTCTGGGTTTAAGAGATACCACATACACAAGCCAATCAGTGAAGTTTCAAAGACAATAGGTTTATTTACGTCGTGAAACGTGATATAAAAACAAAGGTTTTTTTTCTTGAAATATTACAAATGGGTACTACAAAAAGTGGCCTAAGTGTTTTATTGATGTTGCCGAAGTTTAGTAACAATTAGATTTTATTGTAGCTTGCTAATTAAACAAAAACAGTGATATTTCTATAATGTGTATGTCATAGATACGTCTGGATTTCTCCTGTGGTGCTGACATTTCGCCGATCATCCTACCCGCTTCTTCAGAGCTTGTTTTAAGAATTGACTTCGTTGGAATTAGCACGGAATTGATTTAATACCGCTTACACACATCCTTTATATTAATAAAAGTGGCTAGGGACTTTTGACTTCATGGATGGCCTGGTTCCAGATTGGTCATTGATCATCCATGAGCCATTGCCCTCTCAGCCCGGTTCACTAATATAAACGGTGCGTGCAAGTGGAATTAAATCAATTCCGTGCTAAATTTCCAAGAAGTTAGTTCTCGAAACAAGCTCTGAAGAAGCCAACAGGATGATCAGCGAAACGTCAGAACTACTTTGTAACCTGTGGAAAATTCGTATCAGTGTACATATCATTTCTAAGCTGTATCTGAAGTGTTTAATGCATTGTTTACTACGAAATTTTCAATAGTTACCGTGTTTGTTATTTAGTTTTAACGAATGCAAATATAGATATTCTTTTACAATTGCTTTGTATTGCAATTCGGAATCAACTTAATTTAAATATAAATCTAATATACAGAATAGAAGCAAAATTTGGAGTACAATACTAACCGGTCATGTGCAATTTGGACTTGCGCAATTAGTGTTCCGTACGTTGATTGCTTTTAAAATAAAAAATTTTGTTACGGAAGTATAAAATGATCAGTGATTTCACAAAACACATTCCAAATGAGTTTTCAACAGTTTTTTTTTTTTTTTTTTTTTTTCCGATCTTTAGTGAAAATTGATGACCCTGAAATTTTTACTTTTTTTATATACCAGATGAATTATTAAAGATAATGCACTCGCGATAATTTTCGTTCAATCTACGCCCTGTAGAGAATAATCCAGAATTTTTTCAAAATTTTTTGATCAGTAATTTTCGAGATAAGGGGGAGAACAGCGATTTTTCGCACACAAAGAGAATTGTGCGCAAGTATTACATTGCATATATGTTCGAATACGTTCTTTTACAAGCTTTCATTTGATACCCCACTCGATGACCTGGTAAAAAAAAAATTCACTTCCGATTTCACCTGCCAAAACTAACCCCTTAAGTTAAAATTTAACTTTCAAAACTAGATGGCTCTGATGAGGCCATCTATTCCTATATTAGTGCCAAATTTCAACTTTCTATATCAAATAGTTTCGGAGAAAATCGGGTGTGACAGACGGACCGACACCGAAGTAATCTTATTCCGTACGGAACACTAAAAATGTAAAAATCTACTCGAATAATAATGTTTCTGTTGAGAAAAAGGCAGGCAGGTGAAAGTAAGTCAATTTTTATGATCTTTTTTTATGTGAACGTTTGTAACGATTTTTTTTTTTAAATTTATTATTAACATTCATACAGTGTACGTGAACCTCAAAACCGAAATATATTTTCTTTCTTAATGATTTTTTTTTTAAATATTTAGGTTCATATATGGGTTAATAATAATTAAACTTCCATTAATATTACATAATTTCTTCTTATGACGCCGTCTCCTCACAAAGGTTGGCGATCCATATAGCTAAATGAACTTTAGAAACTGGTGTTCGAAAAATATCATTCGAAGCACATCCAAATCACCATCTCATGTCCTTCAGCCAAGGATTCTGTCGTCTTCCGATCGATCGTTTGCCCTTTATTTTGCCTTCAATATATGTCCGAAGTATTGAGTTTTTCTTATTTTTATGGTTGTTAGTAATTCCTTCATTTTGTTCATTTTTTCCAATACTTCTTTTTTTTTTATTTTTTGTATCCAGGAGATACGAAGAAGGTGTCTATTAATGTACATTTCAAAAGATTCTAGTCGTTTCTCTGAGCCAGGGTTAAGGGTCCAGCACTCACATCCAAGCAGTGGCACGGAGAATACATGCGCTTTAACCATTCTCATTCGGAGTTCGAAACTGAGACTGAGATATTTATGTATGTTATTCGAGCCTGTTCAATTCGGGGATATATTTCCTTTCTTGGGTCCCACTTGCCATTTATATTGGTTCCCAAATATTTAAATGTGGAGACCTCTTCTACGGTATTATCCCTAATTTTGAGGGATTCTGGTGGTAGATTTTTCTTTGTTATTACCATTCATTGGTTTTTCTTATAGTCAGTTCTAGTTAGTCCAAATCTTTCGCTGGCTGTTACGATTCGATTGATCAGTTGCTGGAGATCTTTGATATTATTTGCTAATAGAACAGTATCATCAGCATACCGTATGTTGTTCAGTATACTCCCATTAACTGTTATTGCTTCAATGGATTCATAGATGGCCTCATTAAACACAGTATCAAAATAAAGATTGAACAAAAGTGGTGAGAGAATCCATCCCTGTCTTACACCTTGGGTTATTTTTATGCTTTCGGACTTTTCCAGCCAATTTTAACTTTCAGTGATTGAACAAATCATAAAAATTGACTTATTTCCACTTGCGTAAATGTATTTCTTCCCTTAAATTCTTTTAACTCTTTTTTGACGGATCGCCAATGTTCTTTCTTATTTGGGACATATGTGCGGTTGAAGTACGTATTTCATAAAATAAGTTTTGACGTTAAGTGTGGCGAAAAATGAAATTTTTGAAATAGAAAACCACAAAAATAGATATCTTAGGTAAGTTTAAAACGAAATAAAAATTATCCCGATTTGTCTACAAAGAAAAGTTAACAAATCTAATTTGCGAAACCGCATAAACTCGATAAACACCATTTAATTACGTCGAGGATCGAATTATAAGATCGTTATGGCGTCCGGTATATTTAATCAGTAGATAATCTGCAGCTTTAACTAATATTATTAAATTATTACTCATTTTCCTGTCAACAAAAATTTTAATTAATATTTAAATAAGAAACACGTTACTATTCATTCGTTAGGACAAGGAACCCATGAATGAAAAAATAATTATAGTAAATAGATGACGGGAAATAAATGATCTATTGCCCCGATAAGTACAATGATTCATAATCTGTCGTAATGCAAGCGAATGTTGTTTTATAATTTATAATTATTTAAATGTAACCTTTTAAAATGTCGTATTATAATGAATCAACACAGGGTAAAATCACAGCTGCGCCTCTAGTATTAATTAATAGATTGATATGATCAGGATAGCTTATTACCTTTGTACCGCTAAATAGTCCAGGTGATTTACTGAATCGAAGTTTACTAAATTAAGGATACTAAGTAATTGTAGTGACATCTTCCATTTTCTATTAGGGATAACTGATTCAATTATTCCGTTCCAAACCGTTAAAATTCTGTGGTTTAAAATTAAGGTAGTTAATATATTACCAAAATATTTCGTAAATAAATCTTTTGTATTTTAAGGTTTGTACTTCTAAAATATGATAAAGGCTTAAAATAGCGATTGAAGTGAGATATTATAAATCTTCTTCTTATAACACAAGGTCTTGGTTTATCTGTTTTAAGCCTGTTGTGACGTAGATGTTCCGTTTTCGTGTCATGTTTTTGGTGGTCCACCGGGAGGTCTTCTTCTCTCTGGTTTTTCATCTTTTGCCCATCTTGGCCAGCTATTGGTTGGTATCCTACTTACCTCATCCCTCCAATATCGACGTCTTGAATCTCGAGTTCTTTTTGTATAGTTGTACCTCGTACCTGGTCTCTCAGGGTTAATCCTTTAATTGTGCGCAGTGTTTTCATTTCTGTAGCTCTCATGTGGTTTTTGAGAGCTAAATCCTTGTTGTTCTTCGCTAATTTTGAACTTTTTGTTATTTTTGTAGTCATGATCTTGATTAGCAATTTACTAGTAATGGTTCTATAATCGTCGGGGTAGTTTTTATTTCCTTTTTTTAATATTGAGATTGTTGCCAAAACTTTTTCCATTCCAATACCATATAGTTGAGCATTTCGTTGGTGATGTCATCAGGCCCAGGATCCTTTTTGTTCTTTAGTTTTTTTCAATCCTTCATGAATTTCTTCTTGAGATATACTCTCTTCTTCATCTTACAGCTCTTCCACCTGGCAGTCGTCAGTCTCTTCTTGTTGGCTACTTTCTACTCCTGAGTATATTCCAGATTTTCTTTTGTCCACCGTAAAGGTCGAGTTCCATCTCTGGGGAAAATTTCTTCCAATATGCCTTCTTTATGTTTTTTATTGCTTCACTGACTCTGATTCTAACCTGTTTATACGCTTCATATTCTTCTGCTGTTGTTATGTTTCTATACTTAATATATGCGTCTTTCTTTTGTTTCGCTAATGTCTTTAGTTCATCGCTGAACCATGGCTTGTTGTTTTGTCTTCCACCGATGTTTACTCGTCTCATTCCAAAAGCTTCTTTAGGACTACTTATTACAATTGTTCTGATTTTTTTTCTAAATATAATCTACATTTTCCCCTTCTAAAATGGGATTTAATGCTTTTTTTTTCATCCTGTTCTTGTATAAGATGTTTGTTGTCATCTTTAAATGACTCTATGATAAATTTTTGAACGTAGAGAGGAGGTTCTTTTCTTTTGTAGATTTACTTTTGTACGATATTTACAAAGAACCATATTATAAATCTGGGTCTAAAAGAAACTTTATTTTTATTTGAGCATGTGGTTGCTTAGCACATACTTACGGTCTGTCAAAGAAAAACGTGATTGCTTGAATTCTTAAATATGTTTCGAGAACATTTTTTACCTTCAATGTATTCTTTGGTGTGCTAACAACGCAACGGTGCAACTACCTTAGTAAGTTATCCAATCGCCTTCTGCATCAATAATTGCCTGGTATCTTAGAGGCATGCTGTCGACGACATTTTCTACATACTCTGCAAATTTTTCGAATCTCATGAGACAACTGAGTACTCAGAGTCTTTCCTCTGAGCTTTCTCTTTATAAGAAACAAAACGTTTTCAATAGGGTTGGCGTTCGGCGATTGTGAAGGCCACTCTAGTATCGTGGGCTCAAGCAAACCGCTTCGCTACGTAATTTTCGCCTAGCAAATGTTTTTCCAACGTGCTTCGGAATTTGACATACCGTTAATTCTGGGTCCCGTGAAAACAAAGACATGATTCGTTTATGTTTTGACAAGTCGTTGATATTTTTCGACTCGTTAAAATGATTTACCCACTTCTTTACAAACGATACCGACTTTTTAATATATTTAGCGACCGCGGAATGTGTCATTTTAAACCCTTTTGGATGGGAACAAAGAAAGGCTGCCTCGAACCGACGAGCAAATAAGTGACTCATTCTGGATTTTACGTGATTTCAACGAAGGTTCGGAATCGACTGATATTTTTACTAAAATGCGTGGTAGACAAAGGTTTCCTCTACCGATTTTTTGTTGAATCGCTAGAATCGCATCTACCAAAAATGAATTATCGCGAACACGTCCTTACTTGACAGACTGTATAAGCTGGTGTGTACAATAAAAAATGTTGGAATTCAAACATTAGCTTGGACAGTGATATATTATTTTGTAAAATATATGATATAAATATTTAATATAGTGAGTATTAATTTGGAATATAAATGAAGTTAATGTATAAAATACATTTATGGTAATTTTTCAGGCCAACAATTTTTCATCTTTGATTACAAACTCCATCAAATTAAAGTAAAAACAGTAACAATAATTTCTGCACGTAACTGTTATAATTCTAGCAAACAGAACAATGACTGACCTAAGAAGAGAAGTTCTAGAAGTGTTAAAGTAATTAAGAGCGTTACGTTGACCCACTGAGTAATATTTTTAAGTTATCTGTAAGGTGTACTTTTCCAAGTTACCCAAAGATTGTGAATTCCAATTTTTAAGCGTGGAAATAAAAACGAACCAGGTAACGATCGACCAGTAACGGTAGCGTATTTTCAAAACTTATGTATAAAAGACTAGACTAGACGTAAATTTACTTCAAGGCATAATACTCGTGTATTTCATTACGGATCAGTACGGATATCAGCCTGGTAACTCGACGGAGCCGGAGGACGAATGCATTATTATTATTAATTATATAAAAAAAAACTAGATAGGAGAAACTTAGTTATTGGCATCTTTTTGGATTTAAGTGTTGCATTTGACACCGTTCACAGAAAACTACTACTTAAAAAACTGCATTATCTCGGAACACGGGAAAATGCCAGTAGCTACATTTCATCCCTTCTAAGAGATAGAAAAACTAGAGTCTTTGCAAGCAGGGCTTCTCCTGAGAGCTCGGACATGAGCTTAGGAGTTGTTTAGGGTTCTGTTCTGGGGCCGTTCTTGTTCTCATTATTTATAAATGACTTATGCCAACTTCTAACCCAAGGACATATGTACAGTAGTATTCTCAAATTATACTAATTGGTGGTATCAGCGAATAACCTTGAGCAGCTTCGGGCATGTGCTAGAAGTGCAACAGACAAATTTCAAAAATGGCGCAAAGAAAACAATTTATAATTAATAACGACAAAACAATTTGTGTGAATTTTCATAATAAAAAATCTTTAACCCCAAATATCTTTTGCCACCTTTTTTGATAAAAGTTTAACATCGAGGATTGCTCTGGATCCAGATGGCGCTATTGGGATGTGACATTAGCATTGTGTAAAATTTGACATTTGTTATTGTTAAAATAGTGGCAGCTCAGAAATTGGCCGAGTAGTTTGTTTACAGTGAGCCTTTAAAAAAAACAGTCTTGTGAACAAATGGAAATTCTACGATAAGCTTTTCGTTAGATGATTTTAGTAAAGGCTTAACTCAACAGTAATGCCTCGAATCGCTTCGTTCAACTTTTGGTAGAGAATCATCATCAGAAAAGACTGTTTACAATTGGTTTGCAGAATTTCGTCATGGTCGTGCTTCCGTCAGCGATGAATTTCGTGAAGGTCGAGCAAAATCGATTGTGGTTCTAAAAAACATCGATGCTGTGCGCAAAATGATTGAAGCGGATTGGCATATGACTTACTGTGAGATAGAGGCATCCTTAGGCATATGGAAGACTGCAGTACATTCGATTTTGCATAAACATTTAGTTGTAAAAAGATCTGTTCCCGATGGATTCCGCATAATTTGACCGAAACTCAAAAATAGGCTCGTTGCAATTGGTGTAAAGAAATGTTTAAAAAATTCGACCGAGGACATGTGAAATCCGTATATAACATCGTAACAGAAAATGAAACTTGAATATATTAGTACGAGGCGGAAACTAAGCAGCAATCAGCTGTTTGGTTGTTGTAAGATGAAGCGAAGCCAACAAAAGTGGTTCGTTCGAGAAGGAAATGATCGCTTGTTTCTTTAGTTATACTGGACATCTGGCAACCATTGCTTTAGAGGATCGAAGAACAGTTAATGCTGAATGGTATACAACAATTTGTTTGCCAGAGGTCATCGATGAAATCAGAAAGAACAACCGAAAACGTCGCATCATTCTTCATTATGACAATGCAAACTCTCACACAGCATGTCAAACAGTTGATTATTTGACGGAGAAAAACATCGAATTAATGTCTCATTACCTATATTCACTTGATCTATCGCCTAATGACTTCTTCTTGTTCTCGAATGTCCAAAAAAAATGCGTGGATAGCGATTTTCATCATCTCAAGAAGCTGTTGAATCCTTCCAAAACCCTGTTTTTGAGGTACCAATTTCAGAATGGAAAATATGTTTCGAAAACTGGTTCGAACGCATGAAATAGTGTATAAATTTTAAAGGCGAATATTTTGAGAAACAATGAAACGACTTGTACCAAAAAATTTTTTTCTTTCATTGTTTTTGTAAAAACTTAAGGTAGTCCTCGTATTTGTACCATACTTGAAGCGAAATTGATATGTTAATCTGTGGTGGAAGCTGGAAACCCTCTTGTGACATGAAATGAGATGTAAAAATTTTGGAGGATGATTTTTCAGGAACACATTCATTCAATGACGTAATTGCAGGAAAAGCCTACTGATACTCTTAAGTACCAGAAAAAAATATATTAATATAGTTGAAAGAGGATTTTCTTAACAGATTGTTTTAAATATATTTGACAAAAAATAATACAACTTTAGGGCTAGATTTTTTGCAAACGGGCACCAAATTTTAGGGTAATGTGCATTTCAACAAAAAATCTACAAACAATAATGAAGTTTTATTTAACAAATTACGTGTCTTTTGTTTGTGTCACAGGTAGAAAGTCAATGTCTTCTTCTCTAATGTGTGACCTATTTTTATTTCTATAAAATGCTGCAGGAGCGACCCGTGTGTTAAAAATGCGACTAATGTTGGTATTGAATTTGTAGTCGGTAGGAAACAGTCCATAGCAAATAATTCCAAAGGAATTGAGTTTCCCATATAAAACTTTAACTTTAAACTATTAAAAAGGGTGGGACGAGATGTAATAAACTAAACCCATACGGGAACTTAAGAGGTCTAATACCATCGAATACTTTCCATGAAAATACTTATACGAGTAGAATTCACTCAAGTCAAGTTCCTCGATGTTTCAAGGAATCAAGGTGCTGGTAATTTTTGGGTCTCCAAATAAGCGAATGTGATGGCGAGCCGACATCCAAAGGATTGCAGGATCAAACTGTATCCAAATTGTCATGGACAAAAGGACGTGGAAGAAGAAGAAAAAACAGGCGAATAGCTCTTTTGTAAATAGAATGTAACAAATTCAGCGTGTGTCGAATTTGAGCTTCATACAGGAATAAAAGTTGTCGTGCAATGTACGGCTCTCTAGCATGAAATAATATTTCAAACGTTCGAGAAGTTCTTTTCGCTGTGCATGCATACACGTTAACGTTCAGCTAATTAAGTGGCGGCGCTGCCAGAGGAACGGAGTGTGTGTTATTTCCGATTTCACCCCCCAAAACTAACCCCCTAAAGTCAAAATTTAACTTTCAAAACTATACGGCTCTGATGAGGCCATCAATTCCTATATTAGTACCAAATTTTAACTTTCTATGTCAAATAGCTTCGGAGAAAATCGGGTGTGACAGACGGACAGACACCGAAGTGATCTTACAAGTGTTTCGAACGGAACACTAAAAAATAGTCTTTGTTGACTCCAATGGCCATGGAAAGACAAATGTTAGGTGTTAGTTTACCAGAACACATTAAGAGTGGCAAAAGTAAAGTGGCAATGGGAGGGGCACGTAGCTAGAACGAATGATAGTAGATGGAAAACAAAATTATTTAAATGGAGACCTTGGGAGAATAGACGAAATGTCGGAAGACCAATGAAAAGATGGACTGATGATATCAGGTTGATAGCAGGCAGTAGATAGCTCCATCTTGCACAGGACACAATTGGAGAAAACTTGAATACGCCTATCTCCTGCAGTAGAGAAGTAGGGGCTTATAAAGAAAGAAGAAGAAAGAATGGTGTACTAACGTTAAAACTAAAAACAATTTTTTGGTAGAACATGGTAATTTTTTTTAAAAAATATATTTTTTTTAAATAGAATTTTTAGTATGGGAAGACCATACTTGCTACAACTTAAAATTTTAAATTTATCTCTCGTTTAAGAGGTATTCTAAAAAACTCAATTTTTGTGCCCTTTAGGCAAGAAAGTGCTCCAAAAAGTAGACAAAATCTGCTCAAAACTATTACTACTATAAATAATAGGTATTTAAAAACTTTTTTAATAAAAAAACAACTGAAAATATATTTTTCACAATGACACTGTGTATTACCTGCTATAAAAATTTTAATAGCAGATTCATGTTATACTTATACTACAGTTGGAAGAAAATTCACTTACGAAATTTTAACCAACATTAAATGATGTTTCATAATTCCTAGAAATACACCTAATTTGTCGTACAAGGTACGGAAATGGTACTAAGGTGAAAGATTCATCTGGTGAATGTGTTAAATTAATGTTCTTTTATTCATTGATGAATAATTATGGGTAATTTTTTTATTCATACATAGAATTGCAAGGTGAAATGAGACGAGATTTGTTTCATCTCATATCGATGGGGTACAATCTAGCCAGAATAAAATAACATGTCTTGTGTCGATTTCGTTATCCTATTGGGTCCCAATATAAAGTCTATAATGTAGAATCTTTTATTGACAATTAGAGAGGTTAGACCTATACCTATTATACAATGTGGTGAACTAACCATGATTATACAGTCTGTCAAGTAAGAACGTGTCTGCGATAATTCATTTTTCATAGAGGCGATTCTAGCGATTCAACAAAAAAGTGGTAGAGGGAACTTTTGTCTACGACGCATTTTAATAAAAGTATCAGACGATTACGAACTTTCGTCGAAATCATGTAAAATCCAAAATGAGTCACTTGTTTGGGCGTTGCGTCGGTTCGAGGCAGTCCTTCTTTGTTCTGATCCAAAGGGGCCTAAAATGACACATTCTGTGGCAGCTAAATATACTAAAAAGTCGGTGTCGTTTGTGAAGAAGTGGGTAAATAATTTTAACGAGACGAAAAATGTCGATGACTTGCCAAAACGTGGCTCGGTAGGCAAAGTCACTCCGAATGTCGAAAAACGAATCGTGTCTTTGTTTTTACGATACCAAATATTGACGCTGCATCAATGAAAGGCAAAATTAAAAAAATCCGGTTTGAATGTCTTCCATAAGATCATTCGACAACATCTTCGTGCTCATGATGTCAAATTCTAAAGCACGTTGAAGAAACCTTTGCTTGGCCAAAATCACGTCGCGAAGTGGCTCGCTTTGGTTCCCAATAAGAAACTAGAGTGGCCTTCACTCGCCGGACGCCAACCTTATTGAAAACGTTTGGTTTCTTGTAAAGAGACAGCGCAGAGGAAAGACTCTGAGGACTTTGACTCAGTTGTCTCGCGAGATTCGAAAAATTTATAACATACAGAAAATCTTGTCGACAGCCTGCCTCGAAGATGCCAGGCGATTGTTGATGCAGGAGGCGATTGGACAACTTACTAAGGTAATGCGCCGTTTTAGCACACCAAAGAATACACTAATGGCAAAAAATGTTTTCGAAACACATTTTTTCAAGAATACGAGCGGTCACCTTCTTATCTGACAGACTGTAGTATTTTCCTGATTATCGTGAAGAAAATTGCTTTTATTTTGACGGCATTTACTTTAATTTTCCAATGGTTGTGTCAATCTTGTGGTCGATAATTTATTGCATATACTAAAATTTATAAATACATTGTCTATAAGACATTTTGCTTGGAAGACTGCGTTTTATCAATTTGGATTATTTGAACAAAAACCGTCATGTTTGAAAGATTATCAGTAAAGTGAAGAAATTTGCAATTTCCTTATTGGATTATGGAAACATGGAAAACCTAACCCAAAATAACACATCTTTTCTTCTCAGCAGTTGCTTGAAACATATTTAAATGGATCCTCACAATGATGATCACGAAAGAATGCGGCTCTGAACACATGCGGTTGCATTACTTGATATTGTGTCGAATCTGACAGAAGCTGATGTATGAAGTTATATAAGTTTAGAAATCCAAAATAGAGAGCAGTTGGGAAAGTAGAGGCATCCCTGGATGAAGAACAATAACAGAGACGGTGCGGACACAATGTAGAATGGTACAACCGACTTCAAATTTTGTATATATATATATATATATATATATATATATATATATATATATATATATATATATATATATATATCATTGTGCGAAAAACAAAGTTCTTCATAGCTTTGAATATGTCGTGTTTCGTACCAGAAAAAGACGTTTTGTGGGGAAGTTTAACAACCTTCTTTCATTTGAAGAAAACAGCTGCTGAAAGTTATCGATTGTTGGTTGAAGCTTATGGTGAACATGCGCCAACTCAAAAAACTTGGGTAGACCCAAGCCAGCCTTCAACATGCGTAATATACAGGGAAAAAAAGCTTTGCTGTGTATTTGGTGGGATAGTAGAGGAGCTGTGTATTTGGTGGGATAGCAGAGGAACTGCTGAAACCTGATGAAACGATTTCTAGCGATCGATACCGACAACAATTGATAAAGTTGAACCGAACATTGAAAGAAAAACGACCAGATAACGATAAAGTCATTTTTCAACATGCTCGGCCCCACGTTGCATAATGTGTTAAAAACTATTTGGAAAACATCAAATGGGACGCTCTACCCCATCCGACGTATTCACCGGATTTAGCCCCTTTAGACTACCACTTATTTCGATTGATGCAGCACAGACTTTCAGAACAACACTTACATTCTTACGAAGAAGTGAAAATTTGGCTTGATGAATGGTTGGCCTCAAAAGATGAAAAGTTCTTCTGGTGCGGAATCCATTCTTTGATAGAAAGATGGGAAAAAGTCATGGCTAACGATGGCCAATACTTTGATTATTAAGGTAATTCATTTTGCGATGGAATATATATATATATATATATATATATATATATATATATATATATATATATATATGTATATATATATATATATATATATATATATATATATATATATATATATATATATATATATATATATATATAGATAGATAGATAGATATAATATTTGTACAATTACCCCGTAAATTGATTAGAATAAGTCTAGCAATAGCAAAAGATCCTTCTAGTTATCAGTCATATGACACGAAATGAAGAAATAAAATTAAAATTATTTATTATAGATAGGAAGTAAAAAAAAATGATTGAATAAACTATAAACTGATGATAACGAAACATAGAATAAGTATGCACTAGGAATACAAAATAGGTTCTATAAATGGCTTATCTCTATCTTAGTAACAATCATTCTTAATATTGATTATTCCAACTAAGATTAATAAGTATTTTAGTTCTGTTCATAACAAAGTATTTATAAAATAATTATTTACCTGTCAAGTTCGAAAATTGCTATTTTGTTGGACGAGCAAGAATCTACTTCCCAGACACGATGCGTAAATTTTTAATTTCCTAAAGGAAAGTATTGTATTTTTTATGTATTCAAAAAGATCAGTAGAAATAAAATCTGGCACATTTCGTGATTAGAGCATATATTTGATTAATATGGAATGTAGAACTTGGATACGAAAAGATTTTTATTATTTTCTTCTGAACCTCTGAAATGGTTCCAAATTTTAATTGTCTATAAGACATTTTCCTTAGAAGACTGCGAATGTAAGAAATACAAAAATGGAACTGCAATCTACCTTCTTTATTAGGGTATAAGTAATTTTCCAGTCCGTGCCGGCCCGTGGATCCATGGCGTAGTACTCGCCACGTACGTAGGTAATAGTTGTTTGCAGAAATGGCAGTGGACTGAAAAACATCGAGAAGATCCTACTGATTGTCTACAATTTGTTTACGATGCTGACATTCAACAAAGTACAGTGGAAATTGAGGTTAAAGAGATATTTAATCACTTTAATTTTGAAGAATATGAATGTTCTGATAATGAATTAATCACGTCAGAAATATTAACTGTTGATCAAATTGTGACATCAGTGACTTCTGGAAAGATTTTAAGCGATAATGACGACGAAGACGAGCTTGGAGAAGGAGATAATATTCATGTTCCGTCAATTTCAGAAATGACTAAGAAAATGACTGAAACTAGCAATTTTTTGGAATCTGGTGAAGTTCCTAAACATGCATGGAGTAGTTTTTGTGACCTAGACAATTATATAAACATCACTTCTTTTTCAAGTAAAATTGTACAAACGAAAATTACTGATTTTATTGTATAAACAACGTATTTTAATATGCGCCTAATCTAAATAACAAAGTAGTGAAAAATAATATTAGATTTTGTTTATTTTTTGTAACGAACTTCGGATATAGCGAACCATTTTCAGTGATTTTTTGGAGTTCATTATAAACGGACTTCACTGTATTTTTCTTTACTTTCAGTCTATTATTATATCCGATTTTATATGAAAACATGCAGCTTGCATGAATATATGAATCGAATGATTACATTTACCTTATCTTTAATTAGTCTAATTTAATACAATTAATGGTTATATAATTTTGTTTTCATCTATTTTAACCCAATATGGTACAAAAAACTTGGTATCTTTATTCCAACATTTACACTTCCTTATAGCTAACCACAGCCGTAACTATTAGAGATCAAGGTCTTACTTTACTTAATATTAATAAAGTTTAGTT
>CM032456.1:166307946-166425446 GCA_019049505.1 Pachyrhynchus sulphureomaculatus | reverse complement strand
AAACAAACTCAATAACATACTTCTGTACTTAGGAACTAAAGTAAAACCTCGTTGTTTCAAGACTGTAGTGGTTCAAGACAAGCAGGTACGCGCCCTATGCGTCTATCACCTGTAGCTACTGAGAAACATATTACTATTTTAGAAATTAAACCTAAGTATAACTTAGGTTTTTTTAAACATATTCTAACTTTAGATTATGAACTGTTGGGGCGATATTTTGGTCGCACCTTCAATCGTATAGAGGTTTCTAACTCTAAGAAAAGTATATACCTATCATTAACGATATAAACAGCGAAGGGTCCACTGTTTTAATAATTTAAGGAAGCCTGAAGAAGGATCTTGAATTTTTAGCGATACCTGAGAATCAAAATATGAAAAATTTGGAGATCTCAATCTCTAGTAGGGTATATTAAAAATGCAAATTTATAACTATAAATCCTTTACACTATATTTGTTCGTAATAGTATTCTTTTAGATTATTTTCACAAAAGATTGTGGTAAGTTCGTCTCATATCAGACATTAAATTGCTTTTCTTTCTTGCAATGTACATATATTTAAATTTTTAGAGTAGTACTACGTTGTTTCAAGCAGTAGACATGTAGGAATGTGATACTTATATTTTTTGCTTTCCAAACATTAGAATTTACTTCACGTTTTTAAGTCGTTGATTCTGAATTTTGTAAATTGTTAATTCAGACAGATAGCTATCTATCTGAATCTAGTTTAGTTTATTTCAAAGTGAACTAGTTGCCAAAAATTTAAATTATTTCGTATGCAAATTTTGACTTTGTTTCTGACGCAAAATCAATCAACCAACCAATGGAAGCGTCTTTATTGAAAGCAAGAGAGAAGAAAATGATCCTACAGTCTATAGATGTATCTGTTGGCCATTAAGCGTTAATTATTATTATTAAATATTGAATTGAAAATCAACAAAAGAGTAAATAAAATCTTTGTTTCAATTTTTTTTCCTACAATTCAATTGACCATAGCTGACTTCATTCATCTATATCCAGTGACAAACACCAACGCACTAGTGGAAATTAAACACCATATTTTGATCACTACTACTTTTTGATCCACCGAGGTTGATCTTTGTCACCAATTTTCTAAACTTCGATCAAGTCCTGCCAAAAAAGAAACAAAAAAAAAACTATTTTTCATAATGGTCATTATCATTTCAATACGATTCAGTTTCTGTTGAGAAAATATGTTTTCTATTTGATACACTCAATTTAAATTGTGAACTAAAACGTTAATTTCAAATGCTGCATTCGGAAGCGTATATTTACAAAGCGAATATAATTGATAACCATTGGATCGTCCCAATCGGTTGAAAACACTGCCTTAGAAACAAAGAAACTATATTTATTTTAAATTCTGTCTGGAATTAAAACAAAATAACGGAATGAAAATAAATTCTCACCTCCTGTTTAGTCGTCGAAATTTGTCGTTTTTCCCTTCCATGGTATATTTTCGGCTTAACAAGTGTGTGATGGCTGAAGTCTGCGGCAGGATGTAATTCAGCTGAAACAAAGAATAGAATTAATTACATATTATACAATGTAATCGAGCATTATTTAGGGTCAAAAGACTTTAAATTTCTACGCTAGAAACGGAACCAAAATAGGATGTAAGTATAATATTTTGACGAAAAATAAACTCAATTATAAAAAGAGATCCAAAATGTTCAATAGACAATTTAGTTATAACTATAAACGACTTATCTACAAACCTGTTTAACATTATACATTTAGAAGTTATTTATTTGTACTTTTGCCATTACAAACACTTGATGTACACGTCACGTAAAGACAGTATATTAATATCGAAATACAAAATTTAGAACTTTAAAATACTATAAGCTTATGTTAGATGTTAATACAGTAGAATCTCACAAATTTGAACCGTCCAGAAATTAGAACCGGCCATTTCAATGTATTGGACGCTCTGAAATTAGAACCTGGAAGTGTTGTTTTTTTTTGGTTTTTATTTCCACTAGAAAATATTTTTTTTCTATGATTTTGAACTAAATAGGCGAAAAAACCAAATTAAACGCTCTAAAATTAGAACAGGGGGTTCTAATTTCTGGAAGTTTTTTTACTTTTTTTTTATATCTTCACTGCAAATTATTTTTTTTCGCTCATTAAAGTAAAAATAAAACGGGGAATCACCGAGTTATTCGTGGTGTGTACAATTCGGTCATAAGCGTGTGAAATTTGATATGCTTGTACAAATTTGGGTCAGTTGATGACTGAAGGTCAAAGTGAAGTGTTCATACGTGTGAAAGTTAAAAAAAAAATGCCAAACAAACGTAAAAATCTTTACATAAGGCAGAATATGAGGAAATGGAAAAGCGCCTTTATAAGTGGTTTTTAAATCAACGTGAAAAGAGGAACACAGTGACAGGACCCATATTAAAAGCAAAAGCTAAGTCAATTTTTAGTGAAGTGTACCCCGATAAAGATGAAAACGCATTTACTGCAAATGATGGATGGTTTTCCAAATTTAAAACCCGTCATGGAATACGGTTTTTAAAAATTGGTGGTGAAATACTTTCGAGTGATGTTGGTGAGGTCACTCCATTTCTACACAGATTTCGTGCAAAAGTCGCGGAAATGGGGTTATTGGAAACACAAATCTATAATGCTGATGAAAGCGGATTATTTTTCCGTTGCCTTCCAGATAAAACATTTGTCGCTGCTTGTGAAAAAAGTGCCCAAGGATTTAAAATTCAAAAAGAACGCGTTTCAATTTTACTAGGCGCAAATTCTGATGGCTCACACAAATTAAAACCGTTGGTTATTGGAAAAGCTAAAAAGCCAAGAAGCTTCAGAGGATTTGATAACCCACTTCATTATGACTTTTCGAAAAATGCATGGATGACTTCCCGGATTTTTCATGATTGGTTTCACAAGATATTTATCAAAGAAGTATGTTTAACCAATGCATATTTTAAGTTCCATATTTTTTAATTTTTTTTTTGTTCTACAGGTCATCCGATTTTCTGAAGACAATAATTTGGCCCTAAAAGCTCTTCTGCTTGTAGATAACTGTTCCGCTCATGCACCAATTGATAAACTTCAAAGTGAGGATGGTAATATAATTGCATATTTCTTGCCGCCAAATGTAACAGCAGCTGTGCAGCCAATGGATCAAAATCCTATTAAAATGACAAAACTTATTTACAGAAGTAAGTTGCTATCTCAATTAATTGGTGATGGTGGTGATATTGATAAGCTTTTGAAACGGCATTCAATCCGAGATGCAATAATATTGTTGAAACAAGCATGGGATGAGGTACAACAGACAGTGTTAAAAAATTCTTGGTCCAAATTATTAAATTGGGACTCAGGCGATTACGACAGCGATGATGATTTGCCACTAGCACAATTGGCTCAACGAAATCAGGATTGCAATGAAGTTTTTCAAATAAATCTTGATCTTTTGAATGAAATTATGCCAAACAATTCCGTAAATGTAAATGAAATCGAGGAATGGAATGAAGATGTGTTTACTGACGGATCTGATGCAGAGAATAGCGATGAGGAGGCTTCAGATAGCAGCGACGTCGACATAACGCCAGCTATTCCTCATTTAAAAGTCCTTAAAGGCATCAATAATGTTATAAAATGGTGCAAAACCAGTGATATATTTTCCAGTAAACACATGTCTAACCTTTTGGACGTCCGTAACGATATCGTTGTATCCAGTTTAAATAAATCAAAAAAACAAACAAGTATTACTGATTTTATGTTAAAAACCAATTAAATATCTAATAATTAAAAAACTTTTTAAGACTCTTGAGGACTTTGACTCAGTTGTCTCGCGAGATTCGAAAAATTTGGAGATCATTACCGCGCGAGTATGCAGAAAATCTTGTCGACAGCATGCCTCGAAGATGCCAGGCGATAATTTATGCATGAGGCGATTGGACAACTTACTAAGGTAATTGCGCCGTTGTTAGTACACCAAAGAGACATTGATGGCAAGAAATGTTCTCGGAACACATTTTTTCAAGAATACGAGCGGTCACGTTCTTACTTGACAGACTGTAGGGGAGCTACGGGCTTGTTGTAACAGGGGTAAGTAGTAACACGCAATTTTTACTGGGAATCTGAACTCTATAACCCCATATTTCTTGCTCAATTTAATTCTTATCTCATTTGACATCAAGTCATCACAGCGCACCCTGCGCAATGAGTAGATGCACGTGCTTGGTTTTGGCTAGGTAACGTAAAATATTGATTTCGTAAAACTTAGCTTCTCGTGTCTATAATTAACTTTTAGTTTTGCATATAGTTTCAAAATGTACTTAGTTTTAATATTCTTTAAAAAGTTTTACGTTTAGCGACATAATTTTATGAATTTTTTGTTAAATGTAGAAAATTATGGTACGGGGCTTGTTGGGCACATTGTTAACATGTTATCCGGCACAGGGCCTTTCAATGCCGATATCTTTCAAGACAGTGACTTTGCACCATCCTATGTCATTGATCGTCCAAATCCTATTAAAAGGGCAGAAAAATTTAACGTTGGACCTTGAAAATTACAATCTGCTCCCGAACTTGATACGAGTATAAGCACTTCTGAAATTATACATGATGTTGAAACTGCAAAAGAATCAACTCCAAGTTATTCAGGTTTGAAGAAACATTTTTTACCTTCGAAGGTTACATCTCTTCCAAAGGCTCCACCACGGAAACAAACAACGTATAGCAGACGCAAAAGAAAATTTACTGTTTTAACTGATACATCTGAAAAGGAAGCTTTAAGAAAAGAATATGAAGAAAAAATGACAAAGAGATAGAAAAAAAGATGGTAAAGATGGATCGAAAGGAAAAGGAAAGGGGGAAGGAAAAGGCAAGGCCGAATGAACAAAAAAGGAAGATGATAAAGAAAAAGTTGAAAAAAGATTTTTGAGGTCTGATTCAGAACCTGAAACTGAGGAGTGGTATTGTGTAGTTTGCTGTGAAGCCTATAGTAATTCTGATAAAGAGGAATGGGCAGACAGGAGATACTAAATCATTTATTTGTATTAATTGTTACTTTGATGACTCTGAATTTAGTTATTATGTAGTGACTATTTTTCGAAAGCTGATTATTTTTTTAGATATTTGTAGTGTGTTAAGTAAATGAATGAGATTCAAAGTGCCATGTTGATTATAAACATAGTTTATTTAACTAAGAAATTAGTTAAACACTTAAATCTTTAATGTTGATTGTTTTTATAGAAGTATGTTTTAGTTCCACTGATGAAAAATATTATAGATAATGTAAAGTTTTATGTTGGGTTGGAAACTAACAAAACTAAAGCTCAAATATGTATCAAAATTTACTTTATTTTTACTGTTACTACCTGCCCCATGGCTGTTACATTTAACCGCAAAGACGGGGCAAGTTGTACCAATGGTCTTTTTTTTTTTGAAAATGTCTGGTGTGAAGTATTTATTAATAATTTTGATTTTATTCCTTTTCGGGATATTAGAGAAATAGGCTATCGACAGACGCTCTTTTAATGCTAAAACAGCAAACAGATATTAAATTAAATTATTTTTTCTAAAGTTGTTACAACAAACCCCTCGCTCCCCTACTTATATTTTAACTATTCTATTATTTTATCTTTTAATAACACTACTCTTGATGCACATCACTAAGATATTTCTTAATAATGTATCAGATTCTGTTAATGGAGACCTTGGTAATTTGTTAAATAGTTTTTTAACCAATATCAACTGAGCCAGTCCAAGCATTATATGATACTAGCCGTGCCTGCAGCTTGATTCACTATTATCGTCACTGCTTATTCCTTATGTTGCCTAACGTAATAAAATATATCTTTATAACCTGGCCAGA
This sequence comes from Pachyrhynchus sulphureomaculatus, assembly GCA_019049505.1. Classification (NCBI taxonomy): domain Eukaryota; kingdom Metazoa; phylum Arthropoda; class Insecta; order Coleoptera; family Curculionidae; genus Pachyrhynchus; species Pachyrhynchus sulphureomaculatus. Next base: position 166,419,589 of record CM032456.1, on the reverse strand, counting down.
GAACATATGTATTTTATAAGAAAAAACACGTAAATCGGATAAGTGGTTCTTGAGTGCTAAGCGCACTAACGGAGAGACAGACAGAGAGACGTTGCGTTTTATATATTATAGATTTTTTTGATAAATATTAAGTTAAGAATTTAAAAAAAAAAAAATCACGTAAATATATATTATATAGATCATTTTTATTATTATTATATAACCTGGTCAGAGAATATACGTATGAATTAAAAAAAAAACACGTAAATTGGATAAGTGGTTCTCCAATGATAAGCGCACTAACGGACAGACAGACAGACAAACAGAGAGACGTTGCATTTTATATATATTATAGATATAAAAGATTATAGATAACCTGGCCAGAGAACAAATGTATGAATTAAAAAAAAAACACTTTAATCGGATAAGTCCTTCTCGAGTGATTAACGGACAGACAGATAGATAGAGAGATGTTGCATTTTATATATATTATAGATATATATATTTTTTGCTACATGATATTGTTCCATATTTAATGGTTTAGGCAGTGTATTGCAAGAGAACGCGCTAGCGGCAAACTTTTTTTGCGACTTGATTCACTATTATCGTCACTGCTTATTCCTTATGTTACCTAACGTAATAAAATATAGCCTATAACCTGGCCAGAGAACATATGTACGTTTTTAAAAAAAAAAACACACGTAAATCGGATAAGTGGTTCTCCGGTGGTAAGCGCACTAACGGACAGACGTTGAATTTTATATATATTATAGATTATAGATGTATATAATGGATTTTTATCAAACGTACACTTTCTGTTCAAAAAGTTCCCAAAATGCCTTAATAAAAAAAGAGAAAAATTAAAAGTGAACATTTTATAACTTTAGATGTTCTACATCGTCCCGTCCGACCTCAATACGACGTTAAAACGTTCAAACAACCATGTGAAACTGTAAAAAAATCTTCTTTTGAGATCAGTTTAACTCGTGCTTCGCAGTAGGTTTAATGTCCATCGCCATAACGTTGACCCGTCACGTGAAGCTTGATTTTTGGGAATGGGAAAACCCACTAAGGGCTAAATCAGGCGAATAAGGAAGGTGATGGAGTACGGATACTTGTTTTCGCGCTAAAACTTTCACTATAATCCCAGCAGTGTGAGCGAGCGCGTTGTCATGAAGCAAGAAAAAATCCTAGTATCTTGTGTTCACTGTAGTGCCCTTGGGAAGAAATTCCTTGTGTATGATTCTTTGAGCATGATTCCTTGAGCTTTGTTCGTGACTTTGTTAGTCGCACTTTCTTTAGTGAATCACTACCGACCCAATGCGCACTTTGCCGTTTTATGATAGGCTCGTAATGGTGGCATTACATCTCATCGCCCGTGATTATTTTCTGCCGAAAAGAATTGTCAGCATTTTTCATTTCGACGAGGTCTCGGCTGACGGGTGTCCAGCCGTTGCTGCTTCTGTCGGGTGTCAGGCTGCAAGAAACATACTTCACACACACTTTCCTCTTGTTCAAAGCATTCTTGATCTAGAGATGTTAACTTGTTTTGCTGTGAATCGGCATGAAATATGACGGTTAGTTTTCAGAACATGACGAATTTTCACAAGGTTTGCATCGGTCAAATTTGTGGTGAGACGCATCTTCCTCGAGCGACCCCCGTCCTTCCTTAAAGCATTTAAACCACTTAAACACTTGTGAACAACAACGACTACAACACATACAGTTCGCACATCTACTACACAGTACTGACTGATCACAACTGGCTGGTTGAATGCAAATTTTTACAGATGTGAGTTTAAGCTTCCATTGTTGTTTGTGAGATGATGCTGCTTAAAGGCCAGGAAAAAAATCAGCCCGGGAACTTTTGGGACAGAAAAATAGGAATTTTTATATTTTACACAATGGCATTAAAAATCAATCTTACAACTCCACGAGATATAAATAGTCTCTCACTGTTGGTACAATTTGAGAATTACGTTATATAAAAGATAACATGATATCAAGGGGAGAGCGGGGGAGGAGATATGCCTCTCCTACACCCACCTATGTAGAGAAAATAGTGCCCTCCTAGAAAAGGAGCATTTTCGTCTGAATTGGAGAAAGGATTTAAGTGTTTAAAGTTATTTTTTGGGAAAAGTGTTCGTGTCATTGATTTTTAAATTAAGGTTAGCGTTACATTGTATAAAAGTGTTCTTTATTGCAAAAATATCCTCCTCTCCAGTCATTGATTTTTAAATTGAGTTTAACTGATTAGAGTACTACTGTATAAAAGGGTTCCTTTTTGTAAAAAAACTTTACCCTTGGTCATTGATTTTTAAATTGTTTCAGTTATTGTTAAAAGTTCAGGGTAGGAGAGGAATTTCTTCCTTAGAAATTCTCAGTCCGATCAGTGATTTAAGGTTTTTTCCTTCAAAAGCCTCCGCCCCAACCTCCGGGTTATCGATTGCTCCCCCCCCCCTTTATAAGCAACTTTATCTTTACTTTAATCTTATTTTTCTTTGAGGAAACACCCTTCGTAACTATCTGCCCTCCCTCCCCCCTTGAACCCGCCTATGCTACTGTTTATTGTGTACCATATCCTTAAGACGTGAAACTGCAAAAAAGTCTGCCAAATGAACTCTATATGCCCCGAGATCATCTATAAATAACTCAAGAAACCTAGTTGATTTAGAGTGATTAAAATCTATCTCAATAACATGTTTGCCTTTACGCGATCATAACTTCATGTACACTGTTTACGTTTAAAATTAAATTCTTGTAACACAACATGCAAAAATTCTCAACCACATATTTTATTTCATTTTGTAGATTCTCTAGCTACCTGAAATCATCACTGGAGTATCATGGGTAAAGATAAGTGCAATTCCAAATAATATCTGGTACTTATTATCCAAAATTAAAAACTGCAGACTCGTTAAGTCCCCTTGGGGCATTCATAAGCCGTTTTCCTAAAAACTAGAATTTTTAATTTCCACCGTTACGCAGCACTGCCCCTCTCCTAGATAAGACACAAGCAGTTTTAAAAATTGTTCCCTTATTTTTATTGCAACAAAAAGTATTGTTGCACACTCTCAAATGAACGGGACAGATCCAAGAAGAGCCCAGCCACCAAAATTCGTTCATCAATTCCTTTGTAAATGAAATTTAGAAATGTCTACAATGTGCTCTCCGTCGACTTCTCCCTGGGAAATGCATGTTAACAATTTGCTATTATAGTTGTTTTGTTGTGATTTTTAGCAACTCTGGATTACCAGAAATTGTGGAACTACTGAGTATTCCTAAGAGCTTTTAAAAAGTTTAATATTTGCTTGCACTTATACATATTGGACGAGGAAAGATATGAGGAAACTGAAGTAATAATAGTGCCCTTGCTAAAATTGTATCTTTTTCAAAAAATGAATGGTTTGAGATTGCTTAAATTTAATTTTTTAAAAAAGACTGACATATTAACTAGATCCTTTGCTAGATAAACCGATTATAAAAATATATATTTTGATGCTGACTCATTTTCATTAAAATTCTGGGGTAGTTTTAATAGTTCTCCAATGATTTCCTTCTTGTATTACATTTTTAAACTTATGCTGTTTCTGAAAATAGAATGATAAGTCGAACAATCCGAAAAATCCAAAATTTATTAGGGATGAATTACCAATAAAAAAATATCTTTCTACAAAAGTAAATAATTACCCTGTACATAATGATATAAACAAATTTTGATTGATATAAAATCCACAATTTCTATTGAATAACTGAATTTTATACTTTATTGCCGTCAATTGACTTGATATTACACAGGTCATGTGGAACTTAACAACGTTTAATGACCTTGTTCTGTGGGCCAAGTCATTCACTTTCATAACAGTAAGTCATTTCCTAGCTTAAACCGACTTTTTTGCACTACTGAATCGAAAATATCTAGGTCTTGAGCAATTACATGAGACACCAAAGTTCTTTACAAACTTAAAATTACCAAAAAGACCGTTAACGAATTTTAGTTTTTGTAATGTGTCATAAAAAGCTAAAAGCCAAGGCCAGTGAAGTACCAAAAAAATACTGTGCAGTTAAATCACAAACCATAAACGGGAAAAAAAAAAAGTACAAAGCAATTTGCAACATATTAGGGGAAAGTCGGGAAATAACTAACGTCCAGTTAGTATCGACCGCTGCTTTTGTTATTAAATTTACACGCTACCATCACCAACACATATATAGCACATATTAATCATCTTTAATATTTAAGTAAAAAATATTTTTTGGTGTTATGCTTCTGCTACTGCTGCTTTTGGTTGTGGGCTTCGCATTGGATTCATTTACCCAAGAAAACTCGTCTGGTGCCTACGAAGTGGGGACCTCTCAGGTATGCTTTACACGTCCTCGAGTTGAGGTTGTGGAAAACCAAGTAGTCGAGCTTGTGCTCTCCTCTAGTCTCCTCCTAATTTTAGAAGTTACTCGGTGTATATTCCCGAAAACCTCATGCTGAATTTTCAAAAGTTTTGATAATCGAGCTTTTCTAATTGCTAAACTGAAAATCTTCTATCGCTCTATCTTTTCTATTGAATTTTGAGTGACTATTTATTTTAATGAGATAATATACTGGAGAACGAAGGACTTTATTTTTCTTAAGATTAATTCCTAAGTTATATAACTTTATCTATGTTCAATTCGTCACTAATAGCGTTTCTAATCAGTGATCCACATACTACATATTACATTACTCACATATATATCTTACGAAAACTATAATAAATTGTCCGTGGAGTTGTAAAATATAGTTTAGAGCTGCTATTTATTCTCAATCAAGATTTTCAGCTCACTTATAACTAACAGGTAACACATACTCAAACAAATCTCCATAAATCAGCGAAATTCTTCATTCCAACTCCAAAGAAACAGATTCACTATTAAACACTAATAATCGAGTTTATAATTTTTTTTGAATCCTATGTTACCAAGACAGCCATATTACGTAGGTGGGTCATCTGTAGTATCTCTACCTGTCATCTGTAGTCTGTAAACCTTCTATGTAATTACTGTTTAATCGAAATTTTACTGAGTCAAGTAGTGGTCGACTCCGCTCGTCTAGGTATCTAATACTGGTCACTGGATTGCTGGTATCTATCCTTGACATTTTGAAGTGGTCTGAGAGTATCCTTGATCGTTGGATAGAAATAATAACCTGCTTTCTCTAAGAACTGCTGTTGCAGTCTACTGCTGAACTATAACCTGGTGTCGCTAACTAAGCTTTGATAAGCACTCTCATGACTTTATATTGTATCGCTTGTATGGAGTCTCTCCGTATTTTACACAGTTGAATCCTTCTCTAACAACCGTACAGAAGCCCTTGCCTGACGGCAGTCAGGTTGCTACGAAGCAAAAGCTTGTTAGAACCATTCAATAGTTGATGAAGCATCGATAAAAACACTGTGATTTTTAGCTGTTGTAGCTGCAGCCTAATCATGCCATACCCACGTTTTGTCGTAATGAAGACCAAGATATCTAACGCTGTTTCACTAATTAAGGCTCCAAGCGTGAGATGTACATGAGGTGGTGTCCGACTGGGCTTGAAGAAGTGTTTTTGTCGGATGATTTTGATGATTTAGCGATTGAACCAATTTGATAACTTGTTTAAATGTGCCTCTGGGAGAAAAGGTCAATTATTTTAGTAAAAGGTACACTATTTTTAATAAAAATTTTACATTTTTAAGTGTGATATTTTTATAAACAGAAGTGATAAAGAGAAAGACATCTCAACTATTACAAAAGAGAGCTGATGAATTGTTTTCTTTTTGCACTTAATTCGCTTTAAAAAACATTAAGAAATAGCCATACGCGGGGACAACATAATGTAACATGATATCAAGGGGAGGGCGGGGGAGGAGATATGCTTCTCCTACACCCACCTATGTAGAGAAAATAGTGCCCTCCTAGAAAAGAAGCATTTTCGTCTGAATTGGAGAAAGGATTTAAGTGTTTTAAGTTATTTTTTGGGAAAATTGTCCTTGTCATTGATTTTTAAATTAAGGTTAGCGTTACATTGTATAAAAGTGTTCTTTATTGCAAAAATACCCTCCTCTCCAGTCATTGATTTTTAAATTGAGTTTAACTGATTATAGTACTACTGTATAAAAGAGTTCCTTTTTGTAAAAAAATTTCACCCTTGGTCATTGATTTTTAAATTGTTTCAGGGTAAGAGAAGAATTTCTTCCTTAGAAATTCTCAGTCCGATCAGTGATTTAAGGTTTTTTCCTTCAAAAGCCTCCGCCCCAACCTCCGGGTTATCGATTGCTCCCCCCCCCCCTTTATAAACAACTTTATCTTTACTGTTTATTTTTCTTTGAAGAAACACCCTTCGTAACTATCTGCCCTCCCTCCCCCCTTGAACCGGCCTATGCTACTGTTTATTGTATGATGATTAGCGATTGAACCAATTTGATAACTTGTTTAAATGTGCCGCTGGGAGAAAAGGTCAATTATTTTAGTAAAAGGTACACTATTTTTAATAAAAATTTTACATTTTTAAGTGTTATATTTTTCTAAACAGAAGTGATAAAGAGAAAGACATCTCAACTATTACAAAAGAGAGCTGATGAGTTATTTTCTTTTTGCACTTAATTCGCTTTAAAAAACATTAAGAAATAGCCATACGCGGGGACAACATAATGTATTTTTTAATTCTTTTTTGTTTATTTAATTTTCTATACATCTATTAAGGTTCTATTTTTACATAATTAGAAGCTGAAGGAATGCTGAACATAACTGTTTATAAACCCCTTTTTCCTACTTCGTGAGCACCGATTTTTGTTAAGAAATTATTTACATATTTCTAGTGCCTATGTCAAATTAAAAAAAAAAACTTGAACACATCCATTGTAACTAGTTATTGCAATTATATTTTATAACCTATTTCATTCAACAATTACCTAAAACTGAGTAAATCATACATGGTATAATTTTTCTTAATTTAGTTTGGTACTGATACGGTGGGTATTGGTTTTTATGGGATCGATATTCTCCGACTTTCCCCTAGTTTGGTAGAAAACAAATTTTATTCCCACTTCGCGTCTGGTTCAATTAACAAAATTGGTCACTTTGCCAGGCCAAATTCGCGTAAAAAAGCTTTTTAAAGTTGATTGAAGTGGGCGTAATTTTAAAACAAGAAGGCTTATATGTATAGTTCTTAAGTGTCGTAAAGGCGGATCAAAATAAGGGAATTTTAAGAAGTAATTTGGTATTTAAATTATAAATTGCTTTGTTATTTTGACCCTTGAAATATTACTACATCACATTAGTTGAATTGTTTTCAGAAGCTGCTAGAATGTGAAAAAGATGAAGAAAAATTTCTGTTGTGTATATAGTTGTCGAGACTGAGAACGATCTGCAAAAGCTGGTATACGAATTCTATATAGCAGCAAAATAATATAATATGTTAATCTCAACTGAAAAAAACCAAGACAATAGTAATGGCCAAAGAGCTGATCAGGTGTAAGTGTAAGATACACCAATAGAAGAGGTGATGGAAGTCGATTACCTGTGCATCAAAATATCTAGTATCTGAAAAATCGAGGAAAAAGTAAAACATCAAGTCAACTAAGGCTAGAGACCAAAAACCTTTTATCTCCTTTTCAGTACGGTTTTCGTAGATACAGGTCTTCGATGGAACACCTCGCATCACTTGAGACTGACATAAGACGTACATTTTTGACAAAAACCATCTTCTACTCACATCTGCCTTTGACATGACAGACAGAACTACTATACTGGCACAACTCCTCTCAATTGGGCTTAGAGGCGCTCTCCCAAAATTCATTTATAACTTCCTACAACCCAGATCCTTTAGAGTCAAAGCAAATGGTATCCTCTCAAAGACCTACACACTATCCGTTGGAGTCCCTCAGGGTGCTGTACTCAGCCCCATCCTCTTTAACCTGGCACTTAAATCTCTAACTGAACGCATCTTTCCTCTTATCAAATATAAAATCTTCGCCGATGACATTATCCTTTACACATCCTCTCCTCTCTCTTCGGTGTGTACTGACACCATGCAACGCACACTAAGCTCTATAAACGCTTGGGCAAATGATAATGGCTTCACTTTTTCCCCACAAAAATCAACAACTATCCACTTCTGCAAACGCAGAAATTGCCCAAGAATAAATACCCTCCACATTGCTAACAATATTCTCCCTTCATCTGACCACCTAAACATACTGGGTTTGACTTTTGACTACAGACTCACTTGGAAAAATCACATACAAATGCTCAAAACCAGAACATCGACTGACATTAACTTACTGCGCATGTTCTCGGGAATGACCTGGGGTGCTGATTTACCCTCCCTTCTCCACATATATAAATCCCTTATTCTTTCCAAACTTAATTATGGGGACTTTATATATGATTCGGCCAGCCCCCACCTTAAAAAATCCCTTGATCCCATCCAAAATCGTTCCCTACGTCTTGCCACGGGAGCATGCCGCACTTCCCCTATCCCAAGCATTCAGTGTATATCAGCTATACCTCCACTACAGCTCTCAAGGCAGCTCTCTCTCCTAAAATACTATTCGTCATCCTTATTTCGCTCCCATACCAGAACCTCTCTCAATCTAGCCAATGTTCACAAACGCAACCAAATTTTTCCACCGGAATCTATCCCTAAAAGAATCTTCAACTTGGTCTCTCTCCATAACATTTCCCCTTCAAAATACAATTATCCTCTTCAAACATCTTTTCCACCATGGCTCTCACCACCTCCCTCCATAGACCTTCACCTACATTCTTACAACAAATCAGACTACCCCAATGCATTTCTTAATAAACTGTTCCTTGAAAGTATCTCCAGAAACTATCCAAACCACTGTCTCTTTTACACAGACGGCTCTAAAACGGATAAAGGGGTGGGTGCAGCCTTTATTTCACAAAACATCATTAAAATGTATAAACTTCCTATCCATGCTACCAACTTCTCTGCTGAACTCCTTGCAATTAAAGAGGCCATCAGATATTCTCTCTCAAGTACTTCCAACAAACCTTCCTTAATTATTTCTGACTCCCTGAGCGCCCTCACTGCCATTAAATCAAGAAATCTAGATTATAACTACATCAGACACATCACTGATCTAATGTACACAGCAAAACTTAAACATCGGTCCATCTCTTTTCTTTGGTTGCCCAGCCACATCGGCAACAGTGGCAATGACAAAGCAGATACTTATGCAAAACTCGCTATTGAAAGAGGCTCCACGAATACAGGGGAAAATCACTTCTCAGATTTCAACATATTCCTTAAGACCATCCATAAATCCCTCTTCCAATTAAAGTGGGATCTGGAAGACCCCAATAATAAACTGTGGTCCATAAAATCAAGTACCTTCCCGCCTTTGAACTCCCCCACCATGGGAAGAAAGGACAATGTAATATTGAGAAGGCTGGCGGTGGAACACACGTTTTCTTCTCACGGTCATCTTATAAAAAACGAACCACCACCTCTATGTCCTACCTGTGGGTCATCTTTATCTGTCATACACATTTTTGAGTCGGAACACCACAAAAGCATAAGAGACAAATATAACATTCCTTCAAATCTGAAATTAGCCTTAGAATCTTTTGAAACACATAAAGACAACATAAAAAATTTTTGGAGGAAATTGACTTCCAAGTCTAATACACAATAAACTTAATATGGGGCGCTAAATGACCTTAGCTGTTGATGCGCTCAGGCCCAAATAATATCATCATCATCATCATCATCATCAACTAAGGCTAATATGATAGCAGGATGCCTCAATGATCCGTTGCGACTAAAACAAGAATAAACAAGATCGTGATACGACCAGTAATAACTTAAACATCTGAAACAAGACCCAATACAAGTATAACACAAAAGATGCTGGAATCAGCTGAAATTAGATAGAAAATATCAACCAGTCGATAAGAGGAAGAAAAATAGAATGGAATCAACACATAGGAAGAATGGCGAACAACTGTATAGCAAGAGACCGAATGGGAAGTCCAAGATAGAGATGGAGCGACGATATATAGATCAGGGAATAAAAAAAAACAGGCAATAGTGCCTAGCTATAAGCAGGAAGAAGAAGAAATATTGCTATATCACATTGGTTGAATTGTTTTCAGAACCTGCTAGAAAGTGAAGCAGATGAAGTTTTCATTCACCTAAAATTCCTGTTGTGTATGTAGTTGCGGAGCCTGTAACCGCTATAGGACGTATCCTCAGGTGGCGGATAGGGGCAAGCTCGGCAGATATGCAGGGTAGGAGGGAAATAAAATACCTCCCGTGGACCAACAGGTAGTAGCGTCTGACCCAGAGTGGGCGGCTACAAACAGCGTCTGTCCTCATGTTAGAGGCGGCTGAAACCCTAAACTCACCAAGACGTCTGGCAAACGTGGTGTTTTAATGCCAAAAACCTTCAAATTCAAACCATGGACTCGACTTTTAAAACGACACTACCCCAGGTGAGTAGAGCAAACAGCTCAGAATCTCACACCGACCCAAAATCGGTCAGCCTCAAGGATTCTGGGGGAGACAAAATTTCGAAGAAGGGTAAAACCACAGAACTTAGAGTAGCGACATACAACATAAGAACCATGAGACAGGAAGAGGACAGAATCAGACTTCAAGGGAAACTCAATAGCATAAATTGGGACATTCTGGGAATCTGTGAGACAAGACTAAAGGGAGAAGAAGCTATTACCTTAGCATCGGGTCATCTACTTTATTATAACAATATACAATCATCAACGGGAGGTATTGCTATAATAATCCATAAAAATGTGAGAAATAGGGTAATAAAGATGAATAGTATATCGTACAGAGTAATGTACATATTGTTTAGGCTAAACAACAGATTCACAATACAGATCATACAAGCATACGCCCCTACAAGTGCAGCAGAGGATGAGGAGGTCGACAGGTTCTACGAGGATATTACAAGGGCAAGAAAATCAGAAAAAGCACAACTGATAATATTAATTGGAAACTTTAATGCCAAAATAGGACAGAAGAAACTAGGAGACCCACATTATATTGGAAAGTTTGGTCTTGGAAATAGAAAACGCCAGAGGTGAAACACTGTTGGACTACTACAGTGCGAAAAATTCTATTGTGCAAATACGTTCTACGAAAAGAAAACGAAAAGAAGATGGACATGGAAAAGCCCAGACGGTAGAACGAAAAACGAAATTGATTATATCATTACAGATAAGTTGAAATACTCTAAAGATGTATCGGTACTAAATAAATTCGACACAGGAAGCGACCACAGACTTGTGAGAGCTTCCTTTAGAATAAACACAAAAGTTGAAAGACACAACATGATACATAAAAAACTTAAGAAAACACCCACAATAGAATCAATAACCAGACAGCAATCAATATTTGAAAACATCTTAAAACAGAAATTAAAATCCAAATCAGATCTCTAGGATATGAACATGGAAAATCTTGCAAATAAAATAACAGAAAGCATACAAACAGCTACCAAAACAATATCCTTTAGACAGAACAATAAAAACCAAAAATTGTCGACAAACACGATGAAACTCACCGAAGAGAAAAAACAAATTAATAGAGACTCGGAAAGATACAATTCCCTAAATAAAATCATAAGGAAAGAAACCAGAAAAGATATTCGGAAGTATAATACAAAACTCATTATGAATACAATAGAATCAAATAAAAATATGAAGGTCCTTAGATCAGGTAAAAACATTGGCAGATCAAATATTATTAAAATAAAGGATCAAAATGGAACAACAATAAACGATAAAAATATGATAGTGGAATCCATACATAAATTCTATACAGAAATGTATCGACCAAAAGAAACAACAAGAAGAGAGTAACAGGATCATATTAAATGTTGGATCAGAGAATATGCCAGAGATAGAACTTACCGAAATGGAAAATGCACTCAAACATATGAAAAACAATAAAAGTGCAGGAGAAGATCAAGTGACTGTCGACATGTTGAAACTCGGAGGTGATGAACTTGTTGATGCTGTGAGAATTCTACTTAATAAATGTCTAGAACAAGAAAGGATACCAAAACAATGGCAGAATGCTGAAGTCATATTACTACACAAAAAGGGAGATCCTGAGAATCAAGAGAACTATCGACCTATTAGCTTGCTGTCCCACTTATACAAATTGTTGACAAAAATCCTCACAAACCGCTTAGCATCGAAGCTAGATTCCTATCAACCGATCGAACAGGCGGGCTTCCGAAAGGGTTTTGGAACTAATGATCATATACAAACCCTACGCCTACTTATCGAAAAAGCCACCGAATACAACATACAAATTCATCTGGCTTTCATTGACTACAAAAAGGCCTTTGATTCTGTAGAACAGTGGATAATAATGAATGCACTTAAGGACGCGAGAATCGACTCTAGATACACGAACCTGATAAAATATATCTATAGCCATGCCACAATGGATGTAAGAGTGGATGATGAGACGAAAACGGATAAGATCGAGATCAAGAGAGGCGTTAGACAGGGTGACACTATTTCACCCAAATTGTTTACATTGGCTTTGGAAAACATTTTCAAGCTGTTGAGCTGGGAACACAAAGGGTTAAAGATAAATGGGATGTACCTAAACCACCTGAGGTTCGCAGATGATATAGTCCTAATAAGTGATCATTTAAATGAGCTAAACACTATGATTAAAGAACTTCATGATGCCTCTCTGACAACCGGTCTCGAGATGAACATAAGTAAATCAAAAATAATGAGTCCATCCCACAGAAATTTGATAATAGACAACAAGTTTATCGAAGCTGTGGATGAGTATATTTATCTGGGACACAAAATAAAATTGGAAAAAGAAAATCAGACTGCAGAAATACCCAGCAGGATTGGACTGGGCTGGGCGGCGTTCGAAAAATTGGATTTTATCTTAAAAAGTAGGGACATTCCTATAAACCTGAAAAGGAAAGTCTACGATACACGTATTCTCCCTGTTATGACATACGGACTGGAAACTATAACATTAACAGCCAACACCACGCATAAATTAAAATGTGCACAACGGTCTATGGAAAGACAAATGCTGGGCATAAGTCTGAGGAACAAAGTACTAAATGCAGAATGCAGACGCCGAACAAAAGTCGTCGACGTGGTAGACCGTATTGCCAAATTGAAGTGGCAATGGGCGGGTCATGTGGCTAGACAGGGAGGAGACAGATGGGCATCCAGAGTCCTAAATTGGAGACCGTGGGATGAAAAGAGAGGAGTCGGCCGACCCCAGAAAAGATGGGCTGATGACATCATTACAATTGCAGGAAGAAAGTGGACGAGACTCGCACAGGATAGAGACAGATGGAGGGAGTTTGAGGAGGCCTATATCCAGCAGTGGAGAGATGGCTGAGGAAGAAGAAGAAGATGTAGTTTTTATTAATTCTTACCTTCCTAAACTATTCTAAAAGCAAAATTGTGTATTGGAATGCAATTATATTAATAGTAATAATGTTTACACTGTACAAGTAGAACTGAACCAATTTCCTAATAGTAAAAATTTGATGCAATTTTTGACGATAGCGGCAATGTCACGTAGTTTCTTATTTCGGCGAGCTAGAGAGTTAGAAACTTTTTGTAAATGAAAGTTCGGAGGTTTAAACTCTGATTTTAACAATATTCAGCTGCCGCAATATGCCAATATATTTAAAACAGAAAATGGTCTGTACACGTATGGTGTCATTTAATTATTCACGTTAAAAATATTAACGCGTGTTCAACCGACTGTGTGGTTTTATATCGTGCATGCATTTCCTTCGACAATAATAGCTATTTCAAATAGATAATTCATATTCTAGCGGAGAAGGTTTTCTTATCAAGATTGCTCACAGCATATTAGTATTTTGTTCGGAATATTACAATCTTGTCTACACAATATTACCTGATAGATGTGAGTTTTATTAATAATATTATTTACATACGAGGTTGGTTTGAAAAGTCCGTGCAAAGTCCAAAAGATGGCACCACCGGCGCGTCTCGAGGTCATGTTTAGTTAGTAGCATCTCTTGAATGAACGCACACCAAGTTTCAGCCATATTGGTCTATTTCTTTGGGTTTGGCATTCGTGTGAATCAAGGAAGTCGAGTGATTTTCAAGAAATGGACGAAAAAGAATTTCGTGTGGTGATTAAACATTACTTTATGAAAGGCAAAACGCCTCAGGAGACTAAAGAGAAGCTTGATAAACATTATGGTGACTCTGCACCTTCGATTAGAACAGTTTATAAGTGGTTTCAAAATTTTCGGACTAGCCATATGGGCACAAGTGACGCTGAACGTTCTGGACGGCCTGTGGAGGTTAGACTCCAGAAATCATTGATCAAATCCATGATATGGTGATGGATGACAGAAGAGTTAAGGTGCGTGAGATTGCTAGTGCTGTGGGGCATCTCGACTGAACGGGTATATACTATTTTGCATAAACATTTGGACATGAAAAAGCTATCCGCAAGATGGGTGCCGCGATTGCTCACGCTTGACCAAAAACAAAATCGTGTGAAGTGTTGCAAGGATGGTTTGCAGCTGTTCCAAAAGAATCCGGAGGACTTTAAGCGTCGTTTCGTCACTGTGGATGAAACATGGATACATTACTATACTCCTGAGATCAAACAACAATCTAAACAATGGGTTACCAAGGGGGAATCTGCACCAAAAAAGGCGAAGACCGTTCCTTCGGCCGGAAAGGTTATGGCGACTGTCTTTTGGGATTCGCAAGGGATAATCCTCATCGACTATCTGGAAAAGGGTAAAACTATTACAGGTGAATATTATTCATCGTTATTGGACCGTTTGAAAACCGAGCTGCAAGAAAAACGCCCGCGATTGACCCACAAGAAAGTCCTTTTCCATCACGACAACGCACCAGCACACACCTCAGCAGTTCTGGTCGCAAAATTAATGGAAATATGATTCCAACTCGTTTCACATCCCCCCTATTCTCCAGACTTGGCTCCCTCGGACTACTATTTGTTCTCCAATTTGAAGAAATGGCTGGCGGGACAAAGATTTTATTCAAACGAGGAGGTGATTGCAGACACTAATGGATATTTTGCAGACTTGGACAAATCCTATTATTCGGAAGGGATCAACAAACTAGAACATCGTTGGACGAAGTGTATAAGCCTAAAAGGAGACTATGTCGAAAAATAAAAAAGGTTTACCCCAAACACATAAGTAGTTTTTATTTTTGCACGGACTTTTCAAACCAGCCTCGTATTTTTAATAAATTTTATAATTTCCAAAATTCAAAAAAAAACGAAAATACAATTAATGTAAAAACAGATACCAAACAATAGAAACTTATACCTTTTTAAATCAAAATAACCGGTCAAGTGCAAGTTAAACTTGCGCAAAGTGTTCCGTACGTTGATTGCTTCTGAAATAAAAATTTTAGTTACGGAGGTATAAAATGATCAGTGACTTAACAAAACACACCCCAAATGAGTTTTCAACAAAGTTTGTTTCCGATCTTTACTGAAAATTGATGACCTTGAAATTTTTGTTTTTTTATATATCAGATGAATTATTAAAGGTACTGCACTCGTGACAATTTTCGTTCAATCTACACCCCGTGGAGAAAATTCCAGAATTTTTTCAAAAATTTTTGGATCAGTACTTTTCGAGATAAAGGGGGGGACAGCGCCCAATTTTTTTAAAATAATACAAAGAAAAGTGTGCGCATGTAAGACATTAACTATATTTTTTAACTCGTGTTTTTACAAGTTTTAATTTGACACCCTACTAGATGACCTAGTAAAAAAATTTTTTTTCACTTCCGATTTCACCCCCCAAAACTAACCACTTAAGTCAAAATTTAACTTTCAAAACTATACGGCTCTGATGAGGCCATCAATTTCTATATTAGTACCAAATTTCAACTTTCTACGTCAAATAGTTTCGGAGAATATCGGGTGTGACAGACGGACAGACACACAGACAGACACCGAAGTGATCTTATATGTGTTCCGTACGGAACACTAACAATAAAACAAAATAATATCTCATAGATTTCACAATCCAAATCTTCAAAACTGTAAGAACAAATAAATAGAAAAACTAAAAACCAACAAAACATTTTTCTATCTTTCCTTAAACGCCAGAACACCAACAGTTGTGTTCAGTGCTCGAACCGCTTCAGATGGGCATCATAAAAATATAACCTTCTGTTTTAAATTGGTGTTTCCCTAAACATTTGTTCAAGGTAATAACAAGTATTTATAGTCTGTTACCATATTAACTAATTAAGAACTTATTAGATATACATCTTTATTTTGATGAAGGCAACCGAAACGTAAATAAATTATGTCCACATAAATGTGTTTGGTTATCTATGGACTGTAAACCCAAGAGTGAAGCGAAAAATATATAACCAAGAAAATCCAAAAAAAAAAAAAATAATTTCACACACACATGCATATTATATATACATATATATATATATATATATATATATATATATATATATATATATATATATATATATATATATATATATATATATATACATATATATACAGTGAAGTCCGTTTATAACGAACTCCGAAAAATCACTAAAAATGATTCGCTATACCCGAAGTTTGTTACAAACAGTAAACAAAATCTAATATCATTTTTCACTACTTTTTATTTAGATTAGGCGCTGATGCTTAGAAAAATGACTAATAATAATTATTAAATTAAAAGAAAACGTTTAAAGGAAAATAAAACAAGTCACACTAAACTTATTAATATGTATGTTGATACATATACGAGTATAAACGAAAAAATTAAAATACGTTGTTTATACAATGAAATTAGTAATTTTCGGTTGTCCAATTTTATTCGAAAAAGAAATGGTGTTTATACAATTGTCAAGGTTACAAAAACTACTCCATATATGTTCAGGAACTTCACGAGATTCCAAAAAATTGCGAGTTTCAGTCATTTTCTTAGTCATGTTTCAAATGGATGGAACCTAAATATTATCTCCTTCTCCAAGCTCGTCTTCGTCGTCATAAAATCTGTCCACAAGTCACTGATGTCACAATTTGATCATCAGTGACAGCGGAAATTCGCTATACAAGGGTTCGTTATAAGCAGACTTCACATATATATATATATATATATATATATATATATATATATATATATATATATATATATATATATATATATATATATATACACTCCTGGACAAAATTAACGCAACAATCTGAAAATTAATTTATCGTTTTCTTATGTCAGTTTTAAAGTTTGTCGAGTATTTGAATAGTAGGCTATGCATATTTTGTTTCGTTGTTCATGACAGAAATCAAAACAATTCGTAGATAAATGAATCGAATAAGAAATTTAAACTGAACACGAGGTAGTGCGAGCCTCAGTTTTATTGGACGAGGGATACTGTCAGAGTTATGTTGCCAATTTATTAGGCAAATATCGTTCCACAATAAGTCGTATGGTAAGACACTTGAATGAAGTAAGAACTTATTCTAGAAGGCTAGGGCAAGGGCGAAAACGATGCACTAGCAACCTAGATGAACGTTTTATAAGACAATATGCTTTAAGAAACAGGACTGTCACTAGTTCTATAATAAGAAACGAACTCGAAGATGTTCGCAATGTCACAATTTCTTCTAAAACAGTTAGAAGACGGTTAAATGAAGCTGGATTAAACAGTAGGAGACCAGCCACTAGAGAGAACAGAGTTGCCAGGTTACGTTTTGCTCGAAATCGCGAAAACTGGTCTGTGGATGATTGGAAACAAGTTTTCTTCACAGATGAAACTAGGGTTAGTCTAAAACATCCAGATGGTCGTGAGCGAGTATGGCGAAGACCAGGAGAGAGGTTTGCCCCTTGCAATATCTCTGCAAGGATTCCATTCGGCGGTGGCTCTGTTATGTTCTGGGGTGGCATCTGCTTTGATGCTCGCATAGAGTTAGTTCCTGTCCGTACGAGATCCATGAATGCTGACTACTATCTTGAGAATATTGTAATAGAACATGTGATGCCTTTCGGTCATTTTGTGGGGCCCAATTTCCTGTTTATGCAAGACAACGCTCGGCCTCACGTGGCTAGGGAGGTACTCGATTATCTTAATCAAGTTGATATACCGATTATGCAATGGCCACCAAAAAGCCCGGATCTGAATCCGATAGAACATGTATGGGATCACCTTAAGAAAAATGTGAAACGTCATATACCTGCACCTAGAAACCTGAGGGAACTTGAAAATGCAGTTATCACAGAATGGGAGCAAATTTCTCAAGATTTTATCCAAAATTTAATTAGAAGCATGCCTAGGCGCATAAACGCTGTCATCCGAAGTAGAGGAGGCAACACACGCTACTAGTGTCCCAGTTACACCATTAATTTTGCTACTAGTGTCCCAGTTTATTTCTTTCATTATTACTTTATTACAATTTCAACGATTTTGTTATTAGGTCTTAAGAATAATTTTAATTCGAATCTTATAGAGAAATTTGGTAGCTAATTCACTTTTAAAGTATCCGAATAAATTTTTTCTAACTTTTAGTGTAACCCATGTTCAAAAAAAATTATTAAAATTAATTCATTATAGAGATTTGTACGATTTAATATATTGTTGCGTTAATTTTGTCCAGGAGTGTATACATGTATTAGCAACAGTTTGTATGAAACACACTAACATATCCCATTTTTCATTGCGATTTATTTGACAATAACTGATCCTGAAGTAAAATTTGACAACTACGAGTAAACAATTGAATTAAACCATATGGCCGCTCCGTCTAAAGCCTACTTTACAAAATGTGCATTTAAAACTCGCGTAAATACTGAAAACCTTTATACTTTTAAGTAGATTTAAGCAAAATATAAAGTGTGGTATATTTTTAGAATTGTAATTTAAAGCTCTATTCGAATAGCGAAAAATATACAGGGTATCCCATTTAAAAAATATAT
The DNA here is from genome assembly GCA_019049505.1 of Pachyrhynchus sulphureomaculatus. Taxonomy (NCBI): domain Eukaryota; kingdom Metazoa; phylum Arthropoda; class Insecta; order Coleoptera; family Curculionidae; genus Pachyrhynchus; species Pachyrhynchus sulphureomaculatus. Next base: position 166,400,654 of record CM032456.1, on the reverse strand, counting down.
TTTTGCGTTAATAACTATTAAAATATTAATTGTAAAAAAATGTAACTTACACTGTTGAAATCCACGTGAAAAAGTGCTTTGAGAAGGTTTTTACAGAAATCAAAAGTAGGAAAAGAATTAAAAACATTTTTCCAAAATGTAGGTTTTTGAAAAATACCCTGTATATCTGAGACGGCACTAGATATCGATATGCGGTTTTCACCATTGAGTTTATCATAAAAATTGAGCCTCAGACACCGACATCGGTTTTTGTCTATCTCCTTTAGGTAAAGGGGTTTACCTTTAAAAGTGTCCAATTTGGACTACCCTGTTTAAATATATATATATATATATATATATATATATATATATATATATATATATATATATATATATATATATGTAGTAGAACCCCAATTAACCGAGTGGCGATTGTCCGAGCTACGGATTAACCGAGCCAATCTAAGAACCTGATTATCCGAGATACGCGCGTCTAAGCTGAGTATTAACCGAGCTTCTAAAATATGTATGGACATATTTCTATTTAAAATCGTCGGGCCCCTGGCCCGTGTGAGGGGTTCCCCTATTTATGTTTTTGGACTCTTTCAGCATGTAAATTTGCGTGAATGCAGTGCGTTATAACGTTTACTACGGAGAAGTACGAGTATACTCACATAATTTATTTGGTTGGAGTTCTGGTAGTTAAGTGTAATTAATACGAACTGCTTTGTTTGAATTTTTGTTTGTCGTATTATAATGGAGCAAAACAAGCGTAAAAGAATTGTCGTTCCTACTGAAGAAAAATTAAAAGCCATCAGAAGAATTGAAGCAGGAGAGACAATTAAAGTTGTTGGACGAGATTATGGAGTAGGTGAGGTAACAGTTGGAGATTGGAAAAGAAACCGCACAAAAATAGAAGAGTGGTGTATACATCAAGCCTCCTCGTCCTCAGGAAGAAAATCAATGAAAACCGGCGACTATGAAAAGGTTAACGAAGCTTTATTCATGTGGTTTAACCAAAAAAGATCAAAAGGTGTGCCTCTGTCAGGTCCAAGTTTACAATAGAAAGCAATAATGATTAGTAGGCAATTCCCAGAGATGGATCAGTTTACCGCCAGTTCTGGATGGCTTGACCGCTGGAAAAAACGGTACGGTGTACGACAACTGACTGTATGTGGTGAAAAACTTTCTGCTGATTGAGAAGTTTAAGCAGAACTTTAAAAAGCAAATCGAAGATTGTGGATACACATGTGATCAAATTTACAATTGTGACGAAACTGGTCTGAATTATAAAATGCTTCCATCAAAAACATTGGCATCTCGACAGGAAAAATCAGTTTCTGGGCACAAACGAAGTAAGGAAAGATTAACTATAATGGTATGTTCCAATGCATCTTGCAAGCACAAAATTCCACTGATGATGATTGCCAAGTCTGCACGTCCAAGAGCTTTAAAAGACATCTCACCCAAAGCCCCACAGTCTATTACAAAAGTCAGAAGAGCGCATGGATGGATGCGACCTTATTTACTAACTGGTTTGAAGAAGAGTTCGTGCCATCTGTGACTAAATTTTTGAACAGAAACCGTCTTCCTATTAAAGCAATTTTGTGAATGGATAATGCTCCCTCTCACCCTGGAGAAGGACTTCATGTGGGTGAAATTGTTATAAAATTTTTTCCTCCAAATGTAACCAGCATACTGCAACCAATGGATCAAGGCATCCTCGAAAACATTTAAAAAAATTATAGGCGTTTATATCTTGAACATTTGTTAGAATACACAGAAAAGGAGGATATTATCAATGGGATGAGAAAGGTTACACTGAAAAATGTTATTTACTGGTAAGTCAAGCTTGGGATTCTGTGCGTACTACCACTATTCAAAAATCTTGGTCAAAAGTTATTGATTTTGAAGACTATAATGACAGTGAAGATGACACTCCATTAAATGAATTAGCTTTAAAATTGAGAAGCCATGGAGAAATGTCCTGTTCAAATTTTGACAGCGAGATAGAAGAAAAAGAAAAAAGTTTATTTGAATCAATGCAAAAATTAAAAGGTTGCGAAAATGTGACAAGAGAAGATGTTGTTGAATGAATTACAGCAGATGATTTAGAAGAAGAAATGAGTATTGAATAAATAACGAATGCCTTTCAGGAAACCGAAAAATCAGATGACGATGACGAAGCGGCGGTGGATGAACAGTCTCCCACTAAGATCTCTCATCAAGAAGGTTTTGCTTCTTTGGAAAAAGCTTTGAGGTATATCGAACAACAACCAGAGGCAATCCCAGCGGATTTGCTTCTTCTTAATAGATGGAGAAACATTGCAGCGAGAAAAAGAAGATGCAATATGAAACAGAAGCGCATAGATACCTATTTCACTGTTTTATAATGTATGTACCTATTGATATGTTAAAAACGTTAATATATCGGTTTAAAGTATCGGTGTTTATTTTTTGAATTAATAAAAAACAAATCCGGATTATCCGAGTTTTCAGTTATCCGAGGAGGGTGCCCCCCCACGTTACCTCGGATAACCGGGGTTCTACTGTATATATAAGTTGCATTACAGATATGGGTAGGCACAAGCCTCCACTATTATCCGTAAATAAGTACTATTAAAAAAATATTCTTTAACTGAAAAAATAATACCCTTAAATAAACCGACGCCTTTTTTCAAATAAAATTTCAGGACAGAATGAGACATCTTTAATAGCAATTTGAAATATAGCTTATGGGTCTGTTATGGCAAGGGCGTGACTTCTTAAGAAAATAACTAATTCAAAATAGAAGATAAGAAATGAAGGAGTGATAAGAATCAAAGTCCATGTACAATAAATTTGGCACTAATTATTTTCGGTTTTTTTCCTCGAAAGGTGGTGTTATTGTCTGGGATGGGATCTTATATGTTGTTTCTTATAAGTTTATGGAAATTTATTCTTTTTTGTGTATATTTACGTTAACTTTTGAAGTCGAAATTACGTCATACAAGATTTTTGACAACATTGCATTTAACGACGTAAAACAATAAAGCCTCTACATATTTAGTTTAAAACACAATCACACATCTAAGCTGTCCTACAATTTATTCCAGTCTCCTTCTGGTCCATACCGCACTCGCTGGAATTTTAAACGGATGTTTGATTTGGTGAGAAGCCCTTTCAAGAATAACATAGTTTGCTTCTCTTAGTTTGAGGTTAGCCTCTCCTTGGGTACAAAATGACATAATGACATTGAATGACACTCAAATTTTATAATGTACCAATATCAAATTATTAGTAACAAGCATAACACTGTCTTGTCAAAAATTTGACCCTGGTTTAGAATATATATAAAGGGAAAACTGAAGTTTATATTTCTCTGAAACATATTTCCGACTGAATGCTTATAGGAATATTTTTCCCTATATTAAGCTACAGAATCTAACTCTCAGTATTGTAACCACTTTTTTAAACAAGTATATTTATAAAACTGTCTCTTATACGAATTATACAACATTGTAGATTGCAATCATATATAGTGTAACATTTAGCCAACATATTATGATGACAAGATAATTAAGTTTAAATGTTTGTAGAAAGTTTACTTAGTATTTCGACAACCATCAAAAGTAAAAATTTTTAATTAAAATACATTTTGAAATTAAGTAATCTTATGTATTATACTAAAAACGTTTTATAATTTTCGAAGGTTTTATTAATTCATTTATGTTATATGCAATGTTACCAACTTTCTACTTAGTACTCTTTTATAATACTGTCTGTACCTAAATACTATTATATAGAATATCAGAGAATCATACTACCTACAATTATCCATCTATTACATATATTATAAATAAATTTAAAGGTAACTCAATAGTTAATTTGCAATATTTCACTTAAACCTTTTCATTATATATGTATGTAATTTATTGCTTTCATACGGCTAACGTTAACATCCTGTTGCACAAAAACTTATTTTACGTAATCTCAACTCATTTGTTAATTTAAATCTCAATTTTGTTTATACAGGATGATATGTGTAAAAATGAATATTGTCAATATCCGTACTAATTATCTTCGAAAGTAATATAAACAAAATTGGTAAAATTTGTTATCCAGCCCTTCCTACCCTTGCAAATACCAATTGTAAAGTTAATATATGTATGGATGTATTATATATATATATATATATATATATATATATATATATATATATATATAGGGTGTTATGAAAATCGTTTAATGTCTATATCTTTGTAGTAAAACTGACTGGAGAAAAATATCGATTAATATCGACAATAATACGTAAGTCTCAAAATTTTAATCGCTAGTCCGGTCTGTCTAACAGTGAATTGAAAAGCGCTTACCGCCACCTATTTTACTATTGCAATCAATCGATTATTTCATTATTTGCATACTTCTGAATAAGTACAAACAACTTGTTTCTTCTTAACAATTGACAATTTCATTAAACACATCACATATGGGTTAAAATTTCACATCGCCGTTTCTGTTTAATTAAAAAACTGTAACAAAAACTAATTGCCACTAATGTTTAGCAACATCAGTGAATCACGTAGGGCACTTATAGCATTACCTATTTGCAATATTAACATCAACCAAATATTTCATGATATAAACATGAAAGACGTCTTTGATATGTGATCGATGGGTGTCATGGGTGTTCGCCGTTTCTCTTTAACTCACTTTTAAAATCCCTTTTTCTCTCACTCAGGAATTCGAATGGTCATCTCAGCTGGGCCAGTGGCGGCGAATTACTTTTCAAAACTAGACAGTTCAGCGATTTATAAAATGTTGAACAATGTTCTAATTTAATGAAACTAAGGATTAGGTATGCAACTTTCTCGGGGAGTCATCCACATCAATATATTGAACAACCGTATATATATATATATATATATATATATATATATATATATATATATATATATATATATATATATATATATATATATATATAAATATATATCTAGTAATGCATTCGTGATAATTTTTATTCAATCTACACTTTATGGAAAATATTCCAGAATTTTTTCAAAATTTTTTATCACTACTTTTCGAGATAGGGTGGATGGACAGGGCTTTTTGGCAATTTTTTAAATATAATACAAAGAAAAGTGTGCGCCAGTATTACATCATATATATTTTTGAACTCGTGCCTTCACAAGTTTTCATTTGACACCCCACTCGATGATCTGACAATTTTCTTTTTCACTTCCGATTTCACCCCTCAAAACTAACCCCGTAAGTCAAAATTTAACTTCTAAAACTACATGGCTCTGATTGGGCCATCAATCCCTATATTTGTGTCAAATTTCAACTGTCTATGTCAAATAGTTTCGGAGAAAATCTGGTGTAACAAACGGACAGACAGACCGACACCGAAGTGATCCCATAAGTGTTCCGTACGGAACAATAAAAAATAAATAGAGAGTAGGAAACAGAGAAATCCACATTCTGGCGTGAAAAAAAAATAAATATGACTTTATACTAATGGTATATCATTATTAAGATTCACTCTTATCTAAATCTAAGTGAGAAAGTTCTTGCTATTAAATTTATCATACCATAAAACATCATAAATCTTTTTCCATATCCACAGGTGTGTAAAATAGGTGTGCAGAAAATAAATCAATTACTTTGATGGAGTATCCTTTCAAAGGTAATAACCTTAGGTCTATGTCCTTTCGAGACTGGTTTCCACATAAAACACTAAAATAGAATAAGATACGAGGGTCGGCTGGAAAAAATGGGACTAAAATATTACATAGTCATGTCAAATTGTCAAATGTAGATATCGTACTTTTATGCTAATCTTTAGAACAATACTATATTAGCTTACAGAATTCTTAACCTGATTTTTGTGGCGTAGCTAAGAAGAGGATGGATACAGAAAATGGCGCCTCCTTAGAAACAGGGCTTTGTTATAGTTTTTAGTGTTCTGTACGGGCCAATTATGGGATCACTTCGGTGTCTGTCACACCAGATTTTCTCTCCGAAACTATTTGACATAGAAAGTTGAAATTTGGCACAAATATAGGAATTGATGACCCAATCACAGCCATGTAGTGTTGTTAGTTAAATCTTGACTTGAGGGGTTAGTGTTGGGGGTGAAATCAGAAGTGAAAAAAAAAATTTGCAAGGTCATCGGGTGGGGTGTCAAATGAAAGCTTGTGAAAATACGAGTTCAAAAATATATATGATGTAATACTTGGGCCAACTTTTCTTTATAATATTTTTACAAAACGGCCAAAAACCGCCGTCCCCCCACCCTATCTCTAAGAGAACTGGTCAAAAAATTTCGAAAAAGTTCTGGAATATTCTCCATAAAGTGTAGTATCCCTCCTCTGAACTGGCTATGTCACTGCAAGATTTATATTATTAAATTAAATCTTTAAACAAATACGTATTGATAAAGGTTGGGCTAAAACTGCAGATTTTATGATTGATTTGAAGTTATTGGAAATCGAAACGACATTCGGAGAAAATTTTCTATTACGTTTTCTCTTACTAAATCCTGGTGCTAAGCACGCTCTAAAATGTTTAGAATTCATTGTAGTACCCAATAACTTTTAATATTTTGTCAATATTTCATAACAGTGGGAAATGTCATTGTAAATATTCATACCAACCTATTTTAGGTAGTAGTCGTTTTTATTTCATTGTATTTGTCACCTAAAAAACTGGAGAACATACTATCTAAACAGTTTTAGGTAGCACGATGATATACATAGTTAAAGTAGGTGCCAATTCTAGATAGAAAAATAATTGGTAGTTACATCTGGTTTACCGAGAAAGGTTACATAGTTTCTTATTTTAAATTTAACGTTTTTTAATTTTTTAAATTCTATGGAGTATTCTGAACAACATTCGCGTGCCATTTCGTATATCAAATATTAATAGCTTCTGAGATATTGACCTTTGAAAATCAGCCAATTTTTTACTTCATTCGATCTTCCGACGACCATTACGATAGCCTTAAAATAATTTTAAAGATTATATTTAAAGAGGTAATGAAAACAATTTTACCAGGTATTTTCAAATTATGAAAAAGACAAAGAAAGTCATACCCCCTAACACAAAAGTAGAACAATACAATATAGAATCACTATGGAATGAGTCAACAAAATACGTCTATCAAAACAGACTAAAAGGGGGGGATCGAGAAGAAACCTATTACACAAGACAACGTAGAAACAAGCTGGGAAAACCTTCGCAGAAACATAGAGATAGCTGCCACAGAAGCACTAGGAAAGCGAACCAAATAAGCTATGGTTCAGAAGAGAAATAAAAAAAAAATGTAAAGAAAAACAAACAGCATACCTTAGATATAAATCACTAAAAACACCTGAATCATATGTAGAGTATAAAAGAATAAGAAATGAAACAAAGATACTAGTGAACAGAACGAAAGGAGAGCATTGGGAAATATTCTCCAAAAGAGTAGAAAATACTTATACGGTTTACAAAAACAGATATGGCGAATGATACGAAACCAAAGAGACGCAAGAGAATTAATAGAAACAAATTATATAACGAAAGAGACATGGACAAAATACTTGAAATACCTCTTAGGGGAAACGAAGTAAGTACGGAAATAGGCTTCACACAAAATATACAAATAAACGAACCCGTAATTATCACCACGGAAGAAGTTGAAAAAGTAGTGAAGCAACTAAGAAATAGGAAATCCCCAGGCCCGGATCAAATAGTAAATGAGCTTTTAAAATGTAGAGGTCCCATTCTGATTGAGGAATTCACAAAAATAACTCGAAAGATTCTAACAGAACACAAAATACCAGACGATTGGAGACTAAGAACAACAATATTAATGTTTAAAAAGGGTGAAAAATAAGGCACATCGAACTATAGAGGGATCAATCTGCTAAACATCATCTTGAAATTAATTATCAAGATACTAACTAACAAAATAAATTCATACATCACATTAGCAGACGAGCAGCAATGATTCAGAACAGGCAGATCATACACAGACGCAATATTTATCATGTGGTAAATAGTAGAAAAATCTGTTGAATATAACAGATGCCCGTTTCTATGTTTCATCGATTTCCAAAAAGCTTTTGACCGAGTCCAACTTGAAAATATGATACAACTACTTTACAACAGAGGAATACCACAAGACATAATTGCGACTATCGAAATCATCTACGCCTTCAACACAATTTAAGCACGAGTAAACACAGAACTCACATCAGCAAGGCGACTCATTAAGCCCTCTACTATTTAACATCATCATGGACAAAATAATCACAGAAGTCCGCACTGTTAAAGAGTATAAAATGGGAAAAAAAGAAACAAAGATCTTATGTTATGCAAATGATGCGGCTCTTGCAGAAACCGAAGACAGTCTACAAAAACTTTTAACACTTTTTAATAAGAAGGCAAAAACACTAAATATGATCATCTCTACTGAAAAAACTAAATGCTTAGCAACCTCAAAAGAACCACTAAGATGCAAATTAGAATTAGAGAATAGGATAAAACAACAGGTTATGACATTCAACTATCTGGGCATAAATATAGCAAATGATGACAACACAGAAAATAAAGTAAAACAACAAGTAATAAATGCAAATAAGACCACGGGATGTTTAAAAGACACGATATGGACAAATAAACACCTAAACGTAGAATGTAAATCAAGCATATATAAAGCAACAGTACGACCAATACTGACTTATAAAGCAGAGACAAGGCCAGAGACGGAAAAAAAAAAAAAACTAAACGACTTTTGGAAACAACAGAAATGAAAATTCTCAGAAAAATAACTAACAAAACACTGTACGATAGAGAAAGAAGCATAAGCAAAACATGCAGAATAGAACCAATCAACGAATGGGTACAAAAACGAAGAACAGAATGGAACCAACATCTAAATAGAATGCCCAACAATGGAATCGTAACAGTTGCTCGAGATAAATCACCCATAGGAAGACGAAGCATCGGCCGACCAAGAAAACGTTGTTGGAGTGACAACCTAGGATGAACGAGGTAATTCCGAAGATAGAACAAGCAAAAGCTTAAAACAGAAGACGGAAGAAGACAAATTTAAATTGCTTGAATTGTTGTGAAGCAATATAATTTTTCAGATTTTATCTCAGAAAATTACTTACTTATAAAAATTATTCGTACCCCAATCTTCAAGAACTCCTTTACCATTACAATCAATCAAAAGGTGTACAAGTATGAAATGCGGATTTTTTTTCTAAAAAAAACATGTTAAATTCGGAAGAACGATAAAAAGTACTTTATTCAAAGTATGCTCCATCGCTTGTTATACATTTTTCTCATCTTTCGGGCAATTTGTGAATACCACGCCAGTAAAAATCTTCCCCTTTTACTGCGAACCATTCATCGAGCCATTTTTTTACATCTTCGTACGAACCAAATAGCTGTTCAGCAAGTGCGTGACCCATCGATGCAAAACAAGTGGTAATCGGAAGGAGCCAAGTCTGATGAGTAAGCCGCATGGGGTAGAACATCCAGTGTGTCGCGAACTGGTTTTGCCATATGTGATGGAGCATCGTCACGAAGAAAAATGACTTTGTGTTGCCTCTTTGAGTACTCTGGCCTTTTTTCAAGCAGCGAACGGTTCGAATCGGTCAATTGTTCATAACGTTTAGTATTAACCGTTTCCCCAGGTTTTAACAGCTCATAATAGACCACGCCCCTCTGGTCCCACCAAACACAGAGCATCGTCTTTCTGCCAAAGCGATTCGGTCTTGCGGTCGATGTGGATGGTGCGCCTGGGTCTACCCATGATTTTTTGCGCTTGGGATTCTCAAAATAAATCCACTTTTTATCCCCCTGTAACTCTACGATGAAAAAACTACTTCCTTTTGTACCGAGCGAGCAAAATGTCACACGTGTTTTTGCGCTTTTTCATTAGCCTGGCCTTCAACTCATGTGGTACCCATCTACCGGTATTCTGAATATTTCCCATCTCTCGTAGCCGATTGGAAACAGCTTGTTGACTAACGCCCAATTGCTCGGCGAGTTGTTTTTGTGTTTGCGAATTATCTTCGTCCAACAATGCTTGCAATTCCACATCTTCGTATTTTTTAGCGGTTTTCCACGTTCTTTGTCTGCAACATCGAAGTCACCACTTTTGAAACGCCGAAACCATCGTCCACACGTATCTTGCGATGGAGCATGTTCACCATAAGCTTCTCGAAGTAATCGGTATGATTCAACAGCAGTTTTCTTCAAATGAAAACAAAAAATTTATGCTGGCCGCGAATGCTTTTTGTTCGGTATAAATTTCGACATATTGAACAGAACAACACAACTCTATGCACACACTTTTCCAATTTATCACTCATACGCGTCTGACACTTGTTGATGACACAACAAAATGGCGCAGTGTCAAATCTTTATAGCACAAACTGCATTGGTGCACCATCTGTTGTCTGAAATCCGCATTTCATACTTGTACACCTGGTATATGGAGATTCTTATCCCTTTGGAATAAACTAACTATGACTATATATCCCAACGAATACAACATGCAGCGATAAAAAAAAAATGTGAATCACTATTTTTGTTCGTGTACTGCTCTTGTGATCCTGCAGGATGTGGGCCATGTTCATAAAAAAAATTTTGCTATAAATTTTGCCCTTGAATAATTATATAATAATCATTAAATTATTGTTGGTTATTCACATTTTTGGCATTACAAATCGTGCCCCTGATAACATAGCTTAATATATAAGACCTGTTTTTTTTAAATATCCCACGTATCCTTATATTTTAATCTAAAATATAGCTTAGAGTCTGTTTTTATGTCAAAGGTGTGATATCCCAGACAAAAGTAATTATGGAAAATACAAAGAAAATTGATATAAATCAAGGGTAACGGACAATAATTTACTCCATCTATTCAGGTCTTTGCCCTTGAAGGGTGCGGTTTTTGTCTGGCCCAGAAACGCTACCATAACTACTTGTTGCTTCATAGGAGTTTTATGGAAATTTATCCTTGTCATATTATTTTGTTATAGAGGTTGGGTCCTGCGAGTATAACAATGAAACATAAAAATGTTGGACATTAAAAAGGCGTATGGACACGCTAATTAGTCCTGAAGGACTTGTTAGGGCACTCTAAAGTTCGCTACAGAGCGTATCTGCGTATATGATATATGACAAATTATTAGTCATACAAATTAATTCAGCGCTTTTCTTGGATTAAATAACCGGCCAAGTGCAAGTCGGATTTGCACAATTAGTGTTCCGTACCGTGATTGCTGAAGTATTCTATAAAATTCAGTCACACATTCATCTTCAATATAAGATTTTTTTTCTTTTTTTTTATCGCTCTCCTCCCCGCCTCAGTAGGTATTTTACCCTTTTTCCATATCCCAAGGATATCGGCGAGGATGTCGTAATACCCGTCAATGTTGTCCAAGTGCCGAAACATACATTTCTGTATTTCATGGCACCTTTTAAACAACGTGGTTGTGCTGCCCCGGAGGTTTCTTTTTTGTTTTTTTTTATGGGTCTAGCACAGCTGCAGGGAAGTCCCTAAAGCGCTCCAGGAGCGGCATGAGTGCGGAAAAAGCGATTCACATTGTTCTTGAATCGCTGTAAATTGTACTCGGTGAGAAACACAGCGCTGGGCAAACTATTCCAAAGGGATGACGCTCTCCATATAAAAGATTGCTTGAAAAGCGTTGTACCCGGAGTAACAAGCTGAACCTCATACGGATGTGAAGCACCAGCGCGACGTGTATTTCTAACATGCACCGCTTTGGGAGGAATTAAGCGGGCTACATCCTTCGAACACTTTCCATGAAAATACTTGTAGAACAGACTCAAGTCGCCAACCGTTCTTCGATGTTCCAGCGATTCAAGGCCGCCGGTCAATTCCGGGTCCCCAATCAGACGGACCGCTCTTCTCTGAACAGAATCCAACAAATGCAGTGTATGTTTGGGAGCGGAGTCCCAAACGTGGGAGCAGTATTCCATAGTTGGTCGAATTTGGGCTTTGTAAAGAATTAACAGTTGTTGTGGGGTGTAAAGCTTTCTGGTTCTAAATAATATTCCCAACTTTTGAGAAGCTCTCCTTGCTATGGCTGCAACATGTTCATGCCAGGACATATTTGCTCCCAAACTAACGACATAACTATGTCGGGTTCAGCAACGTTAACTTTTTTAGAAAAAACTGCCGCCTGGGTTTTTGTAGCGTTAAATTCTACTTAGTTACTGTCACCCCAAGATAGAATTTCTTACAGGTCTTTGTTAAGTTGAACGACCTCCTGCTGTCTGCAGATATTCGCCTGAGCAACCAATGTCCGAGCGTTCAAGGTGAATGAAGAGACAAGCGTACTGTCATCTGCAAAGCTGTAGATTGGATTCCCGGTCTTTTCCAGCAGATCGTTAATGTAAATGAATTTGCCTTTCTGCAAACAACTACTACCTATGTACGTGGCCACGCCAAATATACTTAAATAAATTAATAAATAAGTATACCGACCTGCGAGATTGAACCCTCCACCTTCTACACAGTAGCAAAGTGCTACGCCGCCGAGCCACAGCCAGCCACCAATTACCAAGAATATATAAAATGCGAGACATATTTGTAGTAAAAGTTTAAAACAAATATTTATTACCTAAATATTTGTTTAATGATAAACACATAAAATAAAATTATTTTGTCTCGGTACCTATCCGTTGGCCATCAGTGATCATGCTGATTGCACCGAATATGTATTGATATTTCGTAGTTCTTAGTCCCGGTTAAATTCACAATTTCAAACGAAACAAATTTCTACCATGTTGCCACGTCACACAGTTTTTTTTTATACCAGATAAATTATCAAACATAATACACTTGCAATAATTTTCGCTCAATTTACACTTTATGGAGAATATACCAGAATTTTTTCGAAATTTTTGGATCAGTAGTTTGAGACATAGAGTGGAGGGGACAGCGATTCTTGGCCATTAATTTTAAAACAAAATAAAGAAAAGCTTGCGCGAGTATTACATCATATATATTTTTGAACTCGATATATATTTTTGAACTCGTGTGTTCACAAGCTTTTATTTGACACGGCACTCGATGACCTTACAATTTTGTTTAACTCTCCCCCTACAAGTAACCCCTTAAGTCAAAATTTAACTTTCAAAACTACACGGCTCCGAATTTCAACTTTCTAAGTCGAGTAGTTTCGGAGAAAATCGGGTGTGAGAGACAAACAGACACCGAAATGATTTCACAAGGTTTCCATTCGGAACACAAATAAAAAATGTCTATTTACGGATAGAATACAAATTCATCAGAAAAAATATTCCCCATTATTTTTCACACATTTTACTTACTTTTTTTACTAATTAAGGGAAATGCGAATCGGCGCGATGATGCTGTGTCTAAAATAAATAATAATCAAATGGAGCCATATGCGGAAAAAAATACGCTGTGTGAATGAGAACTTCCAATCCGAAAGAAAAAATAAAATCCCGCGTTGTTTTTGCCATCTGTGGTTGGACGTTGTCCGAAACATTCACAATCCGACAGATCAAAGTCACCGCTCCGATATCCCTGATGCCATATTTGGACATTTTGTGCGTCACAGCACCTTCTCTCAAAGTTGACTAAACCATTTGCGCAGTTTTATATGTATTTTACTCGCATTTCAAATATAGTGCCTCAAATGCTGCTTGTCAAACTATCAGGTTTTGAGGTTAGGTAAAAAAGAAATATTTTTTTGCTTTTTTATAATTGGTACTTTTACACATGAAAGTGGCGGAAGATAGTTTGAATTTGAAACGGATTTTGAGATACTTAATTCAAGGGTACCGAATTAATTTGTGCACATAATAGTTTACCCAATATATTGAAACATTGCATAGAATAACATCTATATAGGATAATTTCTTATATTTAACCTTTTGACCTGACTCTTCAGTGGGACCGTCAAAAATGTTTGAGTTATAAATCAGTTTCTTAAGGATATGTTCCTGTTCCTCATTGCCACTACTCTGTTATATTTTTGATTGGTTGGATGATTTGAGAAAAAATTCAAGTATCAGTCAAAAGCCGTTGGTTTTTGATACCAATCAAGGATGATTTTGTTATCGTTACCTCTTATAATTCTGGTATCTGGAAAAGGAACACTATTGTTAATCTCAACCTGAACACTGAATTGTAACTTTTTATTGAAAGAGTTGAAAACATCCAAGGTTAACTATATGTGATCAGTAGTAATAATGGCAATACCGAGTCCAAAAGATGATCCAGGACCATAGTGGCTATGATCGGACTAATGGGTGAACCCATTGGTGTTCCATAAATTTGTTTATAAAACTTATCGTGGAAACTGAAATAAGTATTCTCAAAAATAACATACATAAACTAAGTAACATACACTGCGACAGCTTAATGAGCTTTTGAATTTTTCTTTGTTCTGTAAACTCAAATAATAGCATATAGATAGTTTTCCATAAAGGAGATCACAACATCACACCACTGTATATACTCTGATAAAGGGATCCTCGAAATATAGGTCAGTGTCTAATTGAATACAGCAGAATTAAGTATGTTATGTTAGCCTGGTTGTAAAAATGTGTTATTGTTCTATATTTTTGACAAGAAATCTTTTATTTTAGTTGGTAAGTTTATATTGTACGTTTTTTTGTGACTGCCTAGGTATAGATTACTGCCTTGTTTTTTAGTGATAACTCCTAATGAAGCCAAAAATTGTTAGCGAAAAAAAGAGTTTCAAAACAGTAAAAGAATATAATTGATACATAAACCGCTTCCCCTAGTCAGATGTACTAAAAAGGTCTGCTTAAAACAAAACTCATTGTCCTGGAATTTAAAATTGTCCGGTAGACTTTTGTTATCGATACTCCTATATTTCAAAAATCTGACATAAAAAAGGTGTCATAGTTTATGCAATGATATACATACATCGACATAAGGATGATGTATACGTTTTGTGACACATTGATATGTATCTTGAAAACGTATCGTAATGTTTTCAAGTTATATAAATCGCATTTATGATGTTTCTACAAAAGGTATTATCAAGATGTGAAACTTCTACGGCAAACTTGTAACAAAGATGCTAAAAGCACCACGCTTCTTATCCAATTCGAGAAAACCAAAAATGAAAAACAACAAAGTGTTATACTAACATAAAGCGTAATTACAATCCTTTTTTATTATTTGTTATTGTTTCTGGCGTTATCAGTGCTTATCTAGGTAGGTTAGATACACTTGAAGTTGTTTGTTTTTAAACATAAGTCTCTCGCCGATAATATTTACATGTGGATTAGGATTAGGAAAATATAATTTAAATAATAATCGTTGTTACATAATATATTTAAATATTTCTAAAACTAAGCGTAGGATTTGCATACTGCTACAACAACAATAACTGATTTAAAGTTAAATCTGTAATAAGAGAGAAGCCGTCTCTTGTGCATTTTTACTAATGCAGAATGCCAAATACTATTGATTTACTTAACAATACGTAATTTAACAATAGTAATATCGCATATTCAGGTAAGCTTAAATTGAAACTGTAGACTGAAACAATTTAAATTAGAAAATTATCATTTCTATTTTTAGTTCAAATTAACAGCACAAATTAGTTTTTAAAATTCTCCTTTCTACTACAAAAAACCTAACGCTTAGATCCTAGGAAATTCACTTAAAATCTTTAATTCAATTCCTAACTTTTGCAAGCAGAAAATGAAGCAGGAATAAAAAGAAACTAGTGCTCTAAGTTAGATAGAGGATTAAAATAAACAAAATCAGTAAAGTAATTTTCTTTCCTCGCAAACACGATGTTCTAAAATAAATACGGAATCTGAATGCCTCACACAAAAAATAACTAAATCCGATTATTACAACTCAGTATTTTAAATGATGGATATTTTAGGGTGAGATGTTAATAAAAAGGAAATTAAGTAGAGAAAGGACTTCTGCTACAATTTCAAATAATGAAAAACAGTTTTCAGATTTCTCGACTCATTATATATTCGAAGCAACCCCCAAATTCGATATGTCATGTCGTTCGAGAATTATCGTGACCACAGATCGACATACAGTGTGGTCATTCGAGTGGTGTTTCAAAAATATATTTTTTTTAAAAAATATGTATATATATATATATATATATATATATATATATATATATATATATATTTAAATAATCTTGATCAAATTTCAAATATTTCTTTGGAGCCCGATTTGAAAAAAAAAACCTAACGTAACCTAATCTAGCCTAACATAAAGTAAAATAATGAAAAATTAGGAAATGGAAAGTAATAGTCTCTGAATTTAAATGCCAAACATAACCTAATCCAACCTAACACGACTAACCAAACCTAATCTAACCTAATCTAAACTAGCCTAGTCTAGCATAACAAAATACAAAATTAATTTATGTAAAATACATGTAAGGTAGGAAATAAAAAATTACATATATTTGTATTTTGTTATGCTAGGCTAGGCTAGTTCAAATTAGGTTAGGTTGGATCAGGTTTGGTTAAGTCGTGTTAGGTTGAATTAGGTTATGTTGGACTATATTTAAGGCTCTTAGATTCAAAGACTATTACTTTTCATTTCCTAATTTTTCATTATTTTACTTAATGTTAGGCTAAATTAGGTTTTTTTTAAATCGGGTTCCGAAGATTATTTAAAACAAAAAAATTAAAATGGACGAAGCCTAAGACCTATAGGTATTTTTGAAACAACACCGCAACATTTTATTTCGTTTTCACGAATATAATATTTCATTCTTGCCAGAGAAGAAAAAACCATTAAGGTTGTATATACAGAACGCTTAGATACACCTAATTGTACATCTGTAATCAAAATTATTTAAAATTTTAAATTTCACAACAGGTTTCTTGTTCGCCATGAAAAAAGCTTTAATATCTAATTTTTTTTTTTAAGATCGGCTTTAGGGCTATTTGATTTTTTGAATTCAAAGTCTGCCAGTTGTTTACCATACAGAGGTTTAATCCGTTTTCTTACGCCATCAGGAAGTGTTCTAGATTGTTTTAATGAAAAAAAATAGTTGTTCCGAAGATCGATCATCCCTCTTTCTAATTGACTCCGCTGGTCATGTCGATCGTTTCGAAAAAATCGAACATCCCCAAGAACCAATAACATTTTAAAAATTTGTATTGGGAAAATTTGTTTCGTCCTAGTTTCTTGTATCTTTTATGTGAGGATCTGAAATACCGAACGACTGAAGTGCTCACCTTCTTCCAGAATCGATTCAAATTATCGCGAATCGTAAGTTCCTATATTCCTGGTTAGCACTTTGAAATGCAGAGTGTGATGTAAGAATCGTCAATATTTCGGCGGAATTCTTCAGTACTCATTAACCTCTCTTTCTGTTTGTTTAATCATAATATTAATGTTCTCAGTGTCACGCGATACTTGAAATTTGCAAAAATTAGCTTCGCTTGTGGCAACATGAACGATGCAACCCCATTCATATATATATATATATATATATATATATATATATATATATATATATATATATATATATATATATATATATATATATATATATTACATATATATATATATATATATATACATACATACATATATACATATATATATATATATATATATATATATATATATATATATATATATATATATATATATATATATATATGAAAGCGACACCTATATAGCATCGTTTGAACCAAATATTGAACACTATTTTGAAGCTTCATCTATCACATGACCATACCCTAAATTTCAAGTCGATCTGTCAAGTCATTCATTGTTTATCAGCTGGTTTTTGGAAAAATGGAAAAAAATCGAATATCGTGCAACGATAAAAATGTTTTGGAAGGTTTATCGAAAACTGAAATCCATGAAAAGTTAGTAAAAGTGTGAAAGAAGTCTGCTCCTTCATTTCCAACTGTTTATAGATGGACTCTAGAGTCTAAACATAGACGTCAATGATGATCCACGTTCAGGACGTCCAAAAACTGCAAACAATTGAAGAAACTGTTGTGCAAGTACAACATATGGTAATGGAAGACCGTCGATTAACCATGGATGATTTAGTTGAGGCTATAGGTATCTCACATGGAACAGTATATGAGATCTTAACTAATGTTTTGCGTATGAGAAAGCTATTCAAAAACGCACTAGAGGAAAACTTTCTAAACATTTGGCTCGTTTTACAAAGAATAAAACTGATTTTGTGCGTCGATTTGTAACTATGGATGAGACTTGGGTTTACCAATATGATCCTGAACTGAGAAAACAAACCGCACAGTGAACTGAGCCCAGCTCCAAAGCAGCTAAAGTGGTCAAAGTCGTCCAAAAAAATTATGGTATCAGTTTTCTGGGATGCAAAAGTATTTTGTTAAGTGATTACTGTCAAACCGGTAAAACAATCACAGGAGAGTATTATTGCAATCTTTTGAACCAGATGGATGAGAAAATTCGTGAGAAAAGACCCGATTTGCACAAGAAAAAAAAATCATCTTTCAACATGACCTGCGCACAGAGGTGCTTTGCCAACGGCAAAACTGGTCGGATTAAAGTACGAATTGTTGGAACATCCATTCTATTCGCCAGATCTGGCTCCGTCTGACTTCTATTTATTCTTAAATCTCAAAAAATTTTTACGTGGGAACCGTTTTTTCAACAAATGATGAGATGATATCATCCGCAGATCGGTATGGGTGTTCCGGAAAACCACTTAATTAATTTGAAAATCGCTGGAAAAAATGTATTGAGCTTAAGGGAGATAATACTGAAGAATAAATGTATTTCGATTCATTAAATCATCTTGCTTCATTTCCGCTTTTAAAACTTATTGACTGGCCAGTATGTATAAATATATATATATATATATATATATATATATATATATATATATATATATATATATATATATATATATATATATATATATGCATATATGCAATAAGCCTGTATTATATAGAAAATCAACCTCGAGTCTATGTATTTTCGTTCTCTTATATCGACATATGGCATTCGAGAACTATCATTGGACTTATTTCCACACTGGCTCTTTAAAGAAATCAATTCCCTCTTTTATTTTAACATTCCGAACACGAATGAAACAAAGTAACAAAGAAAAACCTTTTCCACACGAGTAAAAACCATCAAATCTAAATTCAGAGTTTTTATGAAATCCCTGTTGGTTACAAACTGAAGTGAATAAAACGAAGTTGGAAATCCGAGACCGTACCCTCGTTTAGCATTATAAAAGCTGAAAAAGTTTTTCAAATTGTAAAACCTGGGCTGTTTTATGCTGAAAAATAACGGAGAATTATTAAAATTTCGACTGAATTGATTTATGTTAAAAATTCAAATTTGGGAAAACGTAGCTTTTGCTTACAACAAATATGAATTGACTATATTAATTGTATTTTGGTCTTCTTAGAAAAAGCATTTTTCGGGTTTTTCGAGAAAGTACTAAAAAACTTGAGACAACAATGTTTATTAAAACACCATTATAGATTTTAGTAATGTAATTATTTCGTGTCATCCTTGCGAAGATACAGCGCCACTCTGATGTAAGTTATGTGGCATATTTGTAAAAATCCCTTTACATATGATTGCTTTTTTTTTCATAAATCTGTTGCGTTATAAATACTGAACGGTCAAAAGTCAATTGAAAATATTAATTAAATTAATGAATTTAATATTTTAAGCTGCAGCCCAGCAGTTCACATGACTATGAAATCGCTCTCGGTCTCGATCTGGATTTTCTAAAATCGTACCAAGACCGACACTCCCTTTGAAGACCGTATATCTCAGTAACGAAGAAAACCCATATAGCATCTATAGCATGTTATTGATTTCTAAGATACGTCTAGGCCTCTTACTTATTAGTGATAAAAGATAAAAAGTCTCAAACTGGATATCAAGATTATCAGTGTTGATCGAATTCACTCGTTTCTTTTTTTTATTGTTCACCTCATGAGCACACCTGAGTAGGGATTTTCCCTTTTTAGTGTTCCGTACGGAACACTTATAAGATCACTTTGGTGTCTGTCTGTCTGTCTGTGTCTGTCTATCCACCTGATTTTTCTCCGAAACTATTTGACATAGAAAGTTGAAATTTGGTATTAATATAGGAATTGATGGCCTCACCAGAGCCGTGGAGTTTTGAAAGTTAAATTTTAATTTAAGGGGTTAGTTTTGAGGGGTGAAATCGGAAGTGAAATTTTTTTTTTTCTTAGGTCATCAAGTGTGGTGTCAAATGGAAGCTTGTGAAAGCACGAGTAAAATATATATACAGTCGACACTGTTTATAGTGAAACTCTATATAGTGAAAAACTCTCTATAGTGAAATTTCGGTCAACATTTTGGTCTTTCAGTATATAGAGTGTCGACTGTATATATATATATATATATATATATATATATATATATATATATATATATATATATATATATATATATAATGTAATACTTGCGCACACTTTTCTTTGTATTATTTTTAAAAAATCGCGAAAAATCGCTGTCCCCCTACTTTATCTCGAAAAGTACTGATCGAAAAGTTTTGAAAAACTTCTGGAATATTCTCCATGGGGTATAGATTGAACGAAAATTATCACGAGTGCATTACCTTTAATAATTTTTTGGTATATTTGGTCATTAGTTTTCATTAAAGATTGGAAACAAACTTTGTTGAAAACTCATTTGGGGTGTGTTTTGTGAAGTCACTGATCATTTTATACCACCGTAACAAAATTTTTTATTTTAAAAGCAATTAACTTACGGAACACTAATTGTGCAAGTTCAACTTGCACTTGACCGGTTTTTTTTTTATATCTTACAGTCACAGGATATCGGTGAAGATGCCGTAATACCCGTCAACGTTGTTCAAGTGCTGAAACATACATTTTTGTATTTCACAGCACTTTTTAGACAACGCGGTAGTGCTGCCACGGACGTTATTGCATTTCTACAAACACCTACTACCTATGTACGTGGTCAGGCCAAATATACTTAAATAAATTAATAAATAAAGTATGCCGATCTGACGGTATTGAAACCCAAGACCTTCTGCACCGCAAAGCAAGTTACTACGCCACGGAGCCACGGGCCGCGACTCCACGCCGTATAAAAAAAATTGTTTGTAGAGTCTGGTTCATTATGGGTTTAGTTAATCTTCTAGTTCAGTGACTTGTAAAAAAATCGAAAAAAATGGGAAAACGAAACACGAACTAAAGGATAAAAAAATCTTCTACGAGAGAGGTAACTGTGTTATACGACGTAACTTTTCTGCTGCTAGTCGCCCTATAACAGACTACAGTTTATTTAGATTTGCTATAAAAATAGAACCCCTGTTTATTGTTTGAATGTGTTTCTCATCATATTTTTATGATCCAGTAAGCCATATCTCGTTCTTGTTAAAATATTTACCCGTTGGCCGAAGAGAAAAACTGCAAGGAAAAGTTTGTTATATTTAAGAGTCTGAAAACGACCTACTTTCTTTGAGTGCTGCCATATCAAATATTTATAACACCATGTTTAGTTTACAGACTGTTTACGTGGTGTAAAACTCGACACGAGTTTGAATTATTAAAGGAAAGTATAAAACATTGTGGCGCTCGCCAGTTAAATATTTTTAAGTCGTAATTTCTTTGAAAAATAGGATATTGAAAGAAGTATTTTAAAACGTCCTACAGCGGCACATCTAAGGCAAGTTGAGAAGTGGACTTAAATAAACTTAAAAAATAGAATTGGAGCAACACTCGGTAAAAGTTGAATTAGTAAAGGAAAATGTAGAATGTGCTGACACTTGCTAGGGAAAGATGCTATTAAATCATTATTTCTGGGAAAAATAGGATTTGGAAAAAATAGTTTTAAAACAACTTACAAGTCAGTGGCGAATCTAAAATAAATCAAGGTTTCAGTTACCTCAACCACAAACCATAAAAAACTCTTCCTACTAGAAATTATCCGCAGGTTAACAACTCCCACCCCTTCCACTGAAGCAACATCCCTCTAAAAAAAGGATCCTTTGCCACTTTATGTATTAAATGTGTAGCAAAAGTCAAATGGATATTGCACTTTCAGGGTCATCAGAGCAAGAGATCCAGAGACCGACGGACAGACCGTTCAATAAATGAAACTGTTTTTCGTGATATAAACATCCTAAAAACCTGAAGAAATGCGAAAATCTCGAAAGGTAATTTTTTAAAGAATACATTCCGGCCAGCCTGACCCTCCATGGCACTAAGCTCTTTAGCAAGAAAATGGAACTATAGTAAAACTAGACAAGAGTTCAATTATTATAACCTTGTTGCTCTTGCTAATGAAATACGTATGTTTCTACGTCATATATTATATATACAGGATGTTATGAAAATCCTTTAATATGCTGAAATTGGCAAATCTTTCTATCAAGAATATTTTAGGAAAAAATAGGGAGAAATAGCCTAGCTAATGAAACGAATCGAACCTGAATATTTCTGTTTTTCCCACAGGTGTGCCAATGGCTGTAATAAATGACCACATAAAAACAATTCAATTGAATTCTGTTAATAATGTGGTCTATTGCAACGATGTCATTTTTAAAATTAACAGTATATTATTTTATGTTATTATGTTATTAAATGAATTTTCCCTTTAAAAGTTCACCAAGGACAGTAACATAGATTAAGTATTCAAAGGTCAAATTTTCTACAGACATCAATAACCATTACATTTTTTAGTGTTCCGTACGGAACACTTATAAGATCACTTCGGTGTCTGTCCGTCTGTCACACCCGATTTTCTCCGAAAACTATTTGCCATAGAAAGTTGAAATTTGGTAGTAATATAGGAATTGATGGCCTCATCAGAGCCATCTAGTTTTGAAAGTTAAATTTTGACTTAAGGGGTTAGTTTTGGGGGGTGAAATCGGAAGTGAAAAAAAATTTTTTTACTAGGTAATCGAGTGTGGTGTCAAATGAAAGCTTGTGAAAACACGAGTAAAAAATATATATATAATGTAATACTTGCGCGCACTTTTCTTTGTATTATTTTTAAAAAATTGCGAAAAATCGCTGTCCACCCGCCTTATCTCGGAAAGTACTTATCAAAAAATTTTGAAAAAATTCTGGAATATTCTCCACGGGGTGTAGATTGAACGAAAATTATTACGAGTGCATTACCTGTAATAATTTATCTGGTATATTAAAAAAAAAATAGAAATTTCAAGGTCATCAATTTTCAGTAAAGATTGGAAATAAACTTTGTTGAAAACTTATTTGGGGTGTGTTCGGTGAAGTCACTGATCATTTTATATTACCGTAACATAAATTTTGACTTAAGGGATTCGTTTTGAGGGGTGAAATCGGAAGTGAAAAAAAAATTTTTACTAGGTCATCGAGTGTGGTGTCAAATGAAAGCTTGTGAAAATACGAGTAAAATATATATATATATATATATATATATATATATATATATATATATATAATGTAATACTTGCGCACACTTTTCTTCGTATTACTTTTAAAAAATGGTGAAAAATCGCTGTCCCCTATCTTATCTCGAAAAGTACTGATCAAAAAATTTTGAAAAAATCCTGGAATATTCTCCACGGGGTATAGATTGAACGAAATTATCATTACCTTTAATAATTTATCTGGTATATAAAAAAAAAAACAAAATTTCAAGGTCACCAGTTTTCAGTAAAGATTGGAAACAAACTTTGTTGAAAACTCATTTGGGGTGTGTTTTGTGAAGTTACTGGTCATTTTATACCACCCTAACCTTTTTATTTTAAAAACAATCAACATACGGAACACTAATTGTGCAAGTTCAACTTGCACTTGACCGGTTTTTTTATTGCTGACTGAAAAAAAACAAATAGGCTCTTTTAATAGACAAAACGTTCCTGTGCCACTTTTACACGATTCTCTTGCAATTCGCGAGTGTGAACTGTTCCAATTTACACTCCACAATAGGATGCATGATGCTCTGCTTGATATCTCACACGTTGTAATTAGTTATACGAATGCACTTTTTTTCCATGTATTAACGAACACATTCTTAACCAAAACATGCTAAATATGTAAAAAATTTAATTTTGTTTAAAGTTAACCTCTTTTATAAGAACACAAATATACTGTGGTAGCGTGATCTTATGTAAAAATATCTTTTGTTTTTTTTTGAAAATTGGATTGTTTTAAAAAAATATTTTTTTAACCAAAGATCATATTACTAGAAAAAAAATATAAACATTTGGCAAGATTGTTTGAGGAGACGTCACAAAAGGTGGGTAGATCGAGATTTTATTAAATTTTCAAAAAGTCTGAATTGGGAAAAGTTTTTTTTTTTTTATGGGTCTAGCACACGTGCTGCAGGGAAGTCCCTAAAGCGCTTCAGGAGCGGCACGAGTGCGGAAAAAAAAGCGATTCACGTTGTTCTTGAATCGCTGTAAATTGTACTCGGTGGGAAACACAGCGCTGGGCAAATTATTCCAAAGGGATGACGTTCTCCATGAAAAGCGTTGTACGCGGAGTAACAAGCTGAACCTCATACGGATGCGAAGCACCAGCGCGACGTGTATTTCTAACATGCACCGCTCTGGGGGGAATTAAGCGGGCTACATCCTTCGAACACTTTCCATGAAAATACTTGTAGAACAGACTCAAGTCGCCAACCGTTCTTCGATGTTCCAGCGAATCAAGGCCGCCGGTCAATTCCGGGTCCCCAATCAGACGAACCGCTCTTCTCTGAACAGAATCCAACAAATGCAGTGTATGTTTGGGAGCGGAGCCCCAAACATGGGAGCAGTATTCCATAGTTGGTCGAATTTGGGCTTTGTAAAGAATTAACAGTTGTTGTGGGGTGTAAAGCTTTCTAATTCTAAATAATATTCCCAACTTTTCAGAAGCTCTCCTTGCTATGCCTGCAACATGTTCATGCCAAGACATATTTGCTCCCAAACTAACGCCCAACAAATTGAGCGACGATGCTAGGGGAATGGAGTGTCCCGACATAACTATGTCGGGTTCAGCAACGTTAACTTTTTTAGAAAAAACTGCCGCTTGGGTTTTTGTAGCGTTAAATTCCACTTGGTTACTGTCACCCCAAGATAGAATTTCTTCCAGGACTTTGTTAAGTTGAACGACCTCCTGCTGTCTGCGGATATTCGCTTGAGCAGCCGATGTCCGAGCGTTCAAGGTGAATGAAGAGACAAGCGTATTGTCATCTGCAAAGCTATAGATTGGATTCCCGGTCTTTTCCAGCAGATCGTTAATGTAAATGAGAAAGAGAGTAGGAGACAGTATGGAGCCCTGGGGCACACCGGCGTTGATAGTGAGGGTGTTAGAAAGAAACTTGTCGACCGCCACTCGTAAAGAACGCTCTCTGAGGAAACATGAGAGCCACAAACAGAACCTTTCAGACATACCATAAGAGCGTAACTTAGCCAACAGTCCATCGTGCCAAACACGGTCGAATGCCTTGCATATGTCAAGAGCAACCGCTCCAGATTCTCCAAAGTGTTCAATTGCGTTGTTTCAAACATGTGTTACATAAGTCAGAAGATCTCCTGTTGATCTATGTTTACGAAAAACATATTGGTGATCGCTAATAATATTGAATCGTTCAAGATATTTTAGAAGATGCTCATTGATAACCTTTTCCATGACTTTCGATATTATTGAAAGCAGTGCAACCGGTCGGTAGTTATTTGGCAAGGTCTTCTTACCTTTTTTAGGTATCGGCTGAACCGTGGCACATTTCCAGCAGGACGGAAATATTCCCTTTCTGTAGGATAGGTTAAAAAGTCTACAGAAAACTGGTGTTAGTTCCCTTGCACAGTTTTTGAGAACTATGGCAGGTATTCCGTCAGCGCCAGAAGCCTTTTTGGTGTCTAGCTTCATTAAAATACGCTTTATGATGCGCTGTCTGAAGACAACATCGGGCATCCTTGACTGCAATATGGGAATAGTAGGTGGTGTTTTTCCTTGGAAATCGACAGTAGAATGTGAAGCAAAGAGTGCAGCCAACAAGTTCGCTCTCTCAACAGATGTGGTTGCAATGGAATTATCTGGCCGTGTGAGTGGTGGTATGGTGGATTTGGTAAAATTTTGACTAACTGCCTTAGCGACTGCCCAAAAGGACCTGGAATTGTTGGGACAAGCGAGAAGTTTGTTTCTAATTCGTTGATTGTGTGCCTCCTTGGTTTCGTCGATAATTCCCTTGCATCTGTTCCGGGCATGAACAAAGATGTTACGATTTACGGTGTTAGGATTTTCACGCCATTGTCGATAGGCAATATGTTTAGAAGCAACAGCTTCTTTGCATTTTCGGTCGAACCAAGGCTTGCCGTTGGAGGAACATTTCTTCGAAAAAAGGGATTGTAAGCTTCCATACCAGCCAAAATAACATGGAGACCTCCCTGGCGCAGTCAGATGGGTTATCGGATCGAAAACAAATGTCCATCCAAGGGAAAGTTCGAAAGTATTCCATGAGATCTTCCCATTTAGCAGATTTGTAGTGCCAAATCTTGCGCGGCCTAGGCACCTCTCTGTCACTAATTGGCAGGATACTCGATGTCGAAAGCAGTTTATGGTCGGAAGAACCTAACGGCGGATTTAAGGTGACCGTGTAAATCTCCGGATTGGTGGTTAAAAACAGATCAAGAAGACTGGCGAACTCCCCGTCTCGATCAGGGATCCGTGTTGGTTCGTCAATAAGCTGAGTTAAGTAGTGAAACTTAACACTTATTTCAATTAATACGTGATTTTTATAACATCCTGTATACGCAAACAGAATATTGTGCCATATAGTATCAAATCCGGATAAACAAACATCCTGTAGTCAATGGCAGATTTAAAATAAGTCAAGGCCATGGGCATGAAATAAAAAATGGAAGCGACTCACACCTTTTAATTTAGTTAATTCCATTACTAGCAGCTAAACAAAACACTGAACATTTCAGAAATCACAGGTGGATCAAAAAGAGATTTCTGAAAAAAAAATTGCTATTATTTTAATAGGATTCTAGATAAACACTAAATTAAGGCCATACGAACCAGAGTCACCCAAGGCTCTGTTCTTTCCCTACACTTATTTAATATCTTCACATCCGACATTTCCAAATTAGACCATACCTCCCTACTTATGTAAGCCGATGATACAATCATCACCAGCAGCCTCCAACGCCACTTACACATGCTAATTCCTTGGATCGAACATAGGAGAATCCAACTGAAAGTAGCCAAGACACAAACCATTATTTTCACCAAATCCATCAGATCCATTCCCACCAGCCTCACCCTCCAGGGTACCAAACTTCAATGGATCAACAACATCAAGTACCTGAGCCTCCTCTACGGCTAGCGGTTAGTAGGGAAGGACCAGTCACCAGCATGAAGACCAATTAGCTCCTAGGCAAGCTCTACCCCCTCCTTAACAAGTCGAGTAAATTATCAACCCGTAAAAAACTGAAAATTTACAAAATGATCATCAGGGCCCGCCTCACCTACTTCAGGTCGGCATGATGCCAAATGTCACGTTTCTACAGATCTACCCTCTAGAACGTTTAAAACCAGGCCCTTCGCATCATCGTCAACGCCCCCTGGTTCGTCAGCAATACCCAAATTCACCATGACTTTCAGATGCTAACAATATGGGAATTCATGAGCAACGCTCAGCTCAAATTCCTGAATAACGTGATTCACCACCTTATAGTCAGAAATGCTTACGAACTTCGGCCCAACGACGAAACTTGCTACCCAAGACCATCAGACACCCTCCCTTAGGATTAGTAGTAAGTTAGTAACAATACATGAAATATCTTAAGTCATAGATATCTTAAGTTTTTATCTCATTCATTTAAAACCTTTACCTAGGCTAAGTTAATTAGGTTACTGACATGTAAATATCGTAAGAGCCAAAATTATGCCCATATTAGATCAGCTGATGAAATATAAGATATAGGGCATAGTGCTACTTAGTTATTCAATAAATAATATTAGATAAAAACTTACTCTATCGACATTTTTGTTTCTAATTACTTTAAACAGTTTTAAAACGGTTTCTCAAATTTAGAAATAGTAAGAGTTGATATTGTCTAATAAAAATTTGCTTTTTATTTTTAGTAAATATTAATGCAATAAGTTTCTGTCTCTTGTAAAATCAGTTTATTTGTTAGTCAAAAATAGATAGATATAAGATCATTGCGGAAAAGTGAATAAATTATTTTCAAAATTAATTAATTAATTTTCGTAATAACAGGCGGCTACGTGAAAGTAACAATTTCGTACCAAACTATAAAATTATTGCTAATAATCGATTACACTAAATTAGGGAATAATTACTCGTAGTTTACAGTATATGTGTTCTGAAAAAAAAAACAAAATAGTATTATTGGTTGTCTTGCAAATTTAGGCTTCGCCTGATGGAGGATATAGACTTAAATTCTAGTGTTCCATACTGAACACTTATAAGATCACTTCGGGGTCTGTCCGTCTGTCACATCCGATTTTCTCCGAAACTATTTGATATAGAAAGTTGAAATTTGGCACTAATATAGGAATTGAATGCCACATTAGAGCCGTACTGTTTGAAAGTTAAATTTTGACTTGGAAGTGCTTTGTGAACGAACCGCTTTTGTTGAATTCGGTTCATCTTGGAACACCCAAATAATTGACTGTTGCTTAGTTTCCGGCTTGTACGAATATATCCAAGTTTCGTCTTCAGTTACAATGTATACGTTGTATACGGATTTTGCATGTCCTCGGTAGAATTTTTTTAACATTTTCTTATACCAATTGACATGAGCCTGTTTTTGAGTTTTGGGTTAAATTTTGTGGAATCTATCGGGAACAGATCTTTTTCACAGCTAAATATTCATGCAAAAAGGAATGTATTGTAGTCTTCGATATGCCTAACCATGACTCTATCTCACGGTAAATCACATGCCGATCCTCTTCAATCATGTTGGGCACAGCATCAATATTTTTTGGAACAACAACCGATTTTGGTAGACCTTCACGAATTTCATCGCTACCGGAAGCACGACCATGATGAAATTCCACAAATCAATTTTAAACAATTTTTCCTGATGGTAATTTGTTACCAAAAGTTGGACGAAGCGATTCGAGGCACTGTCATTGAGGTAAACCTTTACTAAAATCATAAAAAATCATCCAACGAAAACCTTCACGTGAATTTTCCATTTGTTCACAAAACTGTTTTTTAAACGCTCACTGTAACGAACCGTTGGCCAATTTCTGAGCTGCCACTGTTTTAACAACAACAAATGTCAAATTTTCCAACACTGGTAATGTCGCATCTCAATAGCACCATCTAGTTGTCGTTTGTAAAAATTTAAAAGGCTGCCCTCGTATACTTCTACTTTAGGGTTCTTGATAACCGCCAAATTTTAACAGAAATATTATATACAGGGAAATATCAGGATTCAGTTGTAAATATATCTAAAGGCCTTCTTCTGTCATAAAGTATCTATAATTTAAAAAATCCAGTTGTAATACTTGAATTTAGGTCGGTTTAGTATGAGAAAAACAAAATTTGTACTTATCTTAGAATCGCGTTTTTAACAGGAAAATAATCGATACATTTCTTATACTATGATGAGTACTTGGATGTGATGCACTTCCGCAAACATCAAAATCTCTTTTCACACATTTCAAACTAGTGAAGGAAGTTTTTTTTTTTAAAAATTTTAGAGAAAGCAATTTCTGATATATTTTATGGCAGAAATTGCGAAAAACCAAAAAAATACTAGCTGTAAACTATGCATTTTTAGATCTCACTTTCAACAGTTATCGATTAACGCCATATGTCCCTCCGAAAGATTACTAAATAACATAATTTTAAAAGTCAGTAAAATTAATGTTTGCAAGATAAACGTGACGTAATTTCTTAATGAAGCCTTTTTTTTAATCGCCACCCGCACGGCACCAGCCAAGTTTAATTCCGGTAATGTGGGTTAACTGGTAATAATGAAATTACCCATTGTGACATTAAAAAAATGACCTTTAACATTTGAAAATAATTAGTTCTCCTGTAGAGTTTTACTCTAAACAGGAGTTACTCATAATTTATTTAAAAAAAAGTTCATTTAATACGGGAGGTGATAATATACGTGGTGAGGCATAAAAGTAATTCCACTAACCACTGCTGTAGATTCAGTAATAGTTTAAACTTTCTGTAAGGTTGTTGAGGGAGTGTGTTACGAAAATTGGCAAACAGAATATTGAGCTACGTTGTGCTATTAAATAATGTGTCAAGTTTGCTAATCCAATACTATGACTTATGAAAAGTTACAAGGATATTCTCTCAAACGGAAAAGAGAATAGACAGAGTTTATGATTCATAACATTATCACGCCAAATCAATGATCCATTAAAAAACTGCAATACGTGCGGTAAGGACAAGTAGAAAATACTGGACAGAATTCTAAGGCTGTCTTATCCAAAAAAAATTACTGTATCTCGCATCCGTGCAGTGCCGCGAAGAACCTAAATAACATGTTATCAGTGATTATACATAACTCATTAAAGTACAAATTTGGAAAATATTCAGCTGTTTTTTACAAATGTAACGACACTTACTTTGTCCTCTATTAGCTAAAATTACGCACGATAATTTTATTTTATTAGATTAGAGTTTTAATAATATTGCGAAAGCCGGCGTACCATTGAATATCTTAAATTTTAGAAATCTGACAAAACTTACGTTTAACCTAATCCTATTCCTTGAGTCTACTGTTAATGTTAGATCGCGTTTAGATTTAAACATGTGGAGCCTTGGATATTGCCTATCTAGGGTACACGTGTTCAGATGTTATAAAGCTCTTTCAGAAAGTTGAGAAGACGCAGGGATGAATCTCGTGATGGAAGAAGTTCAACGTCAAAAACAGAGGATAATGTGGAAAGAGTGGGCATTTTTATGTCGTAGAATCGTCGTCTGAGACCGAGAATGATCAGGAGTAGTCAAATAAATTTGAACCCGCTTACCGTCCAGCAGATTTTATTACACGATTTGGACATAGGAATAGTGTGTGCTCAGATTGTTCTAAAGAACTTAAAGTATGCGCAGGCCCATCGGAGGTATGTAAGTCGTGACTACGACACTGCCTTGACAAGGAGCTAGAGTTCTTCGGTCATGTGATTTCCAGTACAAGCCTAGAGCCAAAACCGAAAGGCCGGGAATGAAAAAACTACTACAAACTGTTCTCGTTTCAAGAAAGTGAGAATGACCAAATCGATCATCAATTATTTTCTTGACAATTAAGGGATGGTCTTTACGGATTTTATGTCTCCAGGGTAAACTGTTAATGAAACTTTCTATCAAGAAATCCTTAAAAGGCCCAAGAATAGGGTAACACGTGTGCGACCAGCCATTGCACACACTTGGATGTTGTGAAATAATAACGCTCCATGTTATACGAGCGTTTATATCCCTGATTTTTTGGGAAAAAAATAAACTGTGGTTTCCCAGCACCCTATTCGCAGAATCTCAGCCACTGTAATTTACTTTTAGTTCCCGGCTCAAAAACCACTCAAAAGAGCGTAATTTTCGCATTTCGAATAATATTCGGAAGAGCATAACCGACGAGCTAAATGACATTCCAGCTGAAGCCTGCTATGAACCATGGAAACAACGGTTCCGCCGCTATGTAGCTGCTCAAGGAAAGAACTTTGAATTATAAAGTAGATTCCCAGAAAAAACTAATCTCATAATTTTTCTGCCACACAACGTAAATTTGTCGGTTCAAATCCCTGTTGATTTTTATTTTAATTTGATTGTCTAACCTTTTTTTTAGAAGAGTATATAAAATCCAGTCAAATGCGAGTTGAACTAAGGTACTAAGCATAAATTTGAAACCACCTTGTCAATATTTTGATAGACCAACGGACAGAAAGGTAGACATAGAGACAGAACGACAGTACGATGGACGCACTGAAAGTTGTTCCGTCAGGGGTTATACAATTTAAAGTATGTTTCTAAAATATACAAAAATTTAGTTTCTTATCAGCAAGTTGCACAAAATGCAAGTACCTATAAAAAAACTGAAGTGGAAACTTTATTTTTTATAAAAGTAAAGCTCCTTAAAACTAATATTAAAATTAACATTTTATGTGGGTTATTAATTATAGTACCTTTTGCAATTATCAATTCAATATTTTATTGAACATAAAAAAATAAATATTCATAAGCATAAACGCATAAACGCCGGATTTCATAAATATTTATATTATTTATGCCGCATGTATTACGGGGGCAACTAAATAAGTTACCTTACGCTATTTTTACTTTCGACGAGTTTGGTTATTTCTCGACGAAGGAACGGATGCTGCATTTCACGTGTTCTATCATACGTAATATTAAAACACATTATGAGAGGTAATAACCGAACTCCTTTTTTACTACTGTCAACATGTAGTAAAAAAGAAACTGAATTTGACTTTGTCACACTAACGAATAACTTAACACAAGCTCTACAAGTCACTATTAAAAGTTAAGGAGAGAAATGGCGTTATAGATACTTATAACTGAAAAATGATAATTTTCCTTTACATATTATTTCTGTTAAATTCGGAAAAAACGGAAAAAAAAAAACAATTTTTACATGTCTAGATTCCAGGAACCCTGAAAAGGGTGCAGAACACGGCATATGGAAGAAATCCATGTAACCTCCTCCTCTACCTTTAATGCATGACCGTGTAGTATAATTTAAAATATTGAAAATATAACATAATTTCCAGATTACTTGACTCAAAGAACCCTGGAAATGACGTTTAACCATTATACCACCCCAAACCGAAAGTTAATTCTAAATCTTCCACTTATGAGTGCGTACTGTGACTAGGTTACGAAACGAATCGTAATTCGATTATCTATAATATATATAAAATGCAACGTCTCTCTGTCTGTCCGTTAGTGCGCTTATCACTGGAGAACCACTCATCCGATTTACGTACTTTTTTTTTAAAAACATACATATTTTTTCTGGCCAGGTTATAGGCTATATTTTATTACGATAGGTAGCATAAGGAATGAGCAGTGACATAAAATAGTGAATGAAGTCGGCAAAAAGTTTGCCGCAAGCGCGTTCGTTTGCAATACACAGCCTAAACTATTAAATATGGAACAATATTATGTAGCAGAGAATATCTATAATCTATAATATATATATAATGCAATGTCTCTCTATCTGTCTGTCTGTCCATTAGTGCGTTTATCACGCGAGAACCATTTATCCGATTTACCTGTCTTTTTTTAAATTCATACATATATTCTTTGGCCAGGTTATATAATAATAATAATAATAATCTATATCTATAATATATATAAAATGCAACGTCTCTCTGTCTGTCTGTCTGTCCGTTAGTGCGCTTATCCCTTGAGAACCACTTATCCGATTTACGTGATTTTTTAAATTCATACATATGTTCTCTGACCAGGTTATAGATATATATTTTATTACATCTATAATATATATAAAATGCAACGTATCTTTGTATATCTGTCTGTCTGTCTGTCCGTTAGTGCGCTTATCACTGGAGAACCACTTATCCGATTTTCGTACTTTTTTTTTTTTAAAACATACATATATTCTCCGGCCAGATTATAGGCTATATTTTATTACGATAGGTAGTATAAGCAATGAGCAGTGACGATAATAGTAAATGAAATCGGAAAAAAAAAAAGTTTGCCGCTAGCGCGTTCTTTTGCAATACACTGCCTAAACCACTAAATATGGAACAATATCATGTAGCAAAGGATATCTATAATATATATAAAATGCCACGTCTCTCTGTCTGTCCGTTAGTGCGCTTATCACTGGAAAACCACTTATCCGCTTTACGTGCTGTTTTTTTAAACATACGTATGTTCTCTGGCCAGGTTATAGGATATATTTTATTACGTTAGGTGACATAAGGAATAAGCAGTGACGATAATAGTGAATCAAGTCGGAGAGAAGTTTGCCGCTCTTGCAATACACTGCCTAAAGCATTAAATATGGAACAATATCATGTAGCAAAGAATATAATATATATAAAATGTAACGTCTCTCTGTCTGTCCGTTAGTGCGATTATCACTTATCCGATTTACGTGTTTTTATAAGTTTATACATATGTTCTATATAATTCGATATAAGCCTAGATAATGGGAGATAAGGTGAGATAATCGGAGATAAGGAGAAATAATGGGAGATAAGTCGAGATCAGCCTCGATAATGGAAGATAAGGTGAGATAATGGGAAATAAGTATAATGGGAGATAAGGAGAGATACGTCTAGATAATGGAAGTTATGGTGAGATAATGGGAGATAAGGAGAAAATAATGTGAGATGAGGAAAAATATTGCGAGATAAGTCGAGATAAGCCTAGATAATGGGAAATAAGGTGAGATAATGGGAGATAACGAGAAATAATGGGAGACAAGGAGAAATAATGGGAGATGAGCAGAGATAAGCCTACATAATGGAAATTATGTAGAGATAATAGGAGATAAGGAGAAATATTGGGAGATAAGGGGAAATAATGAGAGATATTTTATTACGTTAGGTAACATAAGGAATAAGCAGTGACGATAGTAGTGAACCAAGTCCACGCGAGCGGAGCCGCGGGCCCGGCTAGTATGTAATATAGCAGAGGGGCAAGGTAGGCGCACATAGCATAATTCCGGTTCTAAGTTTCTATGGAGCTTTGCACCGTACCAGATCGTAGCTTTTGTGTGCGAGAATTTTATAAAAACAATAATTTTACGACAATCGTGAGGTGAATATTTTGCATTCAATATCATTTACATAGCGGAAATTAAGACCAAAGTGTCCTCCTGATTAAAAAATGGATTATGTATATCTACACCAATAAAGGATACAGTCTGTGCAAGAACAAATAATACTGTTCAATATTAATAAAATATTTTTCAACTTTTACCATTACTATGTCGTAATTAGATTACGACAAATAAAATCTACAATTAAAATCCGCAAAATAAGCATTTGTTAATGCAATGATCGATCTATATACTCATTGGTGCATTTCAAGATCTTTTAGCCCCGGAACATACAGCTTAACCTATATTCCGATATACATTCAAATATTAGCCCGGGTAGTTTCTAAACGGTCAGTACAATTTGTGCACGAAGTACGTTAATTTCAGTGATCTGGCGCAAACCAAGTTATTCTATGTGGTATGGATGTAACATAGCTGTTAAAGTTCGTTCAAACATATACAGTTTCACTCTTAGTCATTCTTGCCTTTACTGCCTGTCAGGGGCAAGCCTGTAAGCAACGGCCAGCCCGTACTTAATCCCTAGGTATTATCAGGTAACATAAATATAAAAAAAAATGGCCATAGGGTTAATTCAAGGGGTTCGGAGAAATTGGGCTCAGTATTTTCCGAAGGAGTTTACATTTAGTTGTTACTCGGGAGAATTAGATAAGGATAAACTTACAGACCTTTAAAGAGTGGGATATTTGGAACAGTTTCTTTTAAGTTTTCTAACAAACATTGATCGCCAGAACCAAAACGAATTATAAAAAATGTCTAGAAATCGTTAATGAAAAAGGGCTGGTTGGATGAAACAAACAAGCGACATGACAAAAATACTATCACTATCAATATACGCTGAAAAGTCATATTTGGAGAGAAAAGTCCGGCAGGATGTGGGTAAAACAAAGTCTTTGGATGAAAGTGAAAAAGACTTCATTCGAAAAAAAGTGTATCAAATATTCAAAGAAAACACTGTTCCTACATTGGATTCTTTAAAATAACATTTAAATACCAATGGAACCAATGAAAGCAGAACTAGCCTCTATAATGTCTTACTTAAGATGGGTTTTGAAAAGATTAAGAAAATTAAGCTTCGAATATTTTGAATCTATCAAAAGATATAATCGTTTATCTAGACGAAACTTGGTTCGACACCTACGATACTATAAACAAAAGGTGGAGTGATTTAAGTGACAAATGTTAGATTAACGCTGTTTCGTACAAAGGAAAAAGGATGACAATAATACACGGTGGTTGGGAGAACAGATGGATTTCGAATTGTCTACTCTTGGCTAAAAATATTAAAAACACGAATTTAGAATATTATCAAGATATTACCGTATAAACTTTTTAAAGGCTAGTTTTAAACACTGCCTTTTAAAAAATGTTCCAAACTCAGTCTTATCACCTTTGACAATGCTAGTTATCACAGTAGAAAATATGTTAATTTGGCAACTTTGGACTTTAGAAAAAACCGCAGGTAATTAGTCAAACGATATACGTCTGAACGAACTTTAGCTGAATATCTGTATTTCATTTCTCTAAATAAAACATCAGTTTCCTATTTCCCCTCGTATAGGTACGCTGTTTCATACTAGGCCAAGTAACCTAGTTTTCATGTTTGTATGTATTGTATAACTAAAAAAAAGTAAAATTAAATAATTAATCATCGTTTATTCTGGTTTGAAAATGTAATTAAGATATTAAATTGATGTAGACATACGGGACATTATAAAATTTAGCTAAACAGATAGTCGAGAAAGTACGATAAAATTGTAAAACTTAACTATTAAGTAAATTATTTTGGTATAATATCTAAAATTTTTAATAATTACTTTTACCTAAACAATATATTTAAACCAAAATGCCTATATATTATTACTGATTTAAAAAAACGGGTAGTTTTAAAATAAGTAATTGACATTTTAACGCCAAAGAATAACTTAATACAAGTAATTCAAGTTACTATTTTAATTGATAGTTACTTTATGGTGAGAGATCACAAACAAAGTTGAGGGAGGACGAGGAGAGAGCTTCAGAGATTTTCACAACTAAAATCTAATAAAAGAAATATTGGAGACATTTTGTAACTCTTATTTTTCACATTCCCTTGTCCTTATCGTTATTTCAAGCATGCGCAGTATTAACGCCAAGGAATTGCAAGGTTAGGTTAGTATTCATCTTCTATAAACTCAGATTTTTTTTTTCATTCATCTCATGGTTAAGCATACCGATTATTAGTATTTGATGGGTAAACACAAGTTTCTAAATTAAAATTGTGTCTAGTCAATATTTCCATGGTAATACGAATGTGTGATAAATAAAATTTCATTTGAAATTAGCACACATAATCTGAACACTAATTAACTGTTGTCAGTGTTATTTGCAATAAAAGATTATCATTTTATGTTTACTGTATTTTCTTAGTGGTTTCTCTACCTAAGTAGGAAAAAAATAGTTTTTACCATAATAGAGATAAGAATAATGAACTTCGAAAAACCTCTCTTATAAGTATAAGGATTTTCTTATTTTGTTTTAATACTGGGCAAGCTCCAAAAGGTGGGCGCATGCTTCAAATAACGATAACAGCAGAGTCCTTATATTTAATCACTTCCCTTTATTACAGCGCAAGCTCCAAACGGTGGGAGCATGCTTCAAAAAAAGATAACGACAGTGGCCTACCAAAATAAGCTTTGCATAATCTCTCTGTTATGTGGAGGTAAATCCACATAATATTTCTGTTTAAATTAAAAATAACAATTGACAATATGAACAGCAACCCCTCTCCCCCCCCGTCAATGTTAATCTTTTAAAGTTTAACCATAAATAAATGAAAAAGTAACGATAACCAATAGTTGATCGACCCAAACATCATTCGACCACTGCGCGAGCAAAAATCAATTTTGAGTGTTGGATCTCTCGTCGTATTCACCTGATTTAGCATACTGTCATTTCGGTTTCTTTACCCGACTTTATTTGTCTACAAAAGGAAAGAGAAAAGGGGGCCGCTGAAAATATTTAACCGGTAGATATCACGATTCTCAATAGTCTCCCAAAAACCAATACCAGTAACTGATTTAGCGAATTAATTGACCGGAAGTCCGGCTTACACTTTTTTTATTTACTTTTTTAATTTTTAAATACGAGTACAGTTTTGTATTTGTATTATATTTTAAGTTTACTGGTAAGAATCAATTCTACTAGATATTTTACCGATCCTTCTTTAATCTGTTT
Organism: Pachyrhynchus sulphureomaculatus; assembly: GCA_019049505.1. Classification (NCBI taxonomy): domain Eukaryota; kingdom Metazoa; phylum Arthropoda; class Insecta; order Coleoptera; family Curculionidae; genus Pachyrhynchus; species Pachyrhynchus sulphureomaculatus. The sequence goes on along the minus strand of CM032456.1, from coordinate 166,362,684 downwards.
TTTTTTTGTGGTAATTCAAGCATAATCCGATGATAAGATAACGTCGTCTGCATACTTCCATTTTAACCCATTTTTGTACGTTACAGACTATAATTTGCCTTTCCTTTGAGCGCAGCCTAGCTGCGAAAATATGAATCTTATCAGATTTTTAAAAATAATAATATTTGAAAATATAAAAAATTCAATTTAGGAACACAACTACATAAGTGAGAATATACATAAAATATGACGTCATTTTAACGGTAATATCTTACTAGTAATATTTAAACAGTAAATTTGCTGCCTCTTTTGTTTTATGTTAATTAAAATGTAATTTTACGATGAACATTTTTAAAGTCACTGTATAGTTAGTAGTTGAGCGAAGGGAAGAAAATTGTAAAGTTTATCGCAGGTTACACTACTTTCTATTTTGGCGGGCTGAGACCGTGACTTAATATCCTTTATTATTACAATCCGGTCTCCTTGAGATTATGGACAGTTTTTTTGAAAGTCTGGTGTTCTTACCAATGAAAAGTTAATTAACTTGAAATCATAAGGTATTAATACTTTATGATTTCAATGACTATTTTTATATCATTCCTCTTTTTAATTATTTTCCTATTCTGGACGTTCTATAATTTTCTAAAATTATATCCAAGGATTCTGGGTGTTTCTAGTTGTTACATATAAACAATAAAAAACGTAATTGACTGATAATTTCAAGGTTGTCCAGTTAACAATTCATAAGAAAGCTTTTTTTAAATATTGCTTCAATTCTTTTATTTCTGTTATCTATTAATTAACTGCTAAATTAGAAATATTTTAAATCAAGTGTATGCTGTAAAAATATACAAAGCAGTATGTTTAGTTAGTTCTAAGACTTATTAAATATAGTTTGTGTAAAAATACTCGAGAAAGTTATTTTATAAAACCTCCTTTAAAAATGTCGTTAGTAATTATTTAGTGTTCCGTACATAACACCTATAGTATCATTTCGGTGTTCGTCTGTCTGTCGCACCCGATTTAACATATAAAGTTGAAATTTGGCACAAATATATGAATTGAAGGTCCAATCAGGGCCGTGTAGTTTTGAACCTTTGACTTAAGGGGTGATTTTTGGGGGATTGAATGTGAAAAAAAAAAAAATATCAGGTCATTGAGTGGGGTGACAAATAAAAGCTGGTAAAAACACGAGTTCAAAAATAAATATGATGTAATACATTTTTATTTACATTATTTTTAAAAAATGGTCAAAAGTCGCTGTCTCGAAAAGTACTGTTCGAAAATTTTGAAAAAATTCAGGAATAGTCTTCATAAAGTACAGATAATTTGTCTGGTATATAAAAAAAATTGCTTAACAATATGGTGGAGGTTTTTTTAAATATACTTTTAGGTACATTACTGCTACTGGGCCGCGCGCCGCTCTTGTACCGAGACAAAATAATTTTGTTTTATGCGTTTATAATTAAATAAATATATAGGTAGTAAATATTTGTTGTACACTTTTATTTCTAGATTCTAGATTGAGCTAGATTGATTTATTGGCTATTAGGTAGCTTAAATGCTATAACTATTATACATTATTGACTAAGAAAAAACGTGAAAATACATATTGGATCTTAAGATATATACATGACAGGGACCTTTAAATTAGCCTAAGGGTAGGATTTTATTTTATTTTAAAAGCAATCATAGTATGGTACACTAATTGCGCAAGTTCCACTTGCACTTGACCAGTTTTTTTTAAAGAATTGATCGGTCTTCGACCTAAATTTGAGTACAGTCGGTTAATGATCTGATGATGAATCCATTGCAGTGATTATGGTAAAAAGTTCATGTAATATCAGAGGTAGAGATCACAGTTACCGCAAGTGGTCAGGAAATTAGTCAGTTGGTCCTGTAATCTCTAACTTGACACTTAAAAACACGAAGAAATCTCATCGCTGTTCAACCTTTAATAGCACATGTTCCAGTAAGCGAGATAAGTTATTTTGAAAGTGATGCACATAATCTAAGCTTAGTCACCCGCCAGATAATATAAATGTCCAATAAGCGTTCCGTTAGTAATTACAACCTTATAAACTGCAAAGTTACTGAAAGTAGTTTTAAAAATAACGGCCAAAATAAGTACTTCGGAAATTGTTTACTCCATTTCTGGTAAATACAGTTTTGTCTGTAATTTAAACTGGGCTAGTATAATTTTCGTTTATTTTATTGTACAGTAAAAGTTACTCGCAAAGTTGTATTGCATTATTTTAAAAAAGAAGAAAAAACGCCGTTTACTCACAAAAACACACACAGAATATTCTACATCGACCCAATGTTTGATCGTATTCATCCAACCATCCAATAAGTGGCGGCCCGTGGCGTAGTACTTGTGGTGCAGAAGGTGTCGGGTTCCAAGCCCGGCAGGTCGGTATACTGTTATTGAAGTATATATGGGCTGGCCACGTACAAAAATAGTAGTTATTTGCAGAAATGCTATAACGTCCGTGGCAGCACTACCGCATTGTCTAAAAGGTGCTGTGAAATACAAAAATGTATATTTCCGCACTTAGAGAACGTTGACGGGTATTACTTAGGCGGGAAAGTGAACGATAAAAAAAAAAACATTTTTGCCTTATCGGTCACGTCAATAAATAGAATTGCCTTTATTGCAGTCCGACACATCCAAAATTAACGCATCAAAAGTTTTACATTCTTTTAAAGTGACGATTTAGACTGTGGAATAATCGGCTCATACTTACAAAAATTATAGAGGTTATACAACTGTTGATTCGGAGAGGTATGTAGAGATGATTTCACAAGCGCTTTACTAAATTTTGATGGATATAACGAGAGAACCTGGTATTCCCGTGAACCAGGTGACATCACAGATTTCAAGCACATCTTTGTCAGTTATTATAGACATTTTCTGGAATAAGATTTTCAAAGAGATGACCAAGTTGGCCTCAATATAGTCATGTTATGCTAGGCTAGGCTAGTTCAGGTTAGGTTAGGTTAGATCAGGTTTGGTTAGGTCGTGTTAGGTTGGATTAAGTTATGTTGGGTTATATTTAAGGCTTTTACATACAGAGACTATTACTTTTCATTTTCTAATTAATATTATTTTACTTTATGTTAGGCAAACCTAATCAGGTTACGTTAGGTTAAGTTTTTTTTTTTTAAATCGGACTCCGAAGATCTCTTCGAAATTTGAACAGGATTATTTAAATATATATATATATATATATATATATATATATATATATATATATATATATATATATATTTATATATATATATATATATATATATATATATATATATATATATATATATATATATATATATACATATATATATATATATATATATATATATATATATATATATATATATATATATATATATTTAAAATTAATGAATCCTGAGACCTTTAGGACTCGGACCCGGAACTGACCGGCGGCCTGGATTCGCTGGAACATCGAAGAACGGTTGGTGACTTGAGCCTGTTCTACAAGTATTTTTATGGAAAGTGTTTGAAGGATGTAGCCCACTTAATTCCTCCCAAAGCGGTGCATGTTAGAAATACACGTCGCGCTGGTGCTTCACATCCGTAAGAGGTTCAGCTTGTTACTCCCGAGTACAACGCTTTTCAAGCAGTCTTTTATATGGAGAACATCATCCCTTTGGAATAATTTCCCACCAAGTACAATTTACAGCGATTCAAGAACAACGTGAATCGCTTTTCCCGCACATTCGCTCCTGGAGCGTTTTAGGGACTTCCCTGCAGCACGTGTGCTAGACTCATAAAAAAAAACTCGAATGGCCACACTGTACGACGTGCCAGTAATTTCACTGCTTGCTTGGAAATGTGCCGGGAATTTTTAGGAATTGATAAACTGTTTTGTTAATATATCAATTTTATTAATTTCTTGCTATAAATATTATTAAATGAAACCTTTTATGGGACAACCTGTACACCGATTTTTAAGCCGACCCTAGTATTTGATTATTCAACTCTAATTGTTTCTACTTAGAAATTCTTGGATAGTAAGAAAATGTGTAGCTATTTTCGTAAAATGAAAAGAAAACAGTACTGAAATATAATAAAACTATATTATTATAATCTCGTGACTGCTGAGGATATTTTTAAAAACCTTCCGAAAAGAACGGTAAAATACTTTGTAAGCCAGGAAAAAACATTTGTAATTTGCCGCAGCGTCTTAATTTGACTGCGGAACAAATTTTTGAAATATCTTGTGTACTGCAGTGTACGAGTGTGGATTGATAAGTCTGGTAAATTTCTACGACATGGCGGGAAATTTTGTTAAGCGGCTTGACTGTTGGTAAGCGTGATTCTTGTAACGGGTGTGTTCAAAGTTTCAAACAGATGCAAAGCGCAGTTGTTTGTTGGAAGCTATCGTAAGTAATAGGTGTTACATATTTTGTAGATAAAGCCTAGTATCGTGCAATAATTTATTTAAAAAAGGTGACTGCGGCTCAGATAGAAACTGAACTGAAGGAAGTTCACGCGGACTCTCGTACCAACATTCAATAGTATTTATTACTGGATAAATGAATTTAAACGTGGCAGTACGATCAATGCAGATGCTGCAGGTTCAGGAAGCTCAGTTGAGGTTTTTTCTGAAGAAATGGTTGATACATTTCATGGTATCGTCATGGAAGATTGTCGCCTTAAGCTTCGTGAGATTTCTGAGATGGCAGGCATCTTATACAAAGAAGTACATAATATTCTGCATGAAGTTCTAAAAATGAAAAACCCGAGGGCGCCATGTGTGCCGCATTTGTTGACTCCAGACCGAAAACGCATGAGAAAGGACATTTCAAAATCCTGTTTGGAAGAGTTGCAGTGTAATCTGAAACACTTCTAATGTCATTTTGTGACTGTACATGGATCCACCATTGTCTCCGAAGACAAAACGGCAGTCAAGAAAAGTGTACCGAGAAAAGCGAAAACAGTTTTATCGGTGGAAACTGTTTTTGCTATTTTTAAAAGGGTAAAACGGTGACTGGCTCTAATTACGCAACATTATTGGACCGTCTGTATAGTGAGTTGAAGCAGAAGCGACCACGATTAGCGCGCAAAAAAAGTACTCCTTCACCAGGACAATACACCTCATACATCGGTTGTAGCAATGATAAAAGTGTACGAGCTAGGCTTCGAAATAGTTCCCCATCTACACCCCATTCCCCAGATTGGGCTTCCAGTGATTTTTTTTTTGTTTCATAACCTCAAAAATTGGTTTGGGGGAAGAAATTTTTCGTCGAATGAAGAGGTTATCCGTGCTGTAAACTAGTATATATATATATATATATATATATATATATATATATATATATATATATATAATAAAAAAGTTTTAATCTCGCTGGACCAAATGTATTCAGATGAATGGAGATTATGTTGAGAAATAAAGTTTTGTTTTAGTAAAAAAATGTTATTTACCTTGTTTTTTACAAGACTTTTCAATCCACCCTCGTAATGAATAACTTGAAAATATTACTTATAAAATTATATGAAAATGATGATTCTAGCAAAATACTGATAGCTATTCGATTGTATCCCGCATATATATTTACCAGACTCCTTTAATTATAATAAATATATATCCTGTTATCAATAAATAGATACGTATGTCACTGATCTATGTTAATTTAATGAAGAAAGAAGTGTTGTGTACCGCAAATTGAAGGACGCAATGATTATGCGCCAACCTCTAACCGAATATTAATGAATTTATGTTCGTTCCACGAATATTTGATGGTGCTTATAGATTTTGATTAAGTGAAATACGAGAAAAGTTCTTGGAATACAGGATGAGTATATTGATTATCCAACGATAATTTTCAATTAGTAATATGACTCATCCGGGGATGCACTTCACCGAGGTATGGCTTTAATTTTATTCTTAAGGACTTCCTCAGACATTCAATTTGTTTTAACGATTTGGTAAATATAACATCGTGCGAGCTGGAAAAACTCCATTAAAACGCTTATCACGTAAATACGCTTTGATCCATAATTAGAGTTTGTGCAAGAGAGAAAAGGAGATAGACTTTATAAATACTTAGATAAATATCTAAGCTATCTATAATACCTGAAAAACTCAGATAATCGTGAAAAAACACAAATAAGTTATGGTCTTAGAAATATTGAGGCCCGGTTTTAACGATGTATATATGCGTATAAAACGCGAGTGAGAAAGTCAAAATAATACGATTTTAGCAAAATTTTATAGATAAAATCCTGAATTTTCTTACATCGGAGTTAGCTAATATACTTCATATATACCAAAATTCTTTTAATGGCATGTACAAGGATGAACTGATTAGTCTGGTAAATTTTTACGAAATGGCGGGACATTTTGTTGGGCGGTATGAGTCTTGGTGCGCAAGATTCTTGTAACGGTTGTGTTCAAAGTTTCAAACAGATGCAACGCGCAGTTTTTTGTTGGAAGCTATCGTAATTGGTCGGTGTTACACGTTTCGTGCAAGTGGATAAAGCGAGTATCGTGATTATAACGATGAGGCTAATAAAAAAGTTGGACGGCCACCAGCCAAAAGAGCAGGCAGGGTTTCGGGAAGGCTTCAACACTTTGGACCACCTACAAATCATAACAACGCTTATCGAGAAAGCCAATGAGAACAAAATCACATTGTGGGTAGTATTCATAGACTAGGAGAAGGCTTTCGGCTCAATTGAAATATGGACAGTTCTAAATGCATTGAACAATTGCCGAATAGACCACCGATGCGTAGAATTAGTTGGTAACATCTATGCTGGAAGAAAATACAAACACAATTAAAACAAAAAAGTAATGCGACAAAGCGACTCAATATCACCTAAGCTGTTTATATTGACTTTGGAGGAAATGTTTAAACAAATTGATTGGGGGAATAGGGGAATATCCATATGATATCATATTGATAAGCGAAACCACCGAAGAGCTGCAACAAATGCTAAACGAACTAAACGATAAATCAAAACAAAGGTTGCAGATTGCACAAAGGGCAATGGAAAGGCGAATGTTGGAATTAAAACTAAGAGATTGCATAGGAAATGAAAAGATAAGAACAAGATCAAAAGTATCAGACGTAATCGACCGGGTTTGCAGGTTAAGATGGGGACTCTGCTTCAGCACTCAAGACCACTTATTACTGAATAAATGAATTTAAAAGCGGCCGTACGAGCACTGCAGACGCTGGACGTTCAGGAAGCTCAATTGAGGTTTCTTCTAAACAAATGGTCCATAAAATTCATGTTATCGTGATGGGCGGTCGTCGCAATAAGCTCCGTGAGATTGCTGAGATGGTAGGCATCTCATATGAACGGGTACATAATATCCTGCATGAAGTTCTTAAAATGAAAAATCTGATTTCGCCACGAGTGAGTCCAGACCGAAAACGCACGAGGCAGGACATTTCAAAATCGTGTTTGATATTGTGATGGAAAATTGTCGTATTAGGTTTCGTGAGATTACTGAAACGGTAGGCATTTCATATAAACGGGTACATAACAGGCTGAATGCGCGATGGGTGTAGCGTTTGTTAACCAAAAACCCACGAGGAAGGACATTTCAAAATTTTATTTGGAAAAGTTGCTGCCTGATTGGAAGGACTTCTGGCATCGTTTTGTGACTGTAGACGAAACGTGGATCCACCATCACATTCCAAAGACAAAACGCCAGTCAAAGCAGTGGATTGGCGAAGGTGAAAGTGTACCGAAAAAAATGAAAAGTTTTATCGGTGGGATACTGGTCTCACGCAGTATACATCTCAGTGCGTATTAAACAGGTGTTACGGGCCAGCAACTAGTTTGCCCTATCTGGCGGGAAGTGGGAGCCGCAAGAAGAAGCATACTAGTCTTACGGATCCGCCATATACCACTAGGTGAGTGTTAGACAGAGACGGGTTACTGGTCTTACGGGTCCGTTACTAGTCCGCTCTATCTGCGGGGAAGTGAGTTGTCTGGTAGTAGGTCACAAGGGGTAGAGCGCAAAAAGAAGCATACTCGTCTCATGGATCCGCAGTATACCTCTACGTGGGTATCACAACAGATGGGCTGTTGGTTTCACGGATTCCCAACTATTCAACGTAGTGTCCTCTGATTATCGACAGATTTTTCACACGTGTACATTTTGGACTAAAATACACTTTAATGGTATTTACAATCCATTAACTTTAGAATCCAATAAAATTTTCCTGATAATGCCTCAAATTCCAGAGTTTTCGGGACATGACTCTGATAATTGCCGAAATGCTTAGATCCGACTATAGATAAGCGGAATGTGAATAAGAATAGAATGGGGAAAGACCGATTTCAGAAATATGTCAACATGACGGTAAACAATCAGTTGTATCCCTTTTATATAATTATCTTATTCTCTATTATTTAGATAAAGTCCGATTAATGCATGCACGTCATAAATGTCTGAATATAGTGTAAAACGTAGGTCTTCTGTCATCTGAGGTTATTTACGACATTCCCTCTATTATCTGTCTCGGTTATTTGTACATATGCAAGAAATATAGCTTCATGTTTTAAAAGCCAGTACTGCCGAGTTTATAGGCAATAAAAATAACCGATAATTCTTTGTCGGATTGAGGTTACATTATCTTATGTTTAATTTTTAGAAGTGTCTAATGCACGGTTCATTGGACGTCGACATAATAAAAATCGCTGCACCGTCCACGTTTTGTGGTATCCAGGGAGGGTGTTTATAAGAACTTTTTTAAATAAAAAAAGCCGCGTTACGGAAGTTTTACCATAAAATCAAACATAACCAGAGTTTTCCACAAAAAATGTGAACAGCAATTTTATTCAACGTATATAGGACCATGCAGTAGGCACTTCCTTAATTTTTACGCAAACGGTCACTATCGTTTCTATTCCATTATTGAATTTTGGGATATACTTGCCACCTAAAAAATAGATTTGTTCAGAGCTCTAATATTTGTGGCATATGGACCAAATACTCTTCATATGAAGCCACCAAAATGCCTGGAATAGTCAAGCAAGAGATTTTGTGGCGAAATTAATAGTGTATTTTACATCGGAAAGGGATAACAAGGATCCTCTTATATCTCTTATTGCTATACAAGAGGTAAATAAATCACATAGGTATATCTTTTTAATGTGTTTACAATGTTCTGGTTCCAGAGAGTCGCTACTGCTTTACAGATTAGTACGAGAACTTCAACGAGCATCCAAATTCGTAGTGATAAAAATGAATTGCTTTCAACACCTGGAAAATCACGACCAAAGAAACAGGCTAAGACCCATGAACTGAGTGAAAGTTCTAAAATGGACGTTCGTAATACATTATATGATATGTATGCACAAAGTAAGTAGCTATTAATATCTATCGGTTTAAGTGAAATTGAAAGTAAATCATATTGTCCTTTTAGAAAAACATGTTACTATTAACAACTTACGTAAAGAACTGCAACAAAAAGAGATAATTAATGGCAGTTATGGAACTCTTCGAACATCATTTCTGGATTTGAGTTTCAAATTTAAGAAAGATGACAACAGACGAGCATTAATGGAGCCATCAAGAATTTGTTCAATGACGGCAGCGTTTCTTAGAAAGTATATGGAAAACAAAAATGCACACATTGCCCTTCAGCTTGTTTTCATAAACGAAACATAGATTTTTTCAAAAGGCAGTCAAAGGAAATCACGGCAAGATGACAACATTAAAAGTGTTCGTAAGCCTGGGAGATTTGATGGTAAAAGGTTTATTGTTTTATATGCTGGACGTGTGGAAAATCCCAATTTACTATTTGCTAGCAAGTCAAAGTCACTTGATTATCATGCGGAAATGAATAGTGGAATGTTTACGAAATGGATCAGAAACCAGTTGATTCCTAATTTAGAAGAACCATCTTAAATTATAATGGATAATGCTACATACCATTCAGTTGAAGTAGAAAAACAGCCATCTTCAGCACGGAAAAAAGAAGAAATTCTCGAGTGGTTACATAAGTATAGTTTAGCTCATAACAAACAGATATCTAAGACAGAATTGTTAGATATTGCAAAAGCTCATAAAAAATCAAAGGGATTATCAAATTACTACTCAGTATATATCACCACTACACCAAACACTTTATTTTTGCACTCGACGCGCGTTTCGCTAACCATACTGACTGACTGAGTCAATCATCGCTCCTGATGAAGCTAACATGGTTAGCGAAACGCGCGTCGAGTGCAAAAATAAAGTGTTTGGTGTAGTGGTGATATATACTGAGTAGTATCATTGTGCCAAAGATTCCACATTCCCAACTTAGATTATCAAATTGATAAAAATTTTTAAGAACATGGGCATGAAGTGTTGAGAATACCTCCTTATCACTATCAATTTAATGCAATCGAGCTGATTTGGGCAAATGCAAAAACATTTTATAACAAGCACATTGGTGAAGAGGGATATGGAGATAAACAAGTACTTCAGATGTGGAATAGAGCCTTAGAAAAGTGTACACCAGAGGTATGGCATGCCAGCATATAACATACAGAAAACCTGATTCAACAGTGGTACGACCGTGGGGTAATAATCAAAGAGATTCCAGAGATCATTAGTCGTGTTGGGTTTGATGAAAGTGAGAGTAAAGAATCTACTTCTAGCGATTATTCAATTAATAATTTAAATAATACTTATTGACACGTTCCAAGCCCCTTGGGCAACATTCGTGGTAAATTTTGCAGGACAAATATTTATTATCTATTCATCTATTAGTTTGATTTGATAAATCATATTAAAATTGGATTATGCAATTTATATATCCTATTCATAGTTTATACCCTCGTCATGAAATATCTTTCTGTTTTTAAAAGTATTATATTTCAGTTCTCCATTTTAAAATTTTATTTGATGAGTTCTACGGTCCAACTTTTTACAGTTTTTATAATGCCTTATATGGAAATTTGTTAAAGCTGTGTATTGTAATTTCAATACAAACATTTACACAAACTTTAAATAACTAACAGATAACAATTGTAAACTTTTCATAAAGTAAATTTACTCACGAAATAATCTAATAGCAATCTGAAAAATAAAAATAGGTGATATTAGACATCGGATTTATGAGAGGTAAATGTCCTTCACAAGTAAGAACTAAGGTGTGTTACACATATACATTTAATATATCCGTAGTTGTCGTTAATTACCAAACTGGATGAAAAATTTTACCATAATTTCTATTTTGACATTTGAAATTGTCATTTAAAACTCAGACTGCCGACACTGAATTGACAGCCGATTGAATCGTATGAATATTCTTGACGCAGCGTTGGTCACATGACTGCAAAGATCCATTGATCAGATTATATATGAACTGTTGCTGTTAGCAATAAATATGTCACTAATTATGTCAGTTTAATGAAGGATGGCGTACTGCATGTCGAAGTTGAATGAAATAACGATTAAATGTCACTGTTAAATGAATATTTATAAATTTATACAACTACCATGTACATTTAATACTGCTAATAGGTTGATTATAGGAAATACATTAGAGTTCTTGGAAAATAGGATAAGTATATTGAGTAGTTACCGAGAAGCTTCAATTAGTCCATATGATTCACAGAAGGATTCATTTAAGAGTTCTATTTTTTTTAAAGACCTCCTTAGACATTTACTTTGATATGACAATTTTGAGTGTTCCGTACGGAACACTTATAAGATCACTTGGGTGTCTGTCTGTCACACCCGATTTTCTCTGAAACTATTTGACATAGAAAGTTGAAATTTGGTACTAATATAGGAATTGATGGCCTCATCAGAGCCGTGTAGTTTTGAAAATTAAATTTTGACTTAAGGGGTTAGTTTTGAGAGGTGAAACCGGAAGTGAAAAAAAAACTCACACTCGATGACCCACATCGAGTGTGGTGTCAAATGAAAGCTTGTGAAAACACGAGTAATGTATATATATATATATATATATATATATATATATATATATATATATATATATATATATATATATAATGTAATATTCGCGCACACTTTTCTCTGTATTATTTTTTAAAAAATCGCGAAAATCGCTGCCCCCCTACCTTATCTCGAAAAGTACTGATCGAAAAATTTTGAAAAAATTCTGGAATATTCTCCACGGGATACAGATTGAACGGAAATTATCACGAGTGCATTACTTTTAATAAATAATTTATCTGATATATAAAAAAAAATCAAGGTAATCAGTTTTCAGTAAAGATTGGAAACAAACTTTGTTGAAAACTTATTTGGGGTGTGTTTTGTCAAGTCACTGATCATTTTATAACCCCGTAACAATTTTTTTTATTTTAAAGCAATTAACGTATGGAACACTAATTGTGCAAGTGCAACTTGCACTTGACCGGTTATTTTTTATAAATTTAATGAACATACCATTCTGTTAGTACAAGTTCCAAGGAAAGGCTTCACCAAACGTACTTCATAAATACATACAGATGTAGTTTTAGCTTTAGGATCTTTTTCTTCAGACGCTATGTGGCACGCCGACGAACGGATCCAGTCTTCATCATATTTTCGCTAGCAACCCTCCTCAGGGTGTCTAAATATGATCCCGGCGTCTGTTATGTGTATATCACGCCAGTTGTTAATATTGTGGAGTCACGAATCTTATTTTCGAATTTGCCCGCTTCGCCTTTCGACCCTTCCTTGGAGTAAATATCTTGGTACGTAGTATCGAGCTCCTCTCAATATATATTACAGTCCCATCTTTTGTTAATAGAAGAGCCGAGATATTTGAATTTAATATTTAACAATTTTTTTCGTTGATGTTAAAAAACATAATCGAGTCGTCTATTAATTGGCAACATATCTATTTGCAATGCTTATACGAGGGCTGATTATAAAGTAAGGTTCCCAAAGCGCTGGAGCCACAGGAAGAAGTTTTAGGCGAAACCCGACAACACTGCCGTGTCCAGTAGTTTTCCTATTGTCGATATCACCTTGCTCGGCTTCGCTACGCCGCGCAGTGTTGGTTCAGCAGCTGTCCGTGATGGGGTCCCGATCGCCGCTACCGCCAAGTGCGAAATTCGTGTAGTAATTTGTTTTTTAAACGCGAAAAGGGTTCCACCTATAGAAGAGTATATGGCCGTTCAACACGTCCGCAAATGGTGTAGGGAGTTTACAGGCGGTCGTACGGACATTCATGATGAAGAACGGAGCGGATGACTGTCGATTTGAGATGAAACGATTGACAAGGTTGAGGAAATATTGTTCGAAGATCGGAGGATCACTATCCGTGAACTCGCTCTTCGGGTTACTGAGGTTTTCTTGTATCACAAGTTAAAGAAGAGGTGAATCGCTATCTCAACGGGGTAGCGGCGGAATTTTTTCATACGGGCATACGAAAGCTGGAGCAGCGTCTACAAAAATGCTTGGACCGAAATGGCGATTACGTTGAAAAATAGAACGATGTTTAAACTTTCAAATGATGTGTTTGGTTTTGAAAATGAACATTGCTGTTTATTTTTAAGAAATAAGGAAACTTTACTTTACGATCAGCCTTCGTACATAGTCGGTGTGGGTAACAACACAGTGTATGCTTGTTTAGAACTAAGTAAAGCGAAGATTGCGATATCGTCCCTGTAACGAATATTATTTATTAGGACACCACTGACTTTGATTTCTAGCTTTCATTCTGTATTGCTAAATGAAATATTTTCTCAATTTAGATATGATGGCTTTAGAATATTGCTTAAAAAACTAGGAAAATGGCGATAAGAGACAAGAAATAAATAAAGAATTTCTAAAAGTTGCGTTATTTGTTTTCGTTCATGATAAATGTACAAAGTACTCGTAGAAACTGTAAAGACTATAGAGAGTAGAGTATAGTATTTCTCAACGCGGCGCATCCGAAAAGTATTAATTTTTTGGTACACGACTACCGTTGACTGAAGCTGGACAACGTATAACGAATAGGTGAGCAAAATTTTGAATTTAAATTGATTAAAAATGGTGCACCTGTCGCTAGTTTTCTACGGGAACAATCGAAAATGTAATAACATCTCTGTAGGAGCATTGGATAAATAAAAATTAATATTTTTAGTCACAATTAAGTCATAAAATATTTGATAGAGCCTTTCTTTTATCAAGTAAGAATTACTTTTATTAGTTGTTTTGCGTTTACGGTGCAACAGCCAGAGGTAAATGATACAATGCAAGTGTATGGCAAATATTTAATAATAATTTGTAGTGTAAGTCAAATTTTGATCAAACTTTGAAGTATATCTGAATCGATTTGCAAGCATGAATTGGACCTAAAAATGCAACTAATTGCTGTTGGTTTTGTTTGTTCGCTGAATTTAATCAGGAACTGGTATCATCTTGTTTCAAAATACCGTTATTTTGTGTCTTTCGATAAGGTAAATTTTATAAAGATAAAGTGGTAACCAGTAACTGACATAAAAAATATATAATTATGTAAAATTGGTGTCGTTTTCAATTTTTTGTCCTAAAATACCTATAATCTCAAAAATAAGGCAGATTTACTATTTTTAAGTTTAAAAACCTGGCCTAATCTGTATTTCTTATGAAAAGCAGCAATAAGAATATTAAAAATGAGAAAAGCTGCCAAAACGGTAATAATATATATCCAGGCTATTTTTTTTTTAAAATTGGAATATCAATTTTTTTAATAAAAAGTTTAATTTTTAAGAAATAGTAGAAAAAACAATTATCATATCCCATAAAAAAAAGGCATGTTCGGTTCTCACAAACATAATAAATGGAATCTTGATACTCAGCTACTTCCCTCCCTTTTGGAAGAAACCTGAGATCATCCCAATCAGTAAATCCGGCACCCCCTCTCACGAGGCTTGCAGTTATCGGCCAATTAGCCTACTTCCTTGCCTAGGAAAAGTGGCCGAGAAAATTATTCTCGAAATCATCCAAGTCAAAACTTTAGAGCTCACAGCCATCCCAAACGAACAGTCTGAGTTTCGACCTTCCCACGGCACCGTTCATCATACCACAGCCCTCTCCTAACACATCGTAAACAGTTTCAATTCCAATTACCAGGTTGGAGTTGTCGTCCTCGATGTTTCCAAAGCCCTCGACCGAGTCTGGCACGAAGGACATCCTCAAGTCCATCCATTACGGCTATCCCACAAATATCACGCCATTGGTCCTGTCCTTCCTTTCGGACCGTACATTCCAGGTTCGAGTCGATCAGACCAGTTCCGAAGTCAGGCCCATTCGAGCCGCAGTTCCTCAAGGTTCCGCCCTCTCCCCCCATTTATTTAATATCCACACGGCCGACATATCCAAGTCGGACCATACTTCTCTTTTCAAGTATGCCGATGACACCGCCATCACATCCACCACCAAGTCGATGAGGATCATCACCAGCCGCCTCTAACACCACCTCAACAGCTAGTTCCCTGGTTCGAACATGGAGAATCCAGCTCAACCCATAGAAGACCCAAGCCATCATGTTTTCAAAGGCCCGCTACACACCGCAGGAAAGCCTCACCTTCCATGGAACCTGACTCCGATGGTCTAACAGCATCAAGTACCTGGGACTCTTACTACCACAAGCGGATAGTATGGAAGAATCAGGTCACCGCCTCCGCCAAGAAAGCCAAGCATCTCCTCGGCAAGCTCTACCCCCTTCTCAAGCCCAGCAAATTGTCAACCTGCAACAAGTTGACAATCTACAAGATGATCATCCAAGCTGGAAGGACCTACTCCAGCCCAGCATGGTGCCAGATGTCACGCACCCGCAGGTCTACCCTCCAGATCATCCAAAATAAGGCCCTCCGTATCATCACCAACGCCCCATGGTTCGTCCGTAGCACTCAGCTCCATAGAGACCTCCAAATGCCAACAATACGAGAATTCATTAGCAGTCCCCAGCTCAAATTCCTGGACAAAGCCACTCACCACCCCAAACCTACAGTCAGGACCGCCGGTTCGATGAGTCGGTATGATCTCGATACGAGGGTGTTGGCTACCGACTGGATTTGGGATGGATGGTGGTGTGAGCCAGCGTTTAAATATCTGTTGGTGTGGGTGGGCTTCCGGTAGACTGAGTATTGAAGTTGACCGTTGTTTTTTCTAGTTATGAACAGATCAATCTACTTCCAGGGTTAACTGTATCCGGTGGTCGGTTCTATTTAAATATGTCAGGAAGTTATCTAATTCATTTAGTCCATGATGAATTATAAAAATGTCGTCAACATATCGTTTTTCAGCACCATCATGATACTGGTCACAACATCAATTTTGAGGGACCTAAACAAACAGCCTCGATTTCACATTATAAAACACGCATACCATAGTCAGAGAAGCCTTAGAAATCGAAAAGAATGGACAGCTAAATAAGCGGGATAATGCACTGAATATCTCAACTACATGGAAGGGTCTACTAGTTAAGGCAAGGAATAACCAAAACATCGAGAAGGCAGCAGTCAGCATAGCGCCGGAACCCGTAATTACCACTGTTACGGGCAACCAACTGGAAAACATCGATGCTCGAACGAATACTCTCGATCCCCCAACCTACAATCTGCGTAGACGCCGACCTATAAAAGACGGTGACTGCAATTAGGTTTCTCAGTTAGCTTCGAGCGGCAGCAGTAGCAAGATCACAGTATCGAACAGCAGCAGCAAGAGCGCTTGAAAATGCCAAATGAGATTTTGGCGAAACGTCGTGCAAATGCATTGTTAGACGAACGGATTGAAACCCGGAATTTTAATGTATTACATTCCACCATCCGTGAAAATCTCTATTGTAACATATATATATATATATATATATATATATATATATATATATATATATATATATATATATATATATATATATATACACCTCCGGACACAATTACATACTAATACATTACATTTATGTTACGTTAGGTTCCCTAGTACAGACTAATTCTAGTAATTATAACAATTCTCTATTATTTCCTAAAGGCACTACTGCTATATCAGATACAAACTATACAATTACTAATATTTTCCGATAAGTCTAATGATCGAATGTTCATTACTAGCAAAGGAACAGATGTGAATATACATTTATACTCGTAGTTCTACTCTTAAAGTGTAATGAACTCATTAAACTCTCGTGCATATTGGATAATTTAATAATTTTGATTTAGTGTAGTTTAGTTTAATCGCTGTTTATCATCTAATTTAACTTCAAGTTGTACCTTATAATTTTGAACCAATAAACTTTCTCTTTAAACACATCACAGAATTTCGTTCAGGAAATTAGGGTTAAACTTCTGATATCAATAAAAATAATAGAATTTATTCAATTATAGTCAGTATAAGATAATATATAAAATAAAAAATAACAAAAAAGCGTAACAAAATTAACAAGGCGCAAATATTTTTATTTACAAATTTCGTATACTTTATTTATTTGAAATTGATAGTAATAAAAATGCCAGTGTACTGACCGGCGGTCTTATAAGAGAGGCGTACCATCTATTCCCAGGTATTTTTCAGGTAACAATGCTCTTTTGTAACGAAGTTTTATTGCCGATCAAATCATTTTATTTACATACCTTCCTGTTGCCCCTTTAAATACATATTTAGAGCAGCATGCCCAAGTGTCAAGTCAGTTAGTATGTTAACAAAATGTCTTCTCCAGCGAAACGCCAAAAGTTCGGGCAGCTAACCCATAATGAAAAGCGTATAGTTAAGAATGTATTTGACTACGTTAAAAAAGACCAAAATTGTGAATTTAAGTGTGGACGATTGTGTGACAAAATATTCCTTAATGATCGGAGTTGGTAAAGCCACAGTTTACAGAATTTTAAGAGACGTGGACTGTGGAATTGCAAGCATTGTTGGACGAAGATGATTCGCCAAAACAAAAAGAACTCGCCGAGCAATTGGGCGTTAGTCAACAAGCTGTTTCCAATCGGCTACGAGAGATGGAAGAGATTCAGATGCCGGTAGATAAGTACCACATGAGTTGAACGACAGGCGAATGGAAAAGCGCAAAAACACGTGTGACATTTTGCTCGCTTGGTACAAGAGGAAGTCGTTTTTGCATCGTATAGTTACAGGGGATAAAAAGTGGATTTATTTTGAGAATCCGAAACGCAAAAAATCATGAGTAGACCAAGGCGCACCATCCACATCGACCGCAAGACCGAATCGCTTTGGCAGAAAGACGATGCTCTGCCCCAGAGGGGCGTGGTCTATTATGAGCTGTTAAGGAGGGGGTATAGGCTCTCCAAAAAGAGACCAGGCAGAAAAGAACTTCAGCTGATAGACAACACAAAACGAGCAGTAAGGCGTATTGTTCATGACTTTTTATGGAAAAAGAATTTCAACTTTGGATATGATCCTGCAGGGTGCTACAAGCCACCCAGAAATACCGAAAATGAGTAGAGTAAAATTATGGAGTGTTTTAAAAGATATGATTTTTTATTGGAAAAAGTGTGAAAGAAAATCTTTACCGATAGAAAATGGAGAAATTGTACACCGGGGAAGAAACTATTTAAGGAGAGTTAGAAAAGCTCGCTCTGAATGAAAAAGGATATATTACTTAGATGAGACGTTGATAAATGAAGGGTGCAAAGTCAAGAAATTTTGGCAAGATGGCAATATCAAAATGCTCGCCAACCATTCAATACCGGTCTCTTTATTGGTCTTAAACCACCATCTGGTAAGTATGTAGGTTAATTATTACGTATATTGGAAACGAAAGTGGTCTTGTAGACGGAAGTCTTTTCACATTCGTATCCAAGAAAACAGGAGATTATCACGAAGATATGAATTCCGTTGTATTTGAAGATTGGTTTTCGCAGATGACAGACTTAATACCAGACGGTTCTATTATTGTAATTGATAACGCAAGCTATCATTCTAAAAAATTAGAACGAGTTCTAACCTTGGGTTGGCATCTAAGGACGTCTAATCCTGGATAACCGAGAAAAATATTTCTTTTCAAAAGATAGCGTTAAGAGAGAATTATTAGAACTTGTAAAGTTTGAAGAAATAAAGACAAGTACACAAGTTTCGTCATCGACGAAATGGCAAAAAACGTAATATTACTCTTTCTCGCCTGCTACCATATTATTGCGAGCTCAATCCGATAGAACTTATACGGGCATAGGTTAAAGGTAAAGTCGTCAGGAACAATACGACCTATAAATTAGCAGACGTACAAAATTTTTTCAGAATGCCATATCTAATATTTCCCCAGAAAATTGGCGAAAATGCGTCCAGCATGTATTGAGGGGGTGGAAAATAAAATGTGAACTGTGGACATGACAGTGGATGCCATTGTTGCATCTTTAACTATTAACTTGTAAATTCAAATGAGTCGGACAATGATAGTTTTTCAAGCATGTCGGAGATAGAAGATTGGTAATAATTTTTTCATTGTTGTTTGACTTCCTCATTTGTATATTTTTTCAGTAATAATGTTTCTTTATAAAATGTTATTTTTTTCTATTAAATGTTTAAACAATATAAAAACTGTTTCATTCATACTATTCGCAAATAATACGTATACGTCCAGGCGCACCACCAGTGGTCCGAAATATTTCAGACTATTTAGCCCCAAACAACAAAAAAAAGGGTCGTTTTCCTATTGTATTCAAACATAAGAGATTGCGAATATTAGACCGATGACAGATGGTACTCCAATAAAGTTGTTGAACTGCTGCATTACAGGTAGGTAAAACTTTGTGGCCCTTACTACTGCTTACAACAATGGTAGGGTGAGATGCAAATGGGCCGCAGATATAATATCACGAACAGTTTTATTTAATAGGTGCATCAACTCATATAACAGTGTTTTAATTAGATAATTAGTAGAAAGGGTAATCCAGTAAAACATAAAAGTGAATCTCATAATTAGCGAATTGGCATGAAAGTTTATTTGTGATAATAGCTCAGAACAGTAGATAAAAGACCTACATATTTTAATAAGAATTAAACGATTTAAAGGATTATGTATCTGAAATCTCTCCAGAAGAATTATTGTCCCATACTTCGAAGACATAATATAATACTTCATCCCTTCTAAAACAAGATATTTAACAAATTTTTTTGGGATATGCTCCAACTGAATAATATATACTTATTATAAATGAGATTCCATCCAACTGCACCATATTCCAGCTTATATCGCATGTTCTTAGTGTTTGAATATCTATAAAATCACCTGGGTTTTTTTGGATAAACCTAACCACCCTAGTAGCATTATTATGGGCGTTATTAATGTGGAAAGAAAAGCATGCGGTCAATGCTACATCTCTTAATTCTACGTAATTAAGATGATAATTGAAGTTAATAATTTTATTTCTAATTGCCAGAGTGAAAAGTTCATTAACACTTAAAGGTAATTTATTTATTACACCAGTGCCTAAGAATACTTAGATCACTGCGAATGAAATAACGGTCAATCACAGCATGTGTTTTTTGAATATTTTTAAACCGTCCGCAATAATCATAACTTTACTAGAGATATTATTACTTAAATTATTAATAAAGATTGCAAATAATAAAGAAGTAAAGCTATTATGAGGGGCAGCTTTGAATTCAAAAGTTTTATGACTACGAATTTCAACATATTGCAGTCGATCCGTAAGATAATGATACAAGTTGCAATAAGGGAGAGTGATGGACTCTGTCGAAGGCCCTTGAAAAGTCGGTGTATAATACATCAAACTGTCTAGGATTGTCCCAGGTCTGCCCAATATATTGGGTAAACCAGGTCAGTTTATACAATATGGAGGCGGTCTTTGATAATGAAGGTATTTGATTCGGTCTACAGATTAGTTTGTTTTTTGATTTTTTTTTAATGCTTTAACAATCAGGTAAGCATTCAAACGAAAAAAATGGAAAACTGAGTGGTTAAATATAATCAGGGTCTTGGGATTAGATTAGAGAGAGATTACAACATTAAACGAGGTAAGAGGTCCAAGCCAGTAATTTATGCTTGATTGGTGTTCACGGATAGTGATCAAGTGTAACAATAGCTTTTCACGTGTAATACACACCATAACCCGTATCTATACTAAAGTTAATAGGGTCCTTTATTCATAAATATCGATTACTTCCCTAATTTTTTTAGAGAAATTAAAGATCGAAGCAGGAACGTTTTCTTTTGCCTTTACGGTAAATCCTGTAGTGTGTTTACATTTAGCTACGGTTGATTGTAAAATTTTGTTTTTTTTTATTTATAAGACTTTTTAATACCTCAGATAAATGTCAGCAGAAATAAATCCAAAAACTAGGTCCTTTAATGCAATATAAGAAGCTGAAAAATTTGCTAAAGAAGAGAAACATCAACTGAAAGAAATGCATTAAAAGAACTAAACGACAACAGATCAATACTGATTATTTCAGCAGACAAATGAAATGCAACAATAGTCATGCATAAGGATAACTACGTGGGGATGAAAAATTAAAGTTTAAATTTACAGCATTATTCAAACCGACGCAACTGGTAAAATCAAGAGACGAATTACGAACATAAGCAATGCCTCTAGCCCAACATCAGAAAAAAATGTTAAAACTCAAAAATCTTCTGACTGTATACTCTTCCAAAGTTCACAGGAGCAGTGTATATTTCGTTCAATTCTCGGTGCAAAAGATTCACTCACAAACTCTTAATTCTTTAACGGGAAAAACTAATTCCTGTAAAAGATTTTACTGATTGGTTGAAGACTATAAAAAAAAGGTTAGCTGTTAAATCATTATATATTAGGTGATTGCAAAAGTTCGTACCAGATTAGAAACCAAATTAAATACAACACATTTTTCACGAAAAATGGTATTTATTAATCAATAATATACTCTTTATCATTTTCTAAAACTGTCGCCTATCGTTTTACAAGTTTTTGAATTCCTTCTTCGTAGGAACTGCGTAGTTTTTCTTCAAAGAAAGTCGTAAGGTAGTTTTTGACTTCTTCCATAGAATCAAATTTTTTGCCGTTCAAATTATTTTGTAGAGAACGAAACAGATGGAAAAATCCCAAGGGGCAAGGTCCGGGGAATACGACGGGTGCTAGAGAATTTCCCATTTTAACTCCCTAAGTTTTTGAAGTGTCTGTTGAGCGACATGTGGTCTAGCGTTGTCACGGAGAAAGAGGATACCTTTTCGATTGACCAAATTTGGACAGTCTGCTTGGATTTAACATTGAGCTGGGTGAGTTGCTCACAGTACTTCTTCGCAGTTATTGTTTGGCCACGTGGAAGAAACTAGTAAAAAATTATTCCTCACTAATTCCACCTGACACATAAGAACATTGGCCTTTGTCATAGATTCTGCTCTTACGCTTCCATGCTTCCAGCTTCTTTTTCTTATTATATTGTTATACACAACCCATTTTGCATCTCCAGTTATGACTTGATCCAAGACAGGTTCGTTTTGTTGACAGGAGAGGAGAGATATGGCTATGGAAACACGGTTCAGTTTGTTTGGTTCTATCAAAACGTGCGGAACCCACATATCGAGTTTCGAAGTGTATCCAAGTTGCTTTAAATGACGAAATGCAGTCAAATTGTCACCACATAGTCTCTCAGCAATCTCTTCAGTGGTGGATTATTATTCACTAAGTCATGGAGGAAGTCATTATTAATGCCGGAAGATCGCCCAGAGTGAAGTTTATCGTTTAGGTTGAAGTCACCATTTCGAAATCGACCAAACCACTTTTTAACTGTCCTAAGAGCAGGAGCACGATCCAAATAAACGGTCTCGAATATTTTTTTTTGCAGTTTCAACACCCACTCCCTTTTTAAATTCATGTAACATAACGTGACGAAAATGTAACTTTTCATCTTCCATTTTGAATATTAATCTTGCACACAAATTAATTTAAATAAAAATTTTTTTAAGGTTATGTTAATTCAAGACGCATTTAGATAACTGTCAATTAATAATATGATTATGAAAGAAACATCAGCACAGTCAAAAGTGCATGCTTCTGCAATCTATGAAAATCGAGCACGAACTTTTGTAATCACCATACAATCAGCGGTTCAATTTCTATAACATCAGACATATTAAAGATATAATCATCACCATTCATCTATGGTAGTTTTACTAGAAACACATCTGTCTTTTACGTGTTGCATCTCCCATAGTATAATTTTTTTAACAAACCAATTAATATATGCTTCGAGCTAAAAGCTAGAAAAGTGCGAAGAAAGTTAGGCACCAAACTAAAGTTTTTGTGCAGATATGCGGACAACATCTTTGTTATTTCGCTACATAGCAAAAAACCCCTCAATATATTTTTGCGCCACCTTAAACAACACTATTCAAAAGTAAGATTCACAATCGAAATTGAATCAGGTGTCATTTTCTTTTTAGATTTACTAGTACAAATTGTAAGTAAGAACAGGCATTCGGTTTACACAAATCTCATCAAGATGGATATCTGGTTGCTAACTCATACAATCGTCCGTCTCAACGACTGTCTGTTATTAGTTCAATAGTATTGGCTTTTACCAAACTCCTTAATTCAAGAAGAATTTCCAACACCAGTATTTACAGAATAAAAAGACAACCGATCAAGTGTAAGTTGGAGTTGCGCAATTAGTGTTCCGTACTGTTATTGCCTTTAACATAAAATTTTTGTTACGGAGGCATAAATAAAATAAACTTCATAAAACATACCCCAAAATGAGTTTTCAATAAAAATAATTAAAAGCCCAGATTACAAACATGTCCAGTCAGATACTGACTCAGCAGGCTAATCAGACCAACCAGGATAACACAAAAAGTTTCATGTGACGTATATATGTTAAGATCTAATATATATTTTCACGTTTTTTCTTAGTATGTATAATAGTTCTAGCATCTTAGCTATCTAATAGCCAATAATTCAATCTAACTCAATCTAGAATCTAGTGGCAAAAGATTAAAACAAATATTTACTACCTACGAGGTGTACAGGTATGAAATGCGGATTTCAGACAACAGATGGTGCACCAATGCAGTTTGTGCTATAACGATTTGACACTGCGCCATTTTGTTGTGTCATCAACAAGTGTCTGACGCGCACGAGTGATAAATTGGAAAAGTGTGTGCATTGTGTTGTGTTGTTGTGTTCAATATGTTGAAATTTATACCGAACAAACAGCATTCGCGGACAGCATTAATTTTTTGTTTTCATTTGAAGAAAACTGCTGTTGAATCATACCGATTACTTCGAGAAGCTTATGGTGAACATGCTCCATGGCAAGATACGTGTGAACGATGGTTTCGGCATTTCAGAAGTGGTGACTTCGATGTTGCAGACAAAGAACGTGAAAAAACCGCCAAAAAAATACGAAGATGTAGAATTGCAAGCATTGTTGGACGAAGATGATTTACAAATACAAAAACAACTCGCCGAGCAATTGGGCGTTAGTCAACAAGCTGTTTCCAATCGGCTACGAGAGATGGGAACGATTTAGAAGACCTGTAGATGGATACCACATGAGTTGAACGACAGGCAAATGGAAAAGCGCAAAAACACGTGTGACATTTTGCTCGCTCGGTACAAAAGGAAGTCGTTTTTGCATCGTATAGTTACAGGGGATGAAAAGTGGATTTATTTTGAGGATCCCAAGCGCAAATAATCATGGGTAGACCCAGACGCACTATCCACATAGAACCGCAAGACCGAATCACTCTGGCAGAAAGTCGATGCTCTGTGTTTGGTGGGACCAGAGGGGCGTGGTCTATTATCAGCTGTTAAAACCTAGGGAAACGGTTAATACTAAACGTTACCAACAACGATTGACTAATTTGAATCGTTCGCTGCTTGAAAAAAGGCCAGAATACCAAAAGAGGCAACACCAAGTAATTTTTCTTCATGACAATGCTCCATCACATACGGCAAAACCAGTTTGCGACACGTTGGAAGCACTCAGCTGGGAAGTTCTACCCCATGCGGCTTACTCACCAGACTTGGCTCCTTTCGATTACCACTTGTTTGCATCGATGGGTCACGCACTTGCTGAGCAGCGCTTTGGTTCGTACGAAGATGTGAAAAAATGGCTCGATGAATGGTTCGCAGCAAAAGGGGAAGATTTTTACTGGCGTGGTATTCCCAAATTGCCCGAAAGATGGAAAAAAAAAAATGTATAACAAGCGATGGAGCATACTTTGAACAAAGCACTTTTGATCATTCTTCCGAATTTAACATGTTTTTTTAGAAAAAAAATCCGCATTTCATACTTGTACACCTGGTAAATATTTGTTTAATTATAAACAAATAAAATAAAATTATTTTGTCTCGATACCTAATGCTTAAAGCAGTGGCTATCAGTCCCATTTTAATTCACAACTTTCGACGAAATAACCTGTTACCACTTTGGCCGTCAAATAGTTTTTTATACCAAATTAATTATCAAACGTAATGCATTTGTGATAATTTTCGCTCAACCTACACTTTATGGAGACTATTTCAGAAGTTATTCAAAATTTTTTGATCAAAACTTTTCGAGATATCGGGTGGGCAGGGTGCTTTTGACCATTTTTTTTTTTTTTAAATAATAAAAAGAAAAGTGTGGTTCACAAGCTTTCATTTGACATTGACCTGGTAATTTTTTTTTTTCACCCCCTAACCTGAACTAACCCCTTAAGTCAAAATTTAACGTTCAAAACTACACGGTTCTAATTGGGCCATCAATTTCTATATTTGTGATAAATTTCTACTTTCTATCTGAAATAGTTTTTGGAGAAAATCGGGTGTGACAGGCAGACAGACGGGAGATGGACACCAAAGTGATCCCATAGGTGCGCCGTACAGAACACTAAAAATTAAAGATATCAATATCACCCACTGAAAGAACTCACAAAGAACTCTTATAAATACATGCATTTTATTCTAAGTATCTAAGTGGAAAATTCTATTTTATAAAACAAACAAGAGAGCAATCCCTTCAAATCCTTACTTAAAATTACAAAAAGCCCGCGGAGCCATATATACATACACCCACACTTTCATACATAAAAATCAATCAACACAGAAGCTTAAGTGTTGGGTAAACTTAGAAGTTCATCTTTTTTGACAGGTTGTCCCGAATTTTTATGAAGTGTTAATTAGTCTAAAAATAGGTTTAGTACATAAAAAGCGTCATTATCATAGTTGTTGTTGTTTATATTAACTTAACGTAAATAAACAATTTGGAAAATGTTTACCTTTGGGAAAGTTGTTAAAGTGCTGACAATTTTTTCTTATAGGTAAGCAAGCCTCCTTGTTATATTTCGGCTATATTTTTATTAACCGTGTGACTAAGGAAAACCATTTTTAACAAAATCAGTAGTGATTTACTCAGTACTTTCGTCGTAAGCACGCAGTTTGACTCTCTCACACCAAAGAATAGCTTACTTCAGGCTCTAATACATTACTCGATATTTTAAATGATAGGTACCTAGTAGTGGAGTTATAAAAAAAGTTGAGCTATGGAAGGGCTGCAGTGATATTTCTGTTAAAATTGGAAATAATGAAAATATAATATAATTTTGAGACTGGTTGACATCAAGAATCTTGACATTACCTTAGACCAGGGGTCGATAAACTTTTAAGCCGGAAGAGCCAGCCAACAATAAAAACATCGATTTCATGAATTTCAAAGTGCCACGAATTTTGGTTTCTGCGTTTACATTTTATTTCAAATAAATCGGCTAAAGAAACGGCAATTAATTAAAAGACGACTGCGAACCTTGCATTTCTCTAGAAAATTTTGGTAAGTCCGGCACATAACTAGTAGTTTTTAGTTTAAGACTCGACTCTAGATTTTGCTTTATTATTGGGCTTCTAAGTTTGATCTTTATTAAAACTTGCTCGTCTGAATATGTTGACTCAAAGATCGTCCAAAAGCCATTTTTTTAATTTGGTCGTAGCATTCCGGAAGACTATTCCAGGTATCGAAAATTATTGCCTCAAGCTTGGGAATTTCTTTTAAAGCTGTCCATTTATGCTGCGATACCAAACTACATTTCTGCCGTTCTAGCTTTTCTAAGCTATTACTAAGATTCGTAAACTTCGAACTTCACAAATCTTTGCTTTTTAAATCTGGTAATTGGATTTAAAAGGAACCAGCGCTAATGTCAAACGGGGCAAAATTTAGTTCTTTGCTGTTTACCTTGAAAGGGTTCTCAATGAAAGCTAAGGTAGGTTTATTTATTTTGAACTGATCAAATCGTTCAGCAAAGCCATCCTTCATTGTTTTGATCGTTCTTCTGAACTAACTAGTGTCAATAGAAGCACTGTTTCCATTCCGTAGTAGCAGGCGGAGGTGGGTGGGGGATGCCTGAGATGTGCGCGTAATCGTGGCCGTACAGCGAGGTCTCTTCTTTCATGTGTACGCGCGGGTTGCATGTCTGTCCGCTTTAGATTTAAATTTTTTTAGGGGAACTTGAAGAGCCGCAATTGTTTCTTGAAAGAGCCGTGGTTTGCCGACCCCTGCCCTAGACCAGCGGTCGGTAAGCCCCGGCCCACGAGCCTCCTCCTTGGAGCCCGCGACTATTTTGTAAATAAAGTTCTTATCATTCGGAGTTATTTTAATTTCGCGCCAAAACTGAAATCTGTGACATCCGCGAAAGCGACAATTCTCAATTACAGAAAAAATAAATATTGTTCTTATCTCACAGGTGAGCATTTGAGTGTCATTCTACGAATTTCTACGACAGACATGAAAACAAACATTCTACAAATAGCCAGTCAAATACAGCCTCGAAAATCACATTAAATTTTGATTCGACTCGCATGTATAGTTATTTCGAAGTTCTCATTTAATTTGTTTGTTTTTTCTCATTTTCCTTTTGTCATTGTCATTTAAATAAAATGATGATGTATAAAATGTAAAAGTAAATATTTGTATTTTTGTATTTTTAGTATCATCGACATTAATAAAATCTATTAACAAAATTATGAACAAACGTCTTTATGTCATTTTGCTACTACGTGGCCCTTGCCTGCTAAAAGGTTGCCGACCGCTGCCCTAGACATGTTCAAAGCAACTCCTTCCTTCCATAAGTAATTGAAAATCACCTTGTGAATAGCAATGGTTGACTACGAAAAAGCATTTGATTCGATAGAAATATGGGCAATCCTTAACGCCTTAAGTAACAGCAGAGGCGACGAAAGCTACACAACTCTTCTTGAATGCCTATACAAAAATGCCACTTCAAAATAGTGCTCGAAGGAAAAACAAATAAAATCACAATTAAAAGACGAATTAGACAAGGCGACTAGATATCCTCAAAGCTGTACACGTTGACTCTAGTAGACATGTTCAAATCGTTAAAGTGGAAAAATAAAGGAATACTAATGGACGGTGAACGACTAAATTACTTAAGGTTTGCAGATGATGTCACTTGATCGCCAACACAAAAGAAGAATTACAAGAAATGCCGATGGAATTAAATAACAAGTCTCGAGAAACGAAAGTGAAGATAATAGCCAGGAACTATTAATAAAAGGTGAAAGAATAGGAAAGGTACAAACATTTATATATTTCAAATATCAAAAAATAATTTAAAGGCTGACTGGGAAAGAAGAGTCTCGTTAGCTTGGTCTGTGTTCGGAAGGTTACAATCTACATTTAAATTGGACATTCCAAATACAATAAAAGCCCGAGTATTCGATCAATATGCCGGTATTAACATATGGCACTGAAACGAGGGCTTTAAATAAAAGTATAATAAATAAACTCCAGGTAACTAAAAGAGCAATGGAGAGGAGAACGCTAAATATTAGACTCCAAGATCGTATTCCTAACATTGAGATTCGAAGAAGATTAAAAGTGAACTAATATGTACATTAAGGTGGAGTTGGGGGGGCATATCGCAAGGACGGATAATAACAGATGGATGGTATAGTTAAATAGAGGCCTAGAGAACACAAAAGATGCAGAGGTAGACCACAGACAAGATGCACGGACGATATAAAAAGATTAGGAGGACACAATTGTGTGCGAAGAGCAAACAACAAAGCTCATATATCCGACTATCGATGAAATAAGCTAATAATGATAATGAATGATGAATTGAAAATAGTGTCCAAGTGTTATCGGTTAAGCGGAAATATCTGATATTGGGATGTTCGCTGCTGCTTTAAATTGTGATAGGTAGGTAAGTAAATTGGCATGCACCTGCTGGTGTGTACTGGTCGATAAAAATGGCTATATAAAAATATCTTGGGCCAGTGTAAATTAGATTTTCTGTTGTAAGGAGTTTAGGTGATTCAAGAATTTATTTTCATCTTTTTATAGGACCACATGACGAACATGTCATCAATGGATATAACCCAAAATTTTGGCTTTAAGACCGCCTCATTTAACACCCTTTGTTCGAAATAGGTCATGAAGGGGTTGACTACGGTTGGTGACACAGTTGAACCCATGGAGACGTCCTCTGTAATTTGGTTGTCGAACAGAAATACGCTTTCATGAGATAGTGTCTGGCAAAAGTTATTACGTG
This sequence comes from Pachyrhynchus sulphureomaculatus, assembly GCA_019049505.1. Lineage (NCBI taxonomy): Eukaryota > Metazoa > Arthropoda > Insecta > Coleoptera > Curculionidae > Pachyrhynchus > Pachyrhynchus sulphureomaculatus. Next base: position 166,333,290 of record CM032456.1, on the reverse strand, counting down.
GTCTGAAAGATCTTCGCTTGTTTTACTGGAATGCTAGAATATAGGTACTTAACCTCGATACTTCCTATGTCATTTTCTTCGAAATATATGTACTATGAAAAGCATTTTATAACGTATAATGTATGTAATATGTTGTTATCTAATACAATTCTTGTGACTCATAAATGTTCATATTAATAGTAAGCATGTTATTATTTTCAAATAACTTACTAATTACTAGTTTACCTACTTGAATACTAATATATCGAACAGTGATAACGTATTTGCTTTTACAACTTTCAGGCTTTCTGAACAATGCATTTGAACAATTTAGTCGAGCAGTCAAATGCACTTGACTAGTTCTGAACTCGGATCCAAATTTTCACTTACAATAATAACCAGAAACATGATGTCCATAATAATAGAACAAAAGTGCCGATCTATGGCATTTATGGTAATTATATGTTCTTAGCGAGCCGTTCGGCTTTAAATACTCTTCTAATTATTATGAAAGCTATGTTTTTGACGGAGAGAGGCAATTGTTGTGATGTTTTTCTTGGGGTTGCTGATGGTTTTCAAAAAATAGTTGTGACTTTTTTTTTGATGTAGCAAACGAAGGATTTTGCATTCTTTGTAAACTCATGACAGTATGCTCATCTTCTTTCTTGGTATAGGCTATCTAGTTGTATCCCAGGCCGCACTTCGTCCATCTGCGAGCAGTTTGGCATGTATGACAGGAGTGACAGGAATAGTGGGTGATATTCTTTTCCGCTTTTGATAGTAACACTGATACTAGTAGCATTGGTGTCCCATCTTTATGATGCAGTCTGACGATCTTTATAGAAGAGAAACGTTTTTTGCTCAGGTATTTTCTTAATTAGTAGGTTGCCTTCTGGCTGAAAGTTATATGATTTTTATTTTGTCTTTTTGGTATTTTAACAAATTTGGTGTTTTTTAAAACTGCATTATCGTATTTAATAGATAGATAGGCGGTAAATGTAGGTGACATCATAAGAAAACTAGATTGAATTGGAGGTATTGAGTTAATTTCTGAAAAACACAAAACAGTAATGAAAATAAAACAGAAAGAAGTGAGATTAAAAAGAAGAGTGCGACAAGGAGATACTATCTCACCTAAATTATTTACGATGGCTCTTGAAGACGTCTTTAAGGAGTTAAATTGGGATGAGAAGGGCATCAACATCGACGGCACTACACTGAGTCACCTTAGGTTTGCAGACGGCATAGTAGTGATAGCTAATAACACCAATGAGCTACAGGAAATGTTGAACCAGCTCAATGTGATTTCTGCAAGGGTAGGTCTTAAAATAAATTTTGAAAAAAACTAAATTTATGAGCCCTGAAGATACCAACATACTTAACGTGGGTTGCTATTTATATTTCTGGCCTTGGCAACAATAAATGTTGCCAGGTGCCATCTGACGTTTCCATTAGAAACTTGACATTGTTGAACATAACCTTTGAACAAATATGTTGTCATCTGAGCGCAATTTGTGTTATTTACAGTAACTTGAAAAATTCATCTCGGGCAAAAAATGGAATTAACTCGTGAACATTTTCGTTCGATTATTTTTCATAACTTTTGACGTGGATTATCAAGACAAGAGTGCATCGATGAACTTAATTCTTTACACGGCGATGAAGCACCATCCTACAGCACTGTAAAAAACTGGTATAACGAATTCAATCGTGGCTGACGTTCGCACCAGAACGAATTCCGTGAAAGTCGTCCAAAATTGGTTGTTGTGTCAGAAAACATAGATGCTGTGCGTGAATTGATAAGGCAAGATCATCATGTGCCTCCCGTCGAGAATGAGGCATCTTTGGGCATTAGTATGACGAGCATTAATAAGATATTGCCTGATCATTTGGCCGTAAAAAAGATTTGTTCGCGTTGGATCCCGCATAATCTGTCAAACGCTCAAAAGAAGGCTCGTGTCGATTGGTGCAAGGAAATGTTGAAAAAATCCGATCAAGGTGCATCAAAGGCTATGTATAACATCTACATAGGTGACGAATCATGGATCGACGAATTGACTGTATGAGTCTTCCAAGACGAGCCAAACAAAAGGTATTCGCGGAAGAAGCACATAGAAGCAAATGGTTGCCTGTTTCTTCGGCATTAGCGATCATGTGGCGACAGTGGCATTAGAGCAACGTAGGAAGGTCAATTCTAAATGGTACACGACCATGTGTTTGCCAGAAGTCTTCGGAGAAATTTGAAAAAAGTCGAAGAAAGGCGAATCATTCTTCACCATGACAATGCGAGTTCTCACACATCGGCACAAACAAAACATCGAATTGATGGGTCATCCGCCGTACAGCCCTGTTTTGGCACCAAGTGACTTTTTCTTACTCCCGCACACGAAAAACAAATTACGTGGTCAACGATTTTCGACAGCCGAAGAAGCGGTTGATGCATTCAAAACGCATCTTTTGGAGTTACCTCAATCGGAGTCGAAAAAATGCTTCGAAAATGGGTTCAAACGCATGCAAAAGTGTATTGATCTTCATGGAGAATATTTTGAAAAACAATTAAACCAATTTCATCAACCAAATCATAAATATTTGTTTTTTCATTATTAGGTCAAAACTATAAATAGCAACCCACGTAGGTCACACTATTAAGATCGGAAAGGAGAACCAATATGCAGAAATTATCAGGCGAATAAGGCTGGCATGGGTAGCTTTTGGGAAACTAGGACCTATCTTAAAAAGTACTACATACCCATAAACCTAAAAACTACAATTCCTGTGTACGACCGGTCAGCACATATAGACTGGAATCGATGTGTCTCACTAAAGCATTTGTTAAAAAGCTCGTGACTTCACAAAGAGCTATGGAGAGAAGCATGCTTGGTATCTTCCTTAGGGATAGAATTCACAACGAGCCGATAAGGACACGAACCAAAGTCACTGACATAACTCGCGAGGTGGCAAAGATGAAGTGGCGATGGGCAAGTCATGTGGCTAGATCATCCTGAGACAGATGAGTATATAGTATCACGGAATGAAGGTTCAGAGAAACAGGAAGAAGCGTTGAACGTCCACAGAAACGATGGGTCGATGATATAAGATTAGTAGCAAGCAAGCAGTGGTTAAAGGTGACCAAAGACAGGGAAGCATGGAAGAGATTAGAAGAGACCTACGTCCAGGAGTGTACAGACTTAGGTTGAGAAGAAGAAGAACTACATAATAATAAACTTGGAATATATAATAATATCGTCTGAAATGAAGATTATTAAACTGGAAAGCTTAGAAACTGTGCAAAGGGATTAATAATGGAATATTCAGAAAAATAATTACATAATAAGCATTCTTTATAATAACACATTATATAAACATAGCTAGATTAATATGAAAAATTCCAATGCTTTATTTTCTTAATGAACCGCATCTTAAAAACTGTAATTAAAACAATATTGAGACCAACAAAAAATTGGTTCTAGGAAATGATCTAAATAAGAATCATAGTGTAACTTCCGGTAGGAGAGATTATTTTATAAATTGGTTCAACACTGATGCAGTATAAATATCTCGTTACAAATAATGTTTTCTATTTTACGCTCTGTTACTCATGTATTAAGTGTTTAGATACTTTTAAACATTTTACTGGTATAATGTCAAGATCGTATTAGGCGCTCAACTATAACATTAAAAGTTTTTTTCATTATTCTTTATTGGATTACTTATATCCAAACGAATTATATTTTTAATTGTCTAACGGCGCGTCACTTGATAAATGTCACAAAGAGCACACCTTCTGGAAAAACAAACATGCTTTTAAAAACTATTGTTAACTAAAAATAAAACTATGCCGTAGAATGAAAAATATGAGAATTAAACAGTTTTATGTATTTCTCTTAGTTTTAGAGACGCTCCAATTAATTAGTTTTTGAAGTAAACCGTACAGTTTGTCAAACTATCAGTTCAACTAAACTTTATATAAATGATGACTCGGTAGAGGAAAAGTTAGAATAATTTGTAATTTGTTCAAAACAGAAAAAAAAAAGAAATATATGTACAGCGTGAGTCAACGACAGAGTAAAGTTCATTATCTCATTTGTTTCGGGAATGATGAAAAAATATTAAATAAAATAGTTTTAGGGAATGTTAAGGTGCACAGTTTAAAATTATTTTTGAGTTACAGGGTACTTCAAAAAAGTGTGGCCGATATAACATGTTTTTTTTTATATGAAACATCCTATTTTCTAATTTATTTTTAAATTCTGCGTAAATTTTTTAAACTTTTTTATTAATAATGTTATATACCTAAACCTATTAGTTTTTCTAATTTTTCCATTTTTTTTTGTAAAAGATACTAGTTTTCAGTTTTGTAAAAAATTGCCAGTAGCGACATTGTTTCTGAAGGTGGAATACTCATAATTGGTACGAGCGTTCTATAGAGATGAAAAAAAAAGATCTATGTAAAGAAATTTGAGTTGCTAGAGGGTGTTCAAAATAAATTTATACATTTCGACTATTTTAAATTGAAAAATCTCAAAGTTTTTAAATGGCATACCCTGTAGATTATTATTTTTTGTGATAGATTTTACAAAACCCTCCAACTTTTATTAAGCATGTCATTTACCTATTTCTAATAGTTTTCGATTTATTTTGAATTTTTCAATTTTTACCCTCGTTTTTAATACAGTTACGCTATTGTAAAAACATAAACAAATAGTTAATAATAATTTTAATACAGTTTAACTTATTTAATGATTAATTATTATGACATAACAAATCTTCAAAAATATGCCCGTCTACTTGAATACGCATGTTTAGTCGTTTTATTATATTTTCCTTCACTTTCCTTAGCATAAAGGGCGTTATTGTCCTGTACGCATCCCGTATTCTATTTTCCATATCTACTAGTGTTGTAGGGGGATTCACATAGATACGATCTTTAATGTAGCCCCACAAAAAGAAGTCTAAAAGTGTTAAGTCACAAGATCCCTACCGACCCATTTTTTGTGGGTAACAGTTGTTTAAAAATTCCCGAACTTCCCAGTGGTAATGAGCAGGAGCTCCGTCTTGTTGAATCCACATTTGGTCCCTTTCAAAGTTATCAACTTCTTCAAGAAGCTAGGGTAATTCGTTTTGCAAAAAATTTAGATATCTAGGCCCGTTAAGCGGTTCGCGGAAAAAATATGGACCAATAATTCGAAAATTTAACATTCCACACCATACATTAAGCGACCAATAGTTTTGGTTTTGAACTTCCCGGACCCAAAATGGATTAATTGTCGAATACTAATGCATGTTATGGCTGTTGACTGCTTCATTACTACGAAAAGTAGCTTCATCAAAAAACATTATTTTGGATAAAAATTTTGGTCGGCCTCTATTGCTTCATTTATGGTGGTACAAAAGTTTACTCGTCGTTCAAAATCACGGTCTTGAAGTTCTTGGTGTAGTTCTATATGAAAGGGATGATACTTCTCGTGGTGCGATTAGCCGTAGATTGGGATGTGTCAGATAAGTCAGCTAGTTGACGGCTGCTGACCTGGGGATTATCTTCAACATGAAGTAAAATCTCCATTTCTTTTTCCTCACTGGTAGCATTCTGGTTTACTACTTTCCGTTTCGTATACTTCACGCTACTACTACCATCAAACCGTTCCATTAAGCAGTGAAAGGATTTTCTAGATGGTATACGTCTATTAGGGTACTTCTCTTCGTAAAGTCTTACTGCCAAAAGACAATTTTTTCCCGCCTCGCCCAGTATATAAACCATGCCAATTAATTCATTTTTAGGAAAACCATAACTATTACCTTTATGCGTCACTTACTACCTATGATGTTATAGCGTAAGTATATTAAAAACGAGGATAAAAATTGAAAAATTCAAAATAAATCGATAACTACTAGAAATAGGTATATGATATACTTAATAAAAGTTGGAGGGTTTCGTAAAATCTATAGGAAAAAATAATAATAAACAGGGTGTGCCATTTAAAAAGTTTGAGATAGTCGAAATGTATAAATTTATTTTGAACACCCTGTAGCATGTAACTCAAATTTCTTTACATATATCTTTTTTTTCATCTCTATAGAACGCTCGTACCAATTATGAGTATTCCACCTTCAGAAACAATGGCGCTACTGGCAATTTTTTACAAAACTGAAAACTAGTATTTTTTAAAAACAAATTGAAATATTAGAAAAACTATTAGGTTTAGGTATATAACATTATTAATAAAAAAGTTATAAAATTTCTAAGCAGAATTTAAAAATAAATTAGAAAATAGGATGTTCCATTTAAAAAAATATATGTTATATCGGCTACAGTTTTTTGAAGTACCCTGTATACTCAAAAATAATTTTAAACTGTGCACCTTAACATTCTCTAAACCTATTGTATTTAACATTTTTTCGTCATTCCCGAAACAAATGAGATAATGAACTTTACTCTATCGTTGACTCACCCTGTATATATGTACATACATATATATATATATATATATATATATAATATATATATATAGTATATTATATATGTACATATATATATATATATATATATATATATATATATATATATATATATATATATATATATATATATATATATATATATATATATATATATATATATATATATATATATATATATATATTATTACATACCGGGTGTGGTTGGTCGCTCAATTGGCTACCTCTCTCGTACTTGCGGTCCAATATCTGCACTTCCTTTTCTATCGGTTCCTTCCAGGTGTCGACCCCGCATTCTGGTTAATTGAGTTTTCTTGACTAAACGCCTTATCTCTGTCGAGTAGCTGTCTCCTGTCGTTCTTGTCATCTGTTCCTAAATGGCGGTGGCCATATGTGGTGGTCAAAAGTAAATTAATTAACTATGTTTTTCAACATCCAAGGTTCCCAATGACATCCATGTGTTAAATTTGTTTTTTAGAATTTTATTTACAGTGTTTCAATGTGTATTTTGTATATTTTATGGTTTGACCAACTTTTGTATGTAACAATTTTTTTATGTATAACCTACGGCCATTCGGGCTAACGAATTTCTGCGCACTTCTCATGTAAGTTTTTTAACTTATTATGACTAATATCTTATTCTTGTTCCACACTAATTTTATTTATTATAACAACCTAATGTTAACATCATTAATTTAAAGTTGTCCCAGACACTATCAGTGAATACGCTCTGTTCTTCTTTTCAGTCCTGCCCTGAAGAAGGTCCCAATCCAGGACCGAAATATTGGCGGCTTAATGAAAATTGTGTGATCTCCTATCACGCCCAAATTTGCCGAGCTCCCCAATTAAGATTGTATTTTATATATATATATATATATATATATATATATATATATATATATATATATATATATATAGGAAGAGGAGGGACAGTAACAGGGCACTGGCAACAAACAATCGTAAGTCTAACTACTGGGAAACGCTCTTATAAGAAGAAGGTGAGCAATCAAAGATCTAAAGGCTCTAGTATCTGCTTTGTATTTTTGTTATCGAGCTTTCGCTGCCTAATGGTAGCTACTTCTGGATTCTAAAAATGCAGGCAATGTTACTGTTGCTATGACAAAAACTTCCTATCTTGAGAAATCACACTCCCTACTCCAAGATGATACACTCCCTACTCCAAGATGATATATACCTATGAAATAATACATCACGATCCCACTTCAATAGTAGATGCAATAAATTAATTAAATCATTAAAAGATGGTAAGTTTTTAGATGAAGCAACTGCTCGCACATTGATAACTTATAATGGGATTTGTCCCAAATATTATGGTCTACCAAAAATACATAAACCGGATATACCTCTAAGACCAATAGTTTCGTGTGTAGGAGCATCTACACAACCACTTGCTAAATATATAGCCTCTATTTTAGAAACAGCTTTTTCTACTTTTAACAAATTCAGAATTAAAAATACCTTCGAATTTGCAGAGAAGGTTAACGGCTTCATTTTGCCAGAGGGTTTTGTACTTGCTTCTTTCGATGTAGTTCCACTGTTTACTAACATTTCTCTAGACTTTATTATATCAATAATAAATGAACATTTTCATTAATAGAAGAGATATGTAATATTCCTAAAGAACAGTTTCTACTAATCATTAATTTTTTATATGAACATACATTTTTCTCCTTCAATAGTACATTCTACAGACAAAAAATTGGCGTCCCAATGGGAAGTGCTATTTCGCCAATTCTGGCCGAAATCGTTATGAAAAAACTTCTTTATTTTGTCATTTCAAAGGTGGAATTTGAATTTCCCCTTCTGTTTCAATGTGTAGATGACTTGCTAGTAGCTTTACCTTCCGGAAGTGTACAGAACACTCTTAATATTTACAATTCTTTTAATCATAAATTAGTATTTACTGTTGAGGAGACTGACTGTGCTGTTCCGTTTTTGGATACTAGGGTTGTACGCTCTGAAAATAATACAGTGAAACTTGACTGGTATAGAAAAATCAAGTTCGGGTAGATATATCCCATTCCATTCTTATCACCCTATGAAACAAAAACTAAGCATCATCAGAGGATTAAAAAACAGAATAGATAAGATTTGCTACCCCTCTTTTAAAGAAAAAAATGCAAAACTATTGGAAAACATCTTGTTGGACAATTACTATCCTAAAGCTCTAATTAAAAAGAATTTCCAAAGACCCCCCTTCAAATTAATCCAACTGTCACCACTAATGTCAACGTTAAAGTAGGAAAGTTACAATGCATAGAAGGTCTTTCCCAGTCCTTGTCTTCTCTTTTTAAAAATACAAACATTAAGATTGCTAATTGTAACATAAAAAGAATGAATTGTTTTTATACCAATTTAAAAGATAAAACCGATACTTTACAAAGATCTAATATAATCTACGGCATTCCCTGTCAATGTGGTTTGGTCTACGTTGGACAAACTTCACAAAAGCTCTCTAAGAGATTAGCGTTACACAAAAGTGATAGCAAACACAAACCTAACGCAACTAGCTTGAGCTTACACGTAAATAATACAGATCACAGAGTACAATATAACAACAGCTTCATTCTGGATGTTGAGACTAATTACTTCAGAAGAAGTTTCTTGGAAATGTGTTACATGTAAAAATAATCTCAATCACAAAAAAGACATAGAAGGATTGAGCTCCATGTATACCTATTTACTAACACAAAATCATACCAAACCAATGAAAAAGAACGATTTTTATGAAAAAATTAGTTTCCAGTAAAGTTGACGTTTCTTTTCTTTTTCTGCTATTCCTGTTTTTTATATATTACTAATTACTTTTTCTGTGTGTTCTTGTTATAAAATTAAAAAATTAAATATAATAAATAATAAATAACATCCAATATTAATATTTTTTCAAATATTTTAATTTAGTCTGAGTCACTTTGTTATAAAATTAAAGAATTAATATAATTAATAATAAATAACTCGTCTGATAGTAACATTCATCAAATTTAATTCCTTTTGTTATAAAATTAAAAAAATAAATATCATTAATAATAAATAATTTGTCTAGTAGCATCCACCAAAAAAATTTACCACATCAATTAATGCTTTTGTGGTTTTTTGTCGATCTGATGACGACATAGACTGCCAACAATATCCGGTTCAGACTCAAATATCACTAAATAAGTTACTAAACTCGATGTCAAAAAATTTTTTTCAAATGGAGTACCATTTCAACATCATGATGTTTCTTACAGTTGTGTTCTGTCTTAAAAAGTGTTTTTGATTGATGTTTATTGACAACGTTTTATTTTTAATACTTGTGTAACTCTCTAAGTATCCTTTTATCATGTTTTTGTAATCATACCTACTATCTGGCCAACAAAAATGCAAATTTTATTGTTTTCACCAGAGATGAATGAAAATGAAGTAATTTCTCATACAGCTTATAATTTATTGAATCACATTTTAAAAACGAGGATTTTTGAGTTTATTTTTCTGTACTTGGTTTGCATTTTTAGAATCCAGAAGAAGCTACCATTAGGCAGCGAAAACTCGATAACAAAAAAAAAAAGCAGATACTAGAGCCTTTAGATCTTTGATTGCTCATCTCTTCTCCTTATAAGGGCGTTTCCCAGTAGTTAAACTTACGATTGTTAAATATATATGAATATATATATATATATATATATATATATATATATATATATATATATATATATATATATATATAAATATATAAATATATTATATTTTAATAAGCTTAATAAAATTATCATGTTTTACTTACAAATTCTACGAGGGTGGTCTACAACAGGAAACTTACCTGAAAAAAAGAATAATTAAATGTTATTATAGTTAATACCGTGGAAAACAAGGATGCCTGGCATCATAAAATAACGTATAATTAAAAAAGAAACAGAATTTTTTTCAGATATAATACAAACAATAAAAAGATTTTCTTATGAAAGAGTAGTAGGGTACCCGGTCCATTAGTGGATTGTCTCTTTCTCTAGACCAGTGTCATTTTAAAATAAATAAAGGAACACTTAACTCACACGATATTAAAAAAGTCATTTAATCCACCGTTGAATAAGAATAGAACCATTATGATCACGAATATGGTGGGCACTGCATGCTAGGATAACTCGGCTTTGAGGTGGAACTGCATAAAGCTCGTACCATCGAGGCATCGATTAGACATTTTAACATATTAGAAATCTTCTGCTTAACTAAAAGTGATCAAAATTGATCCCGGTGATCTGAAAAGTTGGTACTTTTACCTCGTAAAGTTTACTATAATAATAAAATCAAAATTTACAGGGAGCAGAATTTAGAATAATCGGAAACAGTCTACTTTTTGCACCAAATCTTTTCTATATTTGTTTAAAAGTCAGTAATTACCTAGTACTTTCTTCACAAAAACTCATTTCTAAAATCTAATTCTCACATTGAACAATACTTAATCCAAGTATTCCAACTCGACATTTAAATAACATGTACTTTATCCCAATCACTAGAAAAATAAACAGAGGAAATGCTTCAGAGGTACCTTCAACTAAAGCCTAACTTTTTCTTTACATTTGAATATAATGAAAAAATATCTTAATTTTCACGTTATTAATTGTCATTGTGCGAAAAACATAGTCCTTCATAGCTTTGAATATGTCGTGCTTCGTACCAGAAAAAGACGTTTTGCGGGGAAGTTTAATAACCTTCTTTCATTTGAAGAAAAAACGGCTGCTGAAAGTTATCGATTGTTAGTGGAAGCTTATGGTGAACATGCTCCAATCCAAAAAACTTGGGTAGACCCAGGCCAGCCTTCAACATCACAACCAGTGCGCCATACACAGGGAAAGAAAGCTTTGCTGTGTATTTGGTGAGATAGTAGAGGAGCTGTGTATTACGAACTGCTGAAACCTGGTGAAATGATTTCTGGCGATCTATACCGACAACAATTAATAAAGTTGAACTGAAGATTGAAAGAAAAACGACCAGAATACGCTGAAAGACACGATAAAGTCATTTTTCAACATGACAATGCTCGCCCCATGTTGCAAAATGTGTTAAAAACTATTTGGAAAACATCAAATGGGACGTTCTACCGCACTCGCCGTATTCGCCGGACTTAGCCCCTTCAGACTACTACTTATTTCGATCAATGCAGCACGGACTTTCGGAACAACATTTACATTCTTACGAAGAATTAAAAAGTTGGCTTGATTAATGGTTGGCCTCAAAAGATGAAAAGTTCTCCTAGTGCGGAATCCATTCTTTGACAGAGAGATGGAAAAAAGTCATAGTTAACGATGGTCAATACTTTGATAATTAAGGTAATTCATTTTGTGATGGAAATAAACGTTTAAATATTGTGAAAAAATCGACATTATTAACCGAAACACCTATTATATATTTATATACATCTTTTAGGGTGATTTCTTCACGAATGCGATAAAGTACTTAGAGAGAGAAGTAAAAAAGCATGTTAGCATTTAAATAGACGCTGTTTCCTCGTTATACACAGAAAACAATTTGATATATACAAGCTACATTCCCTTGTATACTAAATCTGCGAAACAAAAGATACTTAAATAAATAACATATATAGTAACAAATTTATAAAAAATAAGTGAAATCTTGAAAATGTGCCAATAACAAAGATTTATTTAAAAATCTGTTTAATATTAAACAATAGAAAGTTTTATATGGTCCATCGTGTATTTATTTTCACTATACTATGTTACACGGAGAAAATCATTTATTTGCATAACAAATCCAGTATACAAATCCGTTGGTCGACAGCCAGAATTTTAAATGAATCAGAAAAGAATCGAGTTCGTCAAGTTATTCGGAGCGGCTTTTGAGTATTCATGCCAAGTATTTCCGGTAGGATCGGTGACAAATACGAAAACCGGGAGTACCAAATTAAATCGAGACTTCCTTAAAAATAAAAACATTTTATAGATGAACAAATTTATTTTTAGAAAGGGTATAAAAATAATATATTTTGACTGAAATGGTACATCAAAAATTAAAAGATTGTTCAAAAACAAATACTCTTGAATTACAGCAGTAGTAGAGGCACAGAAAATGTACCTATCGTTACAGAAAAATAAACACGTGGAACAAAACGTAGCCGCAAAGCGAAGCCGGCTGGCTACCTCCGGATTATTAAAATGTGTCGAGTTTTTCAGATATGTCGCGCATATTTTTCCTTAATAATCAGTAATACACTTTCTACTTGCATTGCATCTCTCAGGGACTTGATGTGGCCCATTTTATTGATCAAGCGGTAGCTAGCCCGCTTCGTTTTGCGGCGACGTGTCATTCCACCTGTATGTCTTTCTATAGAGATAGCTCTATTTTCTATGGTAGAAGGTTGCTAATAGATGCCTTTTATATATATATATATATATATATATATATATATATATATATATATATCCAATCAGCCTCAAACATCCATTTTCGGACATAGGCCTCCCCTTCTCTTTCCCATTGTTCTCTGTTATGAGCGATTTGCATCCATCCTGTCCAGCGTGTTTTTCAGGTCGTCTGTCCACCTCATTTGTGGCCTACCTCGTTTTCGTTTATGCTCCCAAGGTCTCCACGGAAGGATCTTTTTATTCCATCTATCGTCTTATCGTCGTAAAAGTGTGACCGGCGAACCTCCATTTAAGCTTGGCTATCTGTGTTGACACATTTCTCCACCTCGCTCTGGTTCTTATCCAAGTATTCTTCTTTTTGTCTATGAGTTTGATGCCCAGCATTTGTCTCTCCATTGCTGTCTTCGCTATTTTATCGATATTTTCTTTTGTAAACGTCCATGTTTGAGAATCATATGTAAGGATAGGTAATATACATTGATCGAAGACTAGTTCTCAGGTACTGCGGATATTTTTTGCTTTTTAGGATGTATGAGCGTTTGCTAAATGACATCCTCCATCCATCCTCTTTCTTCTTTTTATTTCCTCTGTCTGGTTGTCCTTATTTAGTTTTGTTATTTTACCCAGGTATATATATTCCGTGACTTCTTCTATTTTCTTTTGTGCAACTGTGATGTTTAGTTCTTCCATCTGGTTGGTCATAATCTTTGTTTTATCAAAATTTATTTTTAAACCTATTTTTTACGTCTCGGTTTCTGGTTCTTCCATAATTTTTTGCAATTTTTCCTTTTTTTCGGTTATTAGTACGATGTCGTCCGCGTATCTTAAGTGATTTAATGGTTCTCCGTTTATTTTGATTCCATATTTGTCCCACTGCATATTCTTAAAGATGTCCTCCAAGATCTGGTTTATATTTAATAGCGTCAATCATCAATTCAGCAAATTATTATATTTATTATTATATACAGCGCTACCTGCTTTTAAAGCGTTGACTGTGTCAACCACTCTGTCGGTTCAAAAGCTGCTGTGTCAGCATTCGATTAAGTAATAGGTATGCGTACTTTATACAATTCGTTGTATCCTACCATCGTGCTCCGTAACTTATGGGATAAGTACCACTTGATACCGTTCTCTTGTTTGTCAATCCTAGCCTGACTGACGAGCCGTGATACGGCGAAACGCGTCTCAGGATGGATTTGACAGATAAGAGAACAGCTAGTAAGCTGCTGGAATGTGGACTTCTGTCTATTTTCAGTTGCTTTACAATAATTAATTATTATATAACGTTTAATACTATACTACTAAATTAGTTTGTAAAAAAAATTCTATGAAAGACATTTTTAGTGTGCCTCACCGGTGGTCAGCTATTTTATCATTCATTCCTTTTCACTATACTATGTTACTCGGATAAAATCATTTATGTGCATAACAAATCCAGTACACAAATCCGTTGGTCGACAGTCAGAATTTTAAATGAATCAGAAAAGAATCGAGTTCGTAAAGTTATTCGGTTTTTGAGTATTTCCGTTAGGATCGGTGGCAAATACGAAAACCGGGAGTACTAAATTACATCTAGACTTCCTTAAAAATAAAATCGTTTTATACACGAACAAATTTATTTTTAGAAGGTAAGGTGTATAAGAAGGCTATATTTTAAATAAAACAAAATACCAAACATAAACAAGCGATTAAGTGCAAGTTGGACTTGCGCGATTAGTGTTCCTTACTGTGATTGCCTTTAAAATAAAACATATTGATAGGAAGTATAAAATAATCAGCGACTTCACAAAACACACCCCAAATGAGTTTTCAATAAAAGAATTAGGAGGAAATAAACCTTCACCATTTTGACGATCAAATAGTTTTTTTTTTTTATACCAGATAAATTATCAAACGTAATGCATTCGTGATAATTTTCGCTCAACCTACACTTTATGGAGACTATTCTAGAATTTTTTCAAAATTTTTTGATCAGTACTTTTCGAGATAGAGTGGGTGAACAGGGGATTTTGGCTATTTTTTTTAAATAATATATAATGGTATAAAGAAAAGTGTGAGCAAGTATTACATCATATATAGTTCTGAACTCATGTTTTCACCACCTTTCATTTGACACTCCACTCGATGATCTAGTAAATTTATTTTCACATTCGATTATATCCCCCAAAACTAACCCCTTAGGTTGAAATTTAATTTGATTGGGCCATCAATTTCTATATTTGTGCCAAATTTCAACTTTCTATGTCAAAGAGTTTCGGAGAAAATCGGGTGTGAGAGATAGTCAGACAGACTCATAGACGAACACCGAAGTGATCCCATAAGTTCCGTACAGAACACTAATAAAAGACTGTTCAAATACTGAGACAGAAAATATTACATTCAACATAAAGCATATACTTTCAAATTCATAACGAACGTAAATATATACATACAAACATTGTGATAACACCCACTTTCAACGTAAATAATTTTTGGTAAAGATGTATCGGTGGCTAAGACATGCACGTTAATAAGAATTGAAGTCGGAGTTATAATCCAGAAAACAAAGCAATAATGAATGGTAACATATTACATCACTTTATGCTGAAAATGTTTATTTACTTGAATGCAATTACTTCGCATTCTGACCAGTTTTATGACTAAATACCCCTTAAACAGCGCAGGGTTCACAAGCAACTTTACAAAGTTACAAAGTATCGAGTTTGAGATAAAATGTATAGCACCGTATGTACGATTGTTGTTTTAGAACTTAAGCAGGAAATTAAACAATACTACTGAATTTAGTGCAAAAGTAGCCTCATTCTAGCATAGATGATAAGCCAAGCTGCAAGTCGACAACAATTTATTTTTATGCAGTAGTAAGTCCGTTTCCTAGTGAATGTGTTTTTAGTTCCCTTGCCAAAGGCAAGTAT
Source organism: Pachyrhynchus sulphureomaculatus (assembly GCA_019049505.1). Classification (NCBI taxonomy): domain Eukaryota; kingdom Metazoa; phylum Arthropoda; class Insecta; order Coleoptera; family Curculionidae; genus Pachyrhynchus; species Pachyrhynchus sulphureomaculatus. The sequence goes on along the minus strand of CM032456.1, from coordinate 166,317,563 downwards.
TGTATTTGTGAAAAAAAATCACCCACCGAGACTTTTGGATGTTTTACGTTTCAAGGTACATCTCGAAAAATACAGTTTGTCTGTTGGTCTGTTGGCATAGTAGCTCTAGAATAAAATGAAATTACAAACCTATCTTAAACAAAAATTTCAAATTTAATAGACATATTAGGGGTAGTGATGGAAAGTAATTTTCAGCGACATCGCTTGAGAGAAAGGGCGTAAAAGAGGTGGGAGTCGATATATTAGAGAATTTTTCTTGGTTTTTGGTTAAAATAGTAAACAAATTGTAAGCCTAATTATTTGTAATCAAACATATAGGAGATTAGGTGTTCGAGGTGTTGCTTCGTATGTATCATGTTATAAGTCCTTCTCAGGCTTTTTAATTCTTGGAATACGGAATGTTAATTTTCGTTAATTTTTACTATATGATGTAGATATTTAAATAATTTATAAAATGCCACGAATTATGACGTATACGTATGTGCATATGCATAAAGTGACGTGATATGATGTAAATATCCAATTTCTGTATAAAATAACAAAGCAAATGTTATTTCTACGTAGTTATTCTCCATACTTTTAAAAAATTTTCATATTTAAAAAATAATTTGAAGTTTTAATAAAAAACTACAATGGACACCGAAAGTAAAATAACCGGTAAAGTGTAAGTTGGAGTTGCGCAATTAGTGTTCCGTACGTTGATTGCTTTTAAAATAAAAGTGTTTCTTACGGAGGTATAAAATGAACAATAACTTCACAAAACACATCTGAAATGAGTTTTCAATAATGTTTTTTCCGATCTTTACTGAAAACTGACTACCTTGAAATTTTTGTTTTTTTTTACATACCAGATAAATTATTAAAGATAATGCATTAGTGATAATTTTCGTTTTTGCGATTTATATATTTTTTCGATCCGGAAAACTTCGTTTAAAATTATTGGACAGGTTGCGTATATTTTTTTTATATACCAGATAAATTATTAAAGGTAATGCACTCGTGATAATTTCGTTTTTGCTATTTATATATAAAATTTTTGGACACGTTTGCGTATATTCAGGTTCAGAATTTAATATAGTTAGGTTTTTTACTTTGGTTTCATGCAGAAATGCCTTCAGATAAAAATTGCAAATTTAGCAAGCAACTGAATCCTTGAGAAATAACTTCTCATATTAACAAAAAAAATATGGAATGGTAATGTTTTTCGGTAACAGCAAACACTATACATGTTACAGTATAGTCCAGGGGTGCTCAAACTTGAACTGCTGGCGATCTACCTCAATATTGTTAGACTACGATCGATCGACTCTGAGAGGCTGCAAGTAAGTGCGATGCAGGATTGTCGTCTAGGTAGGGTGTAACGTGGCATAGATATTATTTTTCCGCACAATATGCATTTTTTTAGTCAAGGTAAGTGTAGGTCTGCTCTAAAATGTCAATGAAAAAACTCATAATTATTCAAAATTGCGAGTTTATTGGTTCTTATAAAACAAACGAGTTCTAGTGTCTAAACTTAACTAAAGAGTGACTTTGGATGTTGAAGCGTGGCACTGCATGTCCTCAGCATACTTTTCACAAGATGGTACGTAATTACCGAGTGCTAATCGCAAGCATGATGACATATGTTCGTCAGTTAGTCGACTGCGATATTTTGACTTAATTATCTTCATTTCAGAAAATGCAGACTCGCACAAGTAAGTTGACACAAACATTGTCGTCAGTTAAAGGGCGATTTGCCTTAGATTCGAATATTTATCTTCAGATATAAAACACCAGAATTTTGTATCAGATGCTGTGGCTTTGAGATGTATATCTGATATAATCTGCACTAACTCATTTTCAACAGAACATGAGTCCATGTTAAACTGACTTGCTATTTCAGTAGCTAATTCCTCAATGTTTTTACACGAAAAAGGATAACTCATAAATGATACGATATTTGCCAATTTACTGAAATCATAAAAACGTATTTCGAATTGGCCCAAAATATTTGATAATTCTGCCTCATAAATATCATAATTCAATTGAGGAATCCTTGCTTTCAAAGACGGAAAATTTTTCAGATCCTTTCTTTTCAGTTGATCTATCATAAGTTGCAATTTACTTTTGAATGCGTGTATTGCGCTGATCATCTCAATAATAGTTTTTCCTTTACCTTGAAGCTCCAAATTAATGGTGTTTAAATGCATTGTGATGTCTGTCAAAAATACCAAATCAGTCAGCCATTTTCCGTTTTTCAGCATCTGAGTGTTATCACCTCTTTCGTCCAGAAAAGCTGTTATTTCGGGCAATAATTCTTGAAACCTTTCTAGGAATTTTCCGCGACTCAACCACCTGACGTCCGTGTGAAGCACTAAATGAGTGTGTTCAGCTGACTCACTATCTTCCAACTGCAATTTAAAGAGCCGTCGTTGCAAGCTACGTGCACGGATAGAATTCACAATTTTTATTGCAATGCCCATAATCTCCTCCAAGTTTAGAACTTTTGAACACAAATCTTGTTGATGTATAATGCAATGGAAGGAGAAAAATGAAGGGAAATCATCATTAGCTCGACACAATGCCACAAAACCGTTTTCGTTTCCAGTCATTGCTGGTGCTCCATCGGTTGTAATGCACACTAGTTTATATATTGGTAGCCTGTAGTTTGTTACAAAATTGAAGAAAACGTCATATATATCTTCGCCACGGGTCTTTCCTTTCAGAGGAATCATTGTCAAAAACTCTTCCTTAGCAGACATGTCATTGAATACCATTCGAATAAAAATACACAGCTGGGCAGGGTCTGTCATATCGGTGGATTCGTCGAACTGTAAAGAAAAGTATGTACATTCCATGATATCCTATTTTAGTTTATCTGCCATGTCCTGACTCATGGCTTCAACACGCCTTGTGACAGTTGGACGAGATAACTGAAGTTCTCTAATAGCAGACATAATCTCTGTTTTATTTTTAAAATCTCCAAATAAAGTCTCACCCGCTTCAATAAATGCTTCCTTCACAACCAATCCATCATCAAATGGTTTTCTTGTGTTTCGCCAATATATGAGATATTTTAAATAACGCGATCGTTGCAGCTTTTGATTGTTTGGCTGGTCTTGTGAACATGGTTTGTTCTTTTTTCAAACAAGTTATAAAATCACGTACTTTTTGTTTTCTTAATTCACTCTGTGACGGAAAATCCTTTTCATAGTTTTTATGAACCGTTTTATGATGCCTCTCTAAGTTCCCACGCTTAGGTATTGCAACTGACGCACGGCAAATGAGACAAATGCACTTATCCTTTACCCTACAAAAGAAAAATTCTTCCTCCCAATCGTTATTAAAATGATAAGTTTTACTTTTCTTCGCCGCACTCATTTTGGACTATTTATTAATAAACTTTGTATCGATGTATGGCCTTCAAGTTACAACTCAGACTGACTCCTATTCCTGCAGGCCCAACATTTATATCGGCGCGAACGAAGTCTAGAATGTTCCCGTCAAACACGCCGCCCGAAGTTGCTAGAAAAATCGGCGGGAATCAAAAACGCGGCTTTTCTTTGACAAGTACCGCGCGTTCCTTTGATAAAGCCGCCTTTTGCCGCTAACAGGGGGGTTATTAGGATAAAAGAAAGTGATGAGGGGGTTATTCTGGCCTAATTGTGGATCGAATAAATTTTAGTAGTTTATTCATTACATTTTGTTTTAGTTACCTAAAACAAAATCTGTGAATAGTTTATATCGGAATTTTTTTCGCGAGATCGACTTGTCGATCGCGATCGACCGTTTGAGCACCCCTGGTATAGCCATAGTAGAATGAAAGTCGAAACAACTCATTACAATGGGTTCTCGGTAAAAAACGATTAGAGCAAAAATAACCGGCCAAGTGCAAGTCGGACTTGCGTAAACGTTGTTTTGAAATAAAAAATTTTGTTACGGACGTATAAAATGATCAACTTAACAAAACACACCCCAAATGAGTTTTCAACAAAGTTTTTTTCGGATCTTCACGGAAAACTGATGACCTTGAAATTTTAATTTTTTTTTTATATACCAGATAAATTATATTGGTAATGTGGAATCTTTGGGCAATGACGCTACTCAGTATATATCACCACTACACCATACACTTTATTTTTGCACTCGACGAGTGTTTTGTTAACCATGTTAGCTTCATCAGGAGCGATGATGAGTCAATTATCGCTCCTGATAAAGCTAACATAGTTAGCGAAACGCGCGTCGTGTGTAAAAATAAAGTGTTTAGTGTAGTGGTGATATATACTGAGTAGTACCAGATAAAGGTAAGGTAATGCACTCGTGTGTGGAGAATATTCCAGAATTTTCTCAATATTTTTTGATTTTCGAGATAAAAAGGGGCGACGGCGATTTTTCGCAATTTTTTAAAAATAATACAAAGTGTGCGTGTTTTTACAAGGTTTCATTTAACACCGCACTCGATGACTTGGTAAAAAAATTTTCTTTTTACTCTCGATTTCACCCCCCAATACCAATCCCTTCAGTCAACATTTAAGTTTCAGAACTACATGGCTCTGATGAGGTTATCAATTCCTATATTAGTGCCAAATTTTAACTTTCTATGTCAAATAGTTTCGGACAAAATCGGGTGTGACAGACAGACAGACAGACAGATGGACACCGAAGTAATCTTATAAGTGTCTTGTACGAAACACTAAAAACTACTCTAGGTTTTAATAAGGTATGTGTACTAGTACTTTTACACATACCTACCATCTTTAGTTTTCCACAATTAAATAAATTAACTAGCCGCAGCCCCGCTCGCGTGGGCTCGATTCATATTATCGCCACTGTTATTCCTTATATGCCAAACGTAATATAATATATCCTATAACTTGGCCAGAGAACATATATTTTATAAAAAAAAAAACACGTAAATCGGATAAGTTGTTCTTGAGTGCTAAGCGCAATAACGAAGAGACACACAGAGAGACGTTGCGTTTTATATATATATATTACAGATTTTTTTGATGAATATTAAGTTAAGAATTAAAAAAAAATCACCTAAATCGGATAAGTGGTTCTCGAATGACAAGCACACTAACGGGCAGAGAGAGACGTTGCTATTATATATATATATATATATATATATATATATATATATATATATATATATATATATTAGAAGATTATAGATAACCTGGCCAGAGAAGTAGAGTATGAATTTAAAAAAAAATGTAAGTCGGATAAGTGGTTTTCAAGTCATAAGTGCACTAACGGACAGACAGACAAACAGAGAGATGTTGCATATATTATGTTCTTTGCTACATGATATTGTTCCATATTTAATGGTTCAGGTAGTGTATTGCAAGACAACGCGCTAGCGGCAGACTTGATTCACTATTATCGACACTGCTTATTCTTATCTTCCCTAACGTAAAATCTATCCTATAACTTGGCCAGAGAACATATGTATATATGTTATAAAAAAACACGTAAATCGGATAAGTAGTTCTCGAGTGATCAGCACACTAACGGACAGGCAGGCAGACAGAGACGTTGCATTATATATATATATATATATATATATATATATATATATATATATATATATATATATATATATATATTATAGAAGATTATAGATAACCTGGCCAGAGAACAAATGTATGAATTAAAAAAAAAAAACACGTAAATCGGATAAGTGGTTCTCGAGTGATAAGCGCATTAACGGACAGACAGAGAGAGGTTGCATTTTATTTATATTATAAATATAGATATTCTCTGGTACATGATATTGCTCCATATTTAATGGTTTAGGTGTGTATCGCAAGAGAACGCGTTAGCGGCAAACTTTTTTTCCGATTTGATTCACTATTATCCTCACTGCTTATTCCTTATGTTACCTAACGTAATAAAATATAGCCTATAACCTGGCCAGAGAATATATGTATGTTTTTTAAAAAAAAGTACGTAAATCGGATAAGTGGTTCTACAGTGATAAGCGCACTAATGCACAGACAGACAGAGAGACGTTGCATTTTATATATATTATAGATTATTTTAAGTAGTAAATGGTGACCGCTAATGTTAAAAAAATATTATAAATCAGTCTTATTTCACTGTTCTGTGTATGGATAGTAATACTAATACATATAAATTATGTGTATATATTTTATTTTATATTTCTGTATTTTTTTCAGTCATCATCTACATAGCACAAGTCTCTAATGGAACGGTTTCGATTGGATTAGATTACTATTGAATCGTCTCCTACTATCACTATAGTTTATAATAATAAAATATATGAATTGTGTTATGTGTTCGAGATTTTCAATTATTTATGTTCTAACATATAAGAGGTTAATGAGGTGGGAGTCGAATTGCTTCGTATATATCGCGTTATGTCCTTTTCAGGTTTCTTAAGAGTCCAGGAATCCGAAAATTGGGCTATTTTTTCGTTTGAATATCAGGTTTCAGCTGTAAATATATATTACTTTATTTGTGATTAATATCTTACTATGTAATATATCATTCATCGACTTGTGTTTGAATTAAATTATTTTCTAGCATGGACAATTTAGTACTTACTTTAGAATTAGGTACTTGTTTTTCATTATTTTCAATATCAACAGAAATACTTGGAAAGGGGATGTGATTATAAAGAAACCTCAAAAAAATATTTTTTTTTACAACTTGTATTTTCATTGAAAGTACTTGGTAATAACTTATAAATTTTTTAAAAATGGGCGTAGCTAATAGCTAATTTGAATTTTCCTCAAAATGTTTTAACTAATTTTTCGGAAAAAGGGTAAAATACTTTTATTTATTCACTTAATTTCTATAATAAAATTCTTGCTAACTTAAAAAAATTTCATGTAATATTTATAAGTGTACGTATTGTTTCCTTTCAATTAAAGAGCAGTAGGTTCTTACCTCAAGTCCTGAAAATGGCTTCCAATAAAAAGTAAAAAAATATATAGAGCCTGTCTGGTAATTTAAAAAATTGTTAAGTGGATAACACTTGATAACCCAAAGGACGCTTCTGGGAAAAAAATGAGTGAAGTTAAATAAAGAAATATTTCAGTAAAAAGTGCTGAGAATGTTTGGAATAATTCTAATTAATATAATCATGATTTCCAAACGCACATCCACAATTATCAATTTTTAAGATTTAAAAAGAAAACGGAAATAAATTATTTATTGCTTTAAATTCAATACCAAAATCATCTTCAAGATTACTGAGCTCATTTTTCACACTTTCCCATTTTCCAGAGCACATTAACAATAATTTGTATAAATTAAAAAGACGTTATTTACTGAAAAACTGTTGATAACGAACCCAACAATACTATTTACGTTTCATAAATTGATATTTTATTGCTGACCTTTAAAAATTCCATGATCTGTTTTTAATGAGAAAGAGGTCCTTGCTAATTGATGGTAGTAAGAAAATATGATCGCGCCAGCTTCTGAACATTAACTTTTATTATATAGAATAATGCAGTAATTTATTTGAAATGTTAGTGGCCGACTTAAAACACTTATCTATGCCTCCATTTTTGGCTAAAGCAATTTTAAAAGTGGCCAATTTAAAATGGTGTTTTAACATAACATCTTCAAGGGTGTGGTTCAGATTCATTAATATTGATTACTATTTACTTGTATTCACAGTCTACAAAATATATTGTAATTTGAACGGGGATAAGTCCCTATTTTTAAATCGCGCTCTGTAGTAGACATCATGATAGTCGCCGCTTAACAGTCCTTCAAAATACACATAAATACTGTTTAAATAATGTTGAATTTTACTATTGAAAATTAAGGTTTTTGAATATTTTTTGCTACAAATACATCATTTTTAAAGTACTCCATAGGATTAATATTAATTAATTAAAAACTATAGTCTGTATTAGTTCAAAAAGGTTAGTTAAAACCATGGTAAATGTTGAAAGAATATTAAAGAATATGAAGTTTTCGACATTTATTAGCAATATGCATTTAATAGTAGTTACAGTGCTTACTTATAGTAAGTATATCCAAAGAAAACTTGAAAGCGAGGAGAATATCATTGGCTTGTTCCCAAATAAACTAAAAACATTTGATCAATGCGTGCTGCCAGTATTGACATACGGAACGCAAACGTGAGCTTTGAATCAAGAAATTATAAATTGCCTACAAGTAGCTCAACGAACGATGAAAAAGAGGATGTTGGCAATATCATTGAGGGATAGGCTGACTAATTAGGAAATTCGAGGAAGGTCCAAAATAACCAGATGTAGCTGAGAGGGTAAGCAGGTTGAAGTGGAGCTGGGCGAGTCATATTGCAAGACTCTTTGATAATCAATGGACCCATAAAGTAATCAACTGGAGACCTTGGAATGAGAAAAGAAGTATAGGACGCCCGCAAACCGGATGGTCTGCCGACATCAAATGACTAGTGGGATACAACTGGATAAACGAGACCCAAAACCGAAGAAGCTGGACGTACTTAGGGGAGGCTTATATCCGATGATGGACTGTATAGCTGATGATAATGATGATGATGACAGTGCTTACTTATATTAAAATAAAAGCATTGAGGAAACAATAAGAAAAATGAAAATAAAAAATGCAATTTATAAAAATCGTAACTTAATAAAATGTAAGAGAACATAAGTAAAGAGTTATTTTATTTTCGTATGGACGAATGTATATAAGGTTGTCTAATAACATTTGTACACACTGACATTTCGTTATCTTCTTGATGTTTTTCGTTTTTATCCCCTAATATGTGACTAGTTAAATAGAATGGTTAATTTTTTGTTTGTTATACTGTATGGTTTTTAAGTACATTTTCAAAATTTATTATTTTGTCTTTGAAAACAAATATAACAAAATAAGACTAAACTACAAGTATTTATTTTTACTCTTGATTCAAAATATTCTTGTTAGTTCGGAGTAATTGAGTTCTGGTGCTTAGAATCTCATTCGACAGAAAATTATAATTAATAAACGTTTTTGTGTGAAATGATGAATGTGCTCTTGGAATATTTACGCGTGATCGCCCGCGCCCATCTTGGTGAGAATCCTAGATTGGCACCTGTTATCAAGACATTTAGCTGCCAAATTCGATCTTAATTTCAGTTGCCAATAGGAAGACTCTACACAATATGTCGATAGTTATGAATATTTATTAACAATATGTGACTTCAAAAATTATTGATATCTCGATAGGTGATTCCAAAAATTATCGATATATAATTACTATAGATAAATATCGGTATATCGATAATTATCGATGTATATCAATAGGAAAGTTATATCACTGACTACTGATAGGTAGAATCAATGCTCAGCTATTCCTAACTTTGGCTGAACAGTTAAAACAATTTATTGATAATATCAATATCTGGAGAGATCGACCCGTCTTGTCACTTGCAAACGGAAATAACGAGAAAAACTGTCTCGTACATGACGAATGCCAATCGCTCACGTTGTGGTACGATTATAGCCACCACAAAGTCAAAATAACATTAAAATCTGTTGTTCTGATTTTGTCGTTCTGGTCGTGCTGCTAAAGTTGCTCGTGATAGTTGCTTAGGAAGGAAGCAGCCTTAGTTGTTGATATAACTGACTTTTTTTTTATGGGTCTAGCACACGTACTACAGGGAAGTCCC